>OZ022502.1:64910329-65367872 GCA_963989385.1 Ctena decussata | reverse complement strand
AACCTAAAAGACGTGGCATCAGAACTTCATATTTTTTAGGATCACAGAACATAATATTGAGCCGCGACACGACAAAACCAACAATGTGGTTGTGCGTCCAGCGCAGACTCAGATCAGCCTGGGCATCCGCCCAGTCTGATCAGGGTCTTCGCTGTCCGCATGGAGGTAACTTAGACCCTTAGCTACCCTTTGAGCACTTACCGAAGAGTCTGATCAAACCGGGCGGATGCCCAGGCTGATCTGAGTCTGTGCGGGGCGCATAACCACATTGTTGGTTTTCTCGTGTCGCGGCTCAATTTAGATTACTAGTCATTCGGATGTTATCAAGGAATCGAGGAGGGAGCAGTCGCTTACTGGAAGCTACACTGTTTTTATTTCTTCATTAAACAGGTGGCTCTCGATGTCTCAAACACTGATATCTTAAAGTACTCTTTTATATCAAAAAATGTGTTTTAGATGCGCTATCTTTTTGCATTACATTTCAACTCCCATAATCTAAAAACTACTGGTATCTCAAAGTAAATTTTCTGGGATTTGACTTCGAGATGTCGAAAGTTGACTGTCCTTGCATTTCAAACAAAACTGCTAAAATAATCTAACACACACACACACACAACGAAAAAAAAGATCTACTGAAAATGATTTGTTAGTTCGTACACTTGTACGTACGTTGGCCTGTACGTCTGAGTGTCTAGAGTTGTTTTGATACGCACACGCATTCTATATTCTGCACCCCAAAGTATGTGAGTACAGTGCTTACACTGGGTATAAGTGAAAATGTTTGAAAATGCTATTAAGGAAAAGAACTAAATAAGTATTATTGCTTTCGTTCTGATCCTTAAGCTTGTATTGACGACATGTTGTACTTTGTCATGTTGATGAAATAAAATATGTTTAAACTAAAATGCTATTTTAGCAGCGTTTATCCACAGACTTTGAGAGGCAAATTATAAAATGTTATGCCTGCAATCATCAATTGTGGCTTCATTGGTGCCGATTTGTAAGTTCATGTATAGTGCCTTTCAAAAGGTGTCCTTTCATATTTTCACCTACAGCCGGTGAAAGCAGCGTAACCACAAAATTTGAGAGGTATGATTAGTATTAGTATTCTTCTAACACGGGTATGTTTCTTCTAAAGTTTATGGCAGTCGCGTCGATTTTGATTTTGTTTGTTAATTTTTCATTATCAGACGGCGAAATTCCCCGTTCAACACCTTATTGTGTTTATATTTCTGAAACTCATTCGTTCAGCTACAGCGTCAACTCACATATTCGACTTGAAGGCCCCATTGCCCTATCAGCATGAAAAATTTTATCATGAGGTATCGCTGCAAGCGTCTCACTCGTCATTGTAAATGAGCGTAATTAGCCAGCTTTAAACAAATAAAACATCCTTGAGTTTCAAATATTTTATTTGGGTCATTTCAGTTGGCAACTAAAGTGACCTATTTAGTTGAATAAAATGGTAATAATACAATATACAGGTGTACAGGCGTGGGGCTCCATTACTCGCCTATGTTTATATAGCATTGCTAGACAGGAAGTGAATTTTGTGGAGCGATTTGTTATTTTTCAAAAACTTATTTTCTTTCCTTTTTGCCAGTAAAATGATTGAATACATGCACATCAACCCGCATTTTATTACCAAATGTGAAGGTTGTACCGCTTTTTAAATGATTTGAGTTAAGACGTTTTCACCACTGATACGACTATGGAGACTTTAACTGACAGCTCAACCTTTTAAACAAAGCTGTCGATAGCCGTTTTCTAAATCTTTATCGACTTGGCTTTTTAACTCACCTGAGCCAGCGTCTCCGGGGGAGCTTATTGTATAGGCAGGCTCCGTCGTCCGTCCAGAATTTCAAACGACTTCTCCTCTGAAACCGCACGGCCGATTGTAACCAAATTTCATATGTAGCCTCCTGGGGTCTTAGGAACGCAAAGTTGTTCAAATGGTCCTGTTCACATGACCAACATGGCCGCCATGCCCATATATGATAAAAACCTTAAAAAATCTTCTTCTCCAGAAGCAATAGGCCGATGGCCTTGAAGCTTGGTATGTAGCATTGGGTACGCGAGTACTACCAAGATTGTACAAATTATGATCTTGGGTTGACCTGACATTTTTTACGATAAGGTCAAATATGCTTCCTTGTGCTTTTATATGTCACAATGCTAGAAAATAAGATATCTGGGAAACTGTTGAAGATTTTGGGCTAAAAATTGGTATCTAATCATCTTAATGAGTACATGAATATTTATGAGTACAAGAGGTCAAGGTCATTCTTTGACCTTTGACCCAGAAATCTCATATTTTGACAATGTCAAACAATCTTCTCAAAAGCTACCGGGCCAATTGAAACCAAATTTCATATAGAGCCTCCAGGGGTTGAGGGAACGAAAATTTATTCATACGGTCCAGGTCACATGACCAACATGGCCGCCACGCCCATATATGTTAAAACCTTTAAAAATCTCCTTCTTCAGAACCAATCGACCAATAATCTTGAAACTTTGTATGTAGCATTGGGTACTCTAGTACTATCAAGATTGTTCAAATTATGACTTTACGTTTACCTCCACCCTTTTTACGACAAGGTCAAATATGGGAAAATGCTAGAACATAAGATTTCGTGGCAAGTTTTGAAGATTAAGGCCTGAAAATTAGTATATGCAGTCATCTGAATGAGTGAGTACAAGAGGTCAAGGTCATTCTTTGACCTTTGACCCAGAACTCTCATATTTTGACAATTTCCTCAAAAACCACTGGACTAATTATAATTAAATTTCATATAGAGCCTCCAGGGGTTGAAGGAATGAAAATTTATTCAAACGATCCAGGTCACATGACCAACATGGCGGCTATAGCCATATATGGTAAAAACCTTTAAAAATCTTCTGCAGTCTCCAGAACCAATTGAAATTTGGTATGTAGCATTGGGTACTCGAATAGTATCGAGCTTGTTCAAAATGATGACCTTGGATTGACCTTGACCATTTTACGGCAAGGTCAAATATGGGAAAATGCTACAACATAAGATTGCATGGAAAGTTATGAAGATTTAGGCCTAAAAATTGGTAAATACAGTCATCTTAATGAACACATGAAAATTCATGAGTACAAGAGGTCAAGGTCGTTCTTTGACCTTTGACCCTGAATTCTCATATGTTGAGAATCATGTTTCAAACTTCTTCTTAAAAGCCACTGAGCAAACTGTGACCAAATATCATATAGAGCCTTCAGGGGTTGGGGGAACGAAAATTTCATAAAATGGTCTGGGTCACATGATCAACATGGCCGCCATGCCAATATATGGTAAAAACCTTTAAAATCTGCATCTCCAGAACCAGTTGACCGATGGCCTTGAAACTTGGTATGTACCATCGGGTACTCCAGTTCTATCAAGATTGTTCAAATTATGACCTTGGGTTGACCCTGACCTTTTAGGCATGGTCAAATATGGGAAAATGCGAGAACAGAAGCTTTCATGGAAAATTTTGAAGATAAAGGCCTAAAAAATTATATATATGGTTTTCATTCTTTGACCTTTTACCCAGATCTCTGATATTTTGGCATTTTCAAATATTTCTTCAAAAGCCAAAGGGCCAATTGTAAACACATTTCAGATATAGCCTCCAGGGGTTGATTGAACAAAAAATTGTTCAAACGGTCTAAACGGTTTGGCCTAAAAAATTGTATATATGGTTGTCATTCTTTGACCTTTGACCCAGATCTCTCATATTTTGGCATTTTCAAATATTTCCTCAAAAGCCAAAGGGGCAATTGTAAACACATTGCCATTTGCTCCGGTGAGCGATTCATGGCCTCATGGCCCTCTTGTTTATTTTGTCGGATTGAAATCACGTCTGGATCAAGGCCTATCGGAGCCTGACTTCAAAAATATTATTGACTGACTTAATGACTTTCCTGATCGGTTTAGAAAGAAGGTAGTCAAACATGTTAATTGAAGGTCAAACTCTTTCTTGACAGAAATTATTGTCGTTCTTGGTTGCTTGCGTGGTTATTTAAGATTTAACGATCCTTTGAGACAGTATTAAAGTCTAAGTCGAGCAGTCGTCCAGACAGAGGGTGCAGAGAAAAGGAAGAGAGTATAGGCGAGAGTAAAACAATGAACAGTACCCATTGCTCACCTACTGCAAGCACAACAGGCCATTACCCTGTCCAACCAGTGCACACAAATCGATGAAAAAAGCGTTTCAACCTTCCATTTTGGTGACAAATCGTGGATTGGTGTGCCTATATTGAGTCATATGACTGATTTTTTTTTTTTTTTTTTTGGTCGGCTCCTCCTCCCCTTCCGACACCATATTGTTTCACATATCGTGTAAATTTTTATTTACAACTGTACAATTTTACTTTTATTTAATAATTTATACAATCGACAGCAGTATTTGTATATATGTATGTATGTATATATGTATGTATGCACACTCGTACGTACGCACGTGCACTCGTACTACGTACGTACGTACGTACGTACGTATGTATGTATGTATGTATGTATGTATGTATGCACGCAGTGCTCAGATCGAAATATGTGTAAAGACATACATATTGACGTGATGCTGTCTATATTATTTCTTATGTGTATGATTTCCATCTATGTATACATGTGTGTATCTGCTTGTACGATGTATGTATGCGTGTATATTTACATTTTCAGTGCAGAGCTCCCTGTTAACCCAATTAAGTGATGCGGGAGTCAATTTTGTTTACAAGTCAATAATTACATTGTGTCACGCGCTTTAAAGTGACAGCTCATCTCACTAACTAGCACGTAAAATCTACAACATGCCATGTACTTGAATGGCTAGTAAACATTGAGTGACAGCTCGCTACGCCTACTTGCCCGTGAAATCTACAGCAGGAGGTGGAATTTACTGGTAGGCAGTGACAATGCGGCTGTTCCAAACTTTTGCAAAATTCGACCGGCAATGTTTTTAGAACGATTCTGATATATGTATTTCTTATTTTTGTTTACCTTTTTATTGATCAAAAGCGTCGTTTAATAATATAAATATAAGGAATGAATGTTATTTTTTAAACGTTTACTGAAGTATAAACTACATCGGGTCACGAGCAAAGTTTACGTAAACCCCTTCAGGGTTCACTTACTTTGCTCGTGACCCGATGTAGTTTATACTTCAGTAAACGATGAAAAAATAACATTCATTCCTTAAATATACGAATAGGAAAATCTGTAACATGTATATGTATAAAAACAAGTCTTAGTGCGCGCAAGAATACTAGATTAAAATGCGTGTAAACTCAACGAATATGCAAGCACTTAGTGATTGCACAGGTGTGTAAGCAAACCTAAAGAATGCACAGTATAATTACTTTCCACATGTATTTAACTAAGAAGCCTACTCTAAAAAGTACAACTAACGTGCCAGATAGGTATAACAACTATATGAAAGCCTGCAGCATGTACAATATGATCAAAAGTATGTGATCAAAAGTATATTAAGAGTATATAAAGAGTCCGGTGTACATATGCGTGTGTGCGCGAGTGTGTCTGTACGTGTGTAAGAGGTCTACTCCACAAAGCCGAGTATGAGAAACACACCAAACAAGTATGTTAAAAGAGGTCTACTCCAAAAAGCCGAGTATGAGAAACATACCTTACAAATATGTAAAAACATATATGTGCTTGTTCGTGTGTGTGTGTGTGTGCGTGTGTGTGTGTGCGTGTGTGTGTGATCCATAAACTGCTGTGTTACTCTGCGAATGCCGAATTGGTAACGAACGAGTACTATAGTTTATTTTCTAACACGATATGTTTGAGCCTAGGTTGTTCTGGCGATGTGGATGAGACCGACCATTCCCCGCGGGAGACCACACTGGTGGCCCTGGAAACCAAGCAGTCAATCCCGGAGAAAATGGTGCAGACTCATCCCTCTATCACCTGTCGAACAACCTAGTCTCCCTCACCTTTCTTTTTTTTAAATTTTTTTATTTATTATTAGATCTAGTTAAGTATTATTTGTATTAATTATCAATATTATTATTCATATAAATAGTTTTAGCGGCATCTGCGGACATCCAACACCACCCACAACCCAACACTAACGTCGATTCAACGTCCTAGCATCGAAACAACGCGAGTCCGAGTCATATGACTGATAATAAAGAGTGGGAACATACCTTTGAAAAATGACAAATTGCTACTCAAAATACGGGTATTCTTTTACTGGTTCCCCGTCTAGCGATGCAATGTAAACAATGTAAGCATTGTACATTGTATTTCTAACCATTTTATTCAAGTTTATGCTGATGAAAGTTGGACATATTTAGTTGCAGTTTAAATAATTCTAGTCTTATTCAAACGTTTTTATATGAAGCTCTACGGTGTTTTATTGCTTAAAGTAGGCTTATCACGGTCATGTTTAATGACGAAACTGTAATGAGAAGCTTGCAGCGATACCTCACAATAAAATATTTCATGTTTTTTTCCAAAGATAGAAGGGGCTGGTTGTGGTCATGCGATGATTAGAATGTAAACAACAACATCAGCTGGTTTGCTTTCTGTTGTGTTTTATAATTAAAAAAAGAAAATAGGTGAAAATAGATGCTCATGTTCTCTTGTTGTCCATATTGATGCTTTCGTTGGGCTGTTGTGTGGTTGGCAGTTTTTAGCTCCTCTGAGCCGAAGGCTCTTGGGGAGTTCATGGGAGAGCCTCATGGGTCCTCCTGTTTCGTTGGGTTGAACCGTTGCAGAAGCTAAAGTCTCAGTCGCACATAGCCAGCGACCGCGGCGCGACATATCCGCACTACGAAAATCGACAATCGCAAAAGAAGTTGCAGAAATCGCAATGAGGTTTATCAAGGTTGCGACAAGGTCTTCGAGCCATCGCCGATCAAACTTAGTCGTAACCAGTCATTTCAGGATGCACAAATGACTAGCTCCGACTGATTTTGATCGCACACAGGTTGCAATGGTTTTCTGGAAGTCGCCGATTGTATTATTTTAGTCACCGAAAGGTCGCCGATTGGTTTCCACTGTGCGGCGATCGGTTTCATCAACAGTGTGGCTCTGAAATATCTGCAACTTTGCTGGACCCATCAGTCACTGGTCGGCGACTTGCCGGCGACTGGACGGCAGCAGATTGGCGACTGGTCGGCGACTTATCACTGATAAGACGGCAACTGACCAGCGCCTCATCGGCGATTGATATGCGACTGGTTGGAGTTTTATCGGCGATAGTCGCCGACAGGTTGCAAAGTGACTTCAAGCGTGCACCGATCGATCGCCGAAGGTTCGTGGTGCCACTTTCATTGGAAAGCTGTTTTGATCGCAGAACGGTCGCAAACACGTCTTCGATCATTCTCCGTTCAGGTGCAACTACTCACCGGAGATTCGCAGATTCGTCAATGATCACTCTAAAGTAGTCGCAAACATGTGGCCGACCCTACTGCTAGCAGTTGCAGAAAGGTCATCCATCGCCGACTACTTGCGAAAACTATCGCCGATCGTGCGGCGACTTATTGGCGACTGATCTGCGATCATATCGGACGCGATTATCGACAGTCCGTTGGAAATGAAATCAGTCACAAAGCGGTTGTATCGCAGTCGTAAGCTGTGTGGGACGGAGGCGTAAGGGGAGGGTTTGAATCCAGTAAAACTAGTTCTAAGCCTCTATAAACAGACTCGTTTAAACCGATTCAGCTGTTTTCGTTTCTCTGATGCGTTTCTACCTTAATGAGGATCTTTCATCAGAATTTTCATTTTCATTGCAGCAAGAGTTAAGTGCCGTGTGGCGGCCAATAAAATCTACGCGTACTTCAACAGAGGGCAAATTATATAATCCCTTGTCCATTTGGATCATTGGTCTCATTCTAAGTCTGTTTGAGAATGGTTTTCCGCTGAATCCGGTGCTAGGGGCCGTGGCAGTGTTGCCACATCACATTACTGCTAATGAATAGACCGACATTCTTGTAGAATAGGGAATTATCGGGTATGTTTCATTTTAATTGAGGTCGGAATTCCATGTATTTGGGGAATTAGCATGTAGTCACAATGACCCCTTTTGAACGGACAGTCTTTTAGTGCTTCAAAATGTAACCCATCGTGCATATAAATTATTTATAACGACTGTTTTAAATAACATGTCGACCTGTCTTAGTATCTGGATGAAAATATGTTGCTGCATTTTTCTGTCGGTCATCCCGGCATCCGTGACCTTTACTGCACGAGTTTGTAGGAGAAAATTAACATGGATATTTTTGTAATTTACAATCATATACTAACATGGGTACGCGATTCCTGATATAACACTAGAAAAGAGCCCGCGCAAGCGCGGAAATATTTCATGATGGTCAAGTTTATATAAAAAAGTGAGTTTTAATTTTTCAATGTAAATGGCCTTAGGCCCAGGTGAAGATATGACCTTTACCATGAATACTCACTAAAGCTTCATTTACCTAATTAGTTGTCTGCATCTACAAACTTTCAGGTAGCAGACTGCATTGTTTCTAAAAAAAATCGACTTTTTTCACTTTTTCCTATAGAAAAACCTAAGTGACTCAAAAGTTGACCTTGCCGCAAACAGATCAAGGTCATCCCAGGGTCATCATTTATATAAATTTTGTTGAGCTTTTGAGTCCTTGGTGCGACATGCTAAGTTTCAAGATCATAGGATTTGTGGTTCTAGGGGAAAATTGGTTGATTTGGTGCTTAACGTCCACGGTAAACAGCTAAGGTCATGTCGGGACGGCCAGTTAACCTAACCACACTATTCCTGGGCAGGCTTACACCTCTTAAGCGGTTAACCAGTACTAAGTGCACATACTTTCGCCAGTAACTGACAACTGCCCTTCTTGAATCAGCGGAAGGAGAAACGAAAGTATGTGGCTAGACCGGGTTTCGAACCCAAGACCTCTGACTTATGTCAGGTGCCCTACCGATTGCGCTACGCGGCCCGGCGTGGTTCTGGGGGAGAAGATTTTTGAATTTTTCTACCATAATAAATGTTTGTTATCTTGGTTATGTGACCTGTCCTGGGTATTTTTTTCTGAAAAAATTGGGTCCTGGAACGTTTTGGGGGAAAACATTCAAGCCCTCTGAAGACTAACGGCTGAATCATTGAAATTGATTTGTCTGCTTCGCTGCCGGGCCGCGTAGCGCAATCGGTAGGGCACCTGACTCATAAGTCAGAGGTCCTGGGTTCGAAACCCGGTCTGGCCACATACTTTCGTTTCTCTTTCCGCTGATTCAAGAAGGGCAGTTGTCAGTTACTGGCGAAAGTATGTGCACTTAGTACTGGTTAACCGCTTAGGAGGTCTAAGCCTGCCCAGGAATAGTGTGGTTAGGTTAACTGACCGTCCCGACATGACCATAGTTGTTTGCCGTGGACGTTAAGCAACAAATCAATCAATTGTCTGCTTCGCTGGAAAAATGCCCTTTCTTAAAATTTACCTGGCACATGTGTGTTGACCTTAGACATTTTTAATTTTTGTCTTTTCGAAAGTTCAGTTCAGTTTGAATTATCCAAACGACGTTACCCAAGTGGCTCAGCGGTACGTCACCATAGCCGCACACACTTGGCGCCGTGTGTCCGTCCAATTTTTCGAAAGACCATGTGCGTTGAGCTTTATTCTTTAATGGGCGAGTTCGATTGGCTACTCGTATTGACTATCGTTCTGGAAGAAAATGGGTCGTTTCGAGCCAGGGCCGTCGGGACTATGACCATTTAGTTCTTCATCCGTTTAGACATATGAGCAAAAATACAAAAATAAATCGTTATTTATGGGGAATGACGTACGTCCATGGGTCGGATTTTTGCATTAGAACCTGCTAAATTTGGACTTGCTAAGCAGCGCGCCGATATAACGACGCAGAAACGAAACCACCGGATTAATTTAAAACGTGTATTCGGGTCCTACTAAAGACAGAAAAGGACTTTTGCCACCGAAAAGGGCCGAAAAGAACTTTCGGGCACCGAAAAGGACTTTTTAAATGCCATTTATGCTATAAAAACGTTTGAAATCTATAAAGGGTAAAATATTTTATTTCTAAACATAATTTTCTAGAACATTAAGTGAAAAATGCCCTTTTCGGTGCCCGAAATTCGGCATTTGCGATGTCCTTTTCGGTACATGGCGTCTCTTTACTGACCAGAAGTGGAGTCTTTTTCGGTGCTGTTTTTTTGTTGTAAAATTTTAGGATGAAGATACTACTATTCACAAACTTATTATTCAAGCGCTGATTACTATCATGATGATATTAAAATTTCTAAAACATATGTTTTTTATGACATTTAACGGCAAATAAAAGTCCTTTTCGGTGCCCGAAAGTTCTTTTCGGTGGGGTAAGTCCTTTTCTGTTTTTAGTAGGACCGCGTGTATTCGAGTACGCGATAATTTCACTCGAACGCGCCCATTGTTGACAAAAGAAATTCGAACAATAGTCGAAGTTTCTAGAACAATACTTGGGAGAATTTAAAATGAAAGACGAATTTAATTCCCAAATTCTTTAAATCTACGTGAAACTAAAACACACGCTAACCGAAATTATCAATGATAGCAATATGCGAAAGAACCAGTATAGAAATTACGCTTGAAAATGCCACCAATTTTGCAGTTTATGCGTTACTTCGTTTATTTAGTATTATAGATAGGTAGTTAAGCAACGGATCCAAACAGGCAATATATTGTCTATTAATCAGAAAGCTGTTGACTGCTCAGCAGTTGAACATCCTGATCAAAATTAACTACATTCGATCTTCAAAATATTTGCTATCGGTATTGACATTTGAAAAATATTGAAATGAAATCCTATCACAAAGACAATGTGTATTGTATGCAACGTATCTACAGAGGGTTACAAATCGGCTTGAACCATACTTGATGATTGCAAGAAATAGTTTCATCCTGCATCTCAAAATACAGGATTTCATTACTTATACTGGATGCAAGGGAAATAAGTCAATGACAATTTCTGTAAACGCTATTTACATCTTCTACAGCCCATCATGATATCTACGTAAGAGTATAAATTAGATCAGCCATAGTTTATTTTTTCCGGCAAAATTCATTACGGTGAATCTCAAAATATGTGGAAATAGAAAAGGCCACTTTTTGTAAATACGGTGTTAAGTGTTTACAAGCCGTTATATGTACATCTACAAATCAGCACAAACCACCCTTGAGATACATTGTAAAATAGTCTTCATAAAAGGCGACCGTTTCTATTTTCACCTGAAGGCCGATTTTAATCGTATGTAGATAGATTGTAAACAATGTATATACAGACTTTCTTGTGCACTTGTATTAAATTAGTGTTAGCATATGTCCACAAGTATACCGTAAGCACAGTGGGCTATTGCCCTACTATTATCTTAATTAGAAGGACTGAAAGTTACCCAGCACCATCGCTCGACCCGATGCCCCGGCACTGGAAGTTACATAGCAACATCGCTCAACCCGACCATCCTGACATAGGCTGTAAACAATGTAAATAGTCTTTTTAAAAAGTGGCATTTTCTATTTTCACCTGTATGCCGTATGTAGATAGATTATAAACAATGTATATATAGTCTTTTTGTGCACTTGTATTAAAGCAGCATAAACATATGTCCTCAAGTATACCTACGCCACTTCTGACGTCATTCTCCACAAGCCAGTTGCCCGCTATCTAGAGTCGTGAACTCTCGAGGCAGTTCCGGCATGGTGTATGGGCAAAAACTGTTCTAAAATGCAGTGCAGTATGAAATCGGGCGACTTCAAATTTTGGCGTGAAATAAAACATAGCGCTAACCGGTTGGGGAATTTCTCGCAAAAAACGGCATATCTAATACTTTTCACTTGTCATGTGTTTATTGAATAGCACTGAATAGGTAGTCAGTGCAAGGAGATTGATACTCTCGGCATGAGCAAAGGTAGGTGGGATGTATAAAATATAGTATATTGCTTTTTCAAAGCTGTCCTCACCTATTTTCCATTGCACACATGTACCCCGTTTAAACAATGTAAACACATAAGGACTTCTATGGTTAAGGCGTGAATTTTCCCCATGATAAAATTGTTATACGGATCACTGACTTCTGCTTTGCATTTTTGACTATGACATGTAACTTGCATGACAAATCTATTTTCAAGTGTTTGTGTCTATGTAAAGTACATTAAACATACGTTGACGTCATTGTTGAGATAAATTGTAAATTGTCCTCAAACTGATCGTTGAATAAAGAATTATTGTATACATTTCACCCTTTTTTGACTTTGACTTACATTACTTACATAACAGACAACACTGGATAGTTTTGACTATATATATATGTGACCTTGACCTCATTTCAATGTCATGGTACACAATATAATCCTTGAAGATCACAGTGCTACTGCTGACCATTCTTCTTCTTTGGCTTACTGAGTATCGTCCCCCCCCCCCCGTGACCCAGCTTCCCACTCATATATATTGCGTACTTGGATCACATAAGTCCGCTGCATGAAGGAAATGCTGGGTCAAGGGGGGGGGGGGAAGTACTTGTACCTTAATTATAGTGAAGCGTTCTATTTTGGCCGTTTTGACCAGAAGTGTAACTATGGTTTTGCATGTTTAAATGCCAGTCAGGCGTAACAAGAAGAAAATCATTGCTTTGTATTGTGATATGCGTGTATTTAGCATGCATTTATGACAAAAATGTATGGAATGAATGACTGGTTTCAATACTTTTAATACCTCAAAAGATGAGGTATGCGAAAACCTTGAATTTAGGGTAGGTAGGGTCAGAATGGATTATCTCCCCATGTCTTTGGGTCTGAATCACAAATGATCTGATTTCATACGGTTTACATATTTGTGAAAGCTCTGCTAAGAAAAATTTGCACACTTTATACTTTTGAAAATTCGGAGCTGTCGCGCCGGTCTAAACTCCGTTCATTAATTCTGAAACTGGGGGTTTCGCTGCTCATACTTTTATAATCTAATCGATCCAAGTAAGACTGTACATAATGATACTGCTAGACTTCCGCCGATTTCTCATCAATGTGTCCTATGCCTCTGTCCTTCGTATGATGCTGGGCTAACCTGCACAAAACTGCAAATTACAGATTTTCAACCCGAGACTAAGTCCATCGGACAGGTTGGAAGCGCCTTTTAATACCATATAAAGTGGTCGCTATAAATAGTTTTGTGTGCGGGTGGGGTCAATATTCTAACACATGCTCTGCGCGTGCGAAATCAGTCAGCGTGACAACAAGCTTGTCATCCAGATAATTTTGTCTCAGTTTGAAATTGATTACACCGCATAAATTCGCACTGGACCGGGCTTTCAGTGTTTCATCGTAGTATCGCCACCGGCAAACAACGTCTAAACGACGTCAGATCAGCGTCATTGCGACGTAACGATGTTCACTGGCGTCATTTTAACGCAACTATTACAGCTTTCCGCAGTATGTAATAAAGTCTCAAAACGTTGCGTTAAAACTGCAAAGTTAAATGCAAGGACAAAAAGGATTAAATCGTGCACTTTTCAAACTTTTAGAGCTCCCCTGTATCAGTCTATTCCTCTTTCTTACCCCCACCCATCCCCATCCCCACTCTAAAAAGATAATAAAATAATCTCCCCAACACTACCTACAACCCCCTCCACTCAACTAGTCTACCATCCAGACTTCCACCCCTCGACATGACCCCTCCCCACCTCCTTATTCAAATTGCCACTCAAACCGCCACCCTAGTATCTAGACACACATCCTACACAGCCCCCACTACGCCCCCAATCGCCCCCCCGCCCCGCCCCGACTTCTTTTCAACAAACTATTCCCTCGATTAGTCAACCACGCCGACCTCTACACCGCGACACGAGCATATATTACGCAAGGAAGGCCTTAATGTAAATACTACATTGTCGAACCTTACGGCTCGCGCAAACATGATGCAGTCTGATTAGAGTCAACCACGGAAGTCGAAGTCAACCTCACGGAACGAGTTTCAGTGAAAAGCTAAGGCACATGTAAGAGGTTAATGTTTCGCGATTCACATATTAGATTTGATTTGCGTCATGTGAAAAGGATATTAGGTCATGTGCATACTGTTAATACTCAACAGTACATGTACAGGCTGTTCATTTCTTGTATCATCCAAGAATGTATATGCAGAAATGTAGACTCTGATATGACTGCACGTTCTGAGTTTTCCCTGTTCGTACACTACAAGGGTACCTTTCCACAAGCGTGTAAATCTTTTACTTCCAAGAAACTGTATTCTTAGACATTGACGTACAAAAGTGAACCCGCAAGCATGCATGCATGCGATATTTCCTTCCGTAATTACGCGAAAGCTGATCTGAGCCTTTGCTTTTCGCACATCTGGTGTGTGGTTATTTGGACACAGAGGCACATAACAAAGTCTCTTAGCTGACTGGTTTGAGATTTTCCTGTTCGCAGATACATTATGCCACGTTTTTGCGTGAAACGTCACCCTGAGAAAAATGATAGAAAGGAAGAAATAGATAAACGCAGGGACGTTTATGGGCCTGAAGTTCGCTTTTGAGCCGGATGACACAACTGCCCCGTTGTCTGTAAGTATACTTTTGATATTTTCTTAAGAAAATATGACACAAACAAATACAAGTGGTTAAAATATGGTAAAGAAACTGGATCTGATTTTCAATCCTAAAATCCAGAGTTGTCAAAACTGAAAAATGTAGCTCATGTAGTATGGCTTGTTCTCATTAAGTCGTGCCTTCTCGGTGGGTCGTGCTTCTTTAATTTCACGCGATTTTGTTACTAATGGATGC
Source organism: Ctena decussata (assembly GCA_963989385.1). Classification (NCBI taxonomy): domain Eukaryota; kingdom Metazoa; phylum Mollusca; class Bivalvia; order Lucinida; family Lucinidae; genus Ctena; species Ctena decussata. Next base: position 65,353,106 of record OZ022502.1, on the reverse strand, counting down.
ATATTTCGTTTTTATGTTCTATCCAAAAAAAGTTCCCAATACAGTCGCTAAAATGTACAGCTGAAGAAAATGCAACAGGTACAGGTAAGAAACTTAATTAACAGCAGATTTTGTTGTTCACCATGGGCAAAAAGCATGTTTGATTGAAATATTTACCATTTACACATTACAGTGTCCAGAAATCCCTGCAACTTTCATGTTTCCATGATTTTTGTTGACAACAGACAATTTCAAAATGGCCGCCCGCCCATGCGCAGAATCTTAGGTCACGTGACAGTCATGTGACATGCTATTTTTGTCAATTGCTGTAAAACTGCTAAAACAAGTCGCCCAAGGGCAACGATCGCTCACCTGCCAGTATATGCATGCTCAAATTATCTGGCCGAAATGAAAGCTTTTGGCTCAGGTAGGCTAATAAACAGGCTGCAATTAAATAGTTTCTGAGAAATCCACTGTTTAAGCGTTTTCCAATATAAAAGCCTAACGTACCAAAGTTGACCATGCCGTAAATTAGGTCAAGGTCAATGCAAGGTCATGATTTGTATAAACTTTGATGGGCCCGCATGCCCAATGCTACACACCAAGTTTCAAGGTCATAGGCCTTTTGGTTCTGGAGAAGAAGATTTTTGAAGGGTTTTTACCATATATGGGCATGGCGGCCATCTTGGTCATGTGACCTGGACCAAATATATAAACTTTTGTTCCCCCATCCCACTGAGACTCCATATGAAATTTGGCTTCAATTGGCCTAGTGGTTTCAGAGGAGAAGATGTTTGAAAATCTTGACGACGGATGGTCCGACGGAATGACCTTGACCTTTAGTGACATAATATCTTCATCTGGTCATTTAGTCAACCATGTATACCAAGTATTGTACCTTAGACTTAAATTGTTTCTGAGAAATCCACCGTTTAAGCGTTTTCCCATATAAAAGCCTAACGTACCAAAGTTGACCATGTCATAAATTAGGTCAAGGTCATCACAAGGTCATGATTTATATAAATTATGATGGGCCCGCATGCCCGATGCTACATACCAAGTTTCAAGGTCATAGGCCTTTTGGTTCTGGAGAAGAAGATTTTTGAAGGGTTTTTACCATATATGGGCGTGGCGGCCATCTTGGTCATGTGACCTGGACCAAATATATAAACTTTTGTTCCCCCATCCTGTTAAGGCTCCATATGAAATTTGGCTTCAATCCACCCAGTGGTTTCTGAGAAGAAGATGTTTAAAATTGTGGACGCCGACGCCGACGCAGACGCCGACGACGGACGACGGACCAAGTCTATACTATAAGCTCACCTTGACAGGTGAGCTAAAAACCAAGAGCTTAATTGAAGTAGCCAATCAGAGGACACGACCTAATGAGAATACGTCATTCTTAAAGATGGCTACCTGTTGACCCAGAAAGGTGTGTTTAGACACAGTGTTTCGAGTCTCAGCAGCCAAATTCAAATGTCAGGCATAAGGCAACATGTTAATAATTACTTTCATAAAAAAATACTCAGATGTTCAATACAGTATACAGCAGAATTTCAGCTAGAATGTCTTAGGGGCACGACTTAATGGGTACAAAGCATAACTTGGTATTTTTTCTGTATTAAAAAGTAGCCGAAGTTCAAAACGCTTTTTTTCTTATTCCTGTGACTTTGTTGGAGGGACACAAGTTATTACCCAAATGAACAGCGTGAAAGCCACGTTGAGCGCATCTGAATATGTATGACTTTAGGCTGTCAATTTTCATCAAATGGGCTTAGTTTGCGGACAGGTTTTTGAAATTTGCTGTTTCGTGCATGTGACTGCAGCATTAGACGCCAGGCTAAGATACACGAGGCCTTTATGAGAAATCGGCGGAAGTCGATCTTTATCACTATGTACAGTCTTATGTGGATTGATTAGATTATAAAAGTAAGAGCAGCGAAAAACCCAGTTTCAGAATTAATGAACGGATGTTTTTTTAAATGGGGAAAATCCTCGCCTTAATCATAGAAGTCCTTTCAGATGGTAGATAAAATATCCGTATTCATTAAGGTAGTGATTTATGGTAAATGTAAAAATTTGCATAAAACCATAAAAAAGTAACGTATCTCCCTGAAAGTTAGCAGACTTCTTATTTTTGTTGTTCTTTACAGTTTAGAATACAAAATAGACGTACATGCTGCTTAAAAAAGTGTTTTTATAAGGAAAGATCAAAGGGTAATTTTCTGCGAATAAATCTGAAAAAATAATATCGTTATTGAAAATTTACGTAGTGCTGAAGGTGCATTATTGCATAATGAAGAGCATCCTAGCATTTATTTATTCCAACTCTTTTTCAAATTGTAATGTAGACCAGTTGAAAATGGTAGCTTTTTCTCAAATGTTCAACCATGTACAAAGTAAATGTACACTGGACACATTTAATAAATATAGGGTAGGCAAGCATACCTATGTTAACACCTACAATATAAATAATACATTACTGACATGATCAGTGGTGTGTGGATGAAATTGTTCAACCTTGTTAAAATAGTATCACCTGTCTCACCTGTGTGTTTTGACAAAAAAATTTGGACACAGACTGCATCTTTTTTCAGCGGCTCAGCCCGATAATGTGTGAAGGAGTTTGAAAAAATAATTGCTAGGACGCTCTCCATTATGCAACAAGGTACTCTAAGCACTAAGTATATTTTCAATAATGATATTATTTTTTCAGATCTATTCGCAGAAAATTACCCTTTGATCTTCTCTTATAAAAACACTTTTTTAACATTAACAAATGCTGCATTTTGGGATTCTAAATTATGAGAAACAACATAAAGAAGGCATCTGCTAAGTTTTGGAAAGATCAGAGTTATTTTGAGTATTTTGTGCAGATTTTTGTCTTTGTCCCAAATCAGTGATTATCACCACCTTAAGTATGATTTGTGCAGATTTTAACTATTAGATAGGTTGAAGAAAATGTATAAAGTTTTAACGAAATGTGGTATTTCCATTTTTAGCTCACCTGTGGTGAGCTTATAGTATAGACTTGGTCCGTCGTCCGTCGTCGTCGTCGGCGTCGGCGTCGGCGTCCACAATTATAAACATCTTCTTCTCAGAAACCACTGGGTGGATTGAAGCCAAATTTCATATGGAGCCTTAACAGGATGGGGGAACGAAAGTTTATATATTTGGTCCAGGTCACATGACCAAGATGGCCGCCACGCCCATATATGGTAAAAACCCTTCAAAAATCTTCTCCAGAACCAAAAGGCCTATGACCTTGAAACTTGGTATGTAGCATCGGGCATGCGGGCCCATCATAATTTATATAAATCATGACCTTGTGATGACCTTGACCTAATTTATGACATGGTCAACTTTGGTACGTTAGGCTTTTATATGGGAAAACGCTTAAACGGTGGATTTCTCAGAAACAATTTAAGTCTAAGGTACAATACTTGGTATACATGGTTGACTTAATGACCAGATGAAGATATTATGTCACTAAAGGTCAAGGTCATTCCGTCGGACCATCCGTCGTCAAGATTTTCAAACATCTTCTCCTCTGAAACCACTGGGCCGATTGAAGCCGAATTTCAAATGGAGTCTCAGTGGGATGGGGGAATGAAAGTTTATATATTTGGTCCAGGTCACATGACCAAGATGGCCACCATGCCCATATTTGGTAAAAACCCTTCAAAAATCTTCTTCTCCAGAACCAAAAGGCCTATGACCTTGAAACTTGGTGTGTAGCATCGGGCATGCAGGCCCATCAAACTTTATACAAATCATGACCTTGCGTTGACCTTGACCTAATTTACGGCATGGTCAACTTTGGTACGTTAGGCTTTTATATTGGAAAACGCTTAAACAGTGGATTTCTTAGAAACTATTTAAGTCTGAGGTACAATACATGGTATACATGGTCGACTAAATGACCAGATGAAGATATTATGTCACTAAAGGTCAAGGTCATTCCATCGGACCATCCGTTGTCAAGATTTTCAAACATCTTCTCCTCTGAAACCACTCGGCTGATTGAAGCCAAATTTCATATGAAGTCTCAGTGGGATGTGGGAACGAAAGTTTATATATTTGGTCCAGGTCACTTGACCAAGATGGCCGCCACGCTCATATATGGTAAAAACCCTTCAAATATCTTCTTCTCCAGAACCAAAAGGCCTATGACCTTGAAACTTGGTATGTAGCATTGGGCATGCGAGCCCATCATATTTTATACAAATCATGATCTTGCGTTGACCTTGACCTAATTTACGGGATGGTCAACTTTGGTACGTTAGGCTTTTATATGGGAAAACGCTTAAACGGTGGATTTCTCAGAAACTATTTTAAGTATTAGGTACAATACTTGGTATACATGGTCAACTAAATGACCAGATGAAGATATTATGTCACTAAAGGTCAAGGTCATTCCGTCGGACCATCCGTTGTCAAGATTTTCAAACATCTTCTCCTCTGAAACCACTGGGCCGATTGAAGCCAAATTTCATATGGAGTCTCAGTGGGATTGGGGAACGAAAGTTTATACCCGGGGTCTGGGTCACATGACCAAGATGGCCACCATGCCCATATATGGTAAAAACCCTTTGAAAATCTTCTTCTCTAGAACCAAAAGGCCTATGACCTTGAAACTTGGTATGTAGCATCGAGCATGCTGGCCCATCATAGTTTATACAAATGATGACCATTTGTTGACCTTGAATTAATTGACGACATGGTCAACTTTGGTATGTTAGGCTTTTATATGGGAAAACGCTTATACAGTGGATTTCTCAGAAACTATTTAAGTCTTAGGTACAATACATGGTATATATGGTCAACTAAATGACCAGATGAAGATATTATGTCACTGAAAGGTCAAGGTCATTTTGTCGGTCCGTCCGTCATCAAGATTTTCAAAACATCTACTCCTCTGAAACCACTGGTCTGATTGAAGCGAAATTTCATATGGAGTCTAAGTGTGATCAGGGAATAAAAGTTTGTTCTCAGGGTCCTGACCGAGATGGCCGCCATGCCGTATATGGTAAAAACCCTTGAAAACCTTCTTCTCCAGAACCAAAAGGTGTATGACCTTGAAACTTGGTATGTAGCTTTGGGCACTCAAGCCCATCATAGTTTATACAAATGATCGTGCGTTGACCTTGACCTAATTTATGACACTGTCAACTTTGGTACATTATGTAGGCTTTTATATGGGAAAATGCTTAAACAGTGGATTTTTCAGAAACTATTTAAGTCTAAGGTGCAATATTTGGTATATATGGTTGACTAAATGACCAGATGAAGATATTGTGTCGTTAAAGGTCAAGGTCATTCTTTGACTTTTGTACAAGGTCATTGAGATTCTGTCACCCGTCAACATTTTCAAACATCTTCTCAGTGGCCACTAGGGTCAATTGAAGCCATATTTCATATGGAGCTTCACCGGCTTAAAGGAACCATAGTTTGTTCAGATGATCTTGGTCACTTGACCAAGATGGCCACCATGCCCATATATGGTAAAAACTCTTCAAACGTCTTTATCTCGAGAACCGAAAGGCCTATAACCTTGAAACCTGGTACCGGTATGTAGCATTGGGCACTCAGGCCCATCATAGTTTATACATTTGATTACTGTGTTTCATATATTATGGAGCTTTAATACTGGGTCAAAGAAATGAAAGTTTGTTCAGATGGTCATGGTCGTATGAACATGGTGGCCGCCACACCCATTTATGATAAAAACCCTTGAGAAATCTTTGTCCAGAAACAAAGGCCCAGTGACCTTGTGGCTTGGTATATAGAATTGGGACTCAACATTAATCCCTAAGGGAGGGGGGTTATCTGCCCCTGCCCTGGTGCTATATACATGTATAAAAGCATTAAAATATATATCAGGACCAAGTGTCAGGTGAGCTACAGGACCATTGGTCCTCTTGTTTAACACTTGCCAGCAGAGAAAACACTGTAAACCCACATAGTTTGAGATGCACATTGTTTGTGCTAATTTGTACCTCTAAGTAGGTATGATGTAGAAGATGTAAATAGGTGTATCAAGACGTGTCTTTTTTATTCTGCCTTGTGCACAGTGCAAGCATTGTTATCACATATTATGAGAGGCAGGCTGAAACTGTAAGGACCTCTGACAGTGTCAATGCATATTTGCCCATTTTTCGACAAATTACTGCACCTCCCTCGGGCAGCAAAAATTGAAATATTTGGCATTAATATGTAGCCTTGTGTACTATAAAGACATTTTAACAGTGATTTTGAAAAATTATCATGCCTCTAGACTAACATAGACCAATTTTATCAAGAGGGGTATGTGAATTTTTCAGTCTCTGAAAATAAGTCCATTTATTTGGTTTTCTAAGATATCGAAATCTTAATTGATAACTATGCTAAAACTGATGTACACACTACTGTTACTGATATTATGCAATATTTTTTCAGTACTAAGGACTTTAGCCGATTTTTTAGATATAAAGGGTGTAAGTACCCCACCCAGTTTTTCAGCTGTAGACTATTTCCCCCCCCCCCCGTGCCTCAGAAAGCCACTCACATATAATGTGTATTATGATAGTACACACATACATGCAAAGTGGCTAGCTGAGGCACGGGGGGGAAAGTATCTTTAAAAAACTTTTCCTGTTTCCATTACGTTTAATTACAAAATTTGGCTTTTTCCACCAAAATTGAAGTCTCTGTGCAAAATAATCAGAAATTAAATTCATGGCCAGTTAGGGGAAGTTGAGAGCAACAAATTTCAAGAGAAATTGTTGGGTATATCAAAAATTTAATTTTGACAATTTTTATAGGCAAATTAACATTACAACCGTCAGAGGTCCTTTGTATTCACCAGAAATGGCTTGTGCCGATTTGTTATGCTATGTAGATCAGTGATAGACTACATGTACTTACTCTTTTCAATAGTTGTCTTTTTCATTAAAGGATATACCCATATCAGCATTGTTCGCATTTATTTTGAAGTGGGCCTGGTTAAAATCAGGTATAGTTTTTTTACTGATCAGAGTGTTTAACAGATGGCCTTAAACCCTGTCTGGTTACTAGTTTAGCTTCATTTAGGTATATATGAGCCGCGACACCAGAAAACCAACAATATGGTTGTGCGCCCAGCGCAGACTCAGATCAGCCTCGGCATCCACCCAGTTAGATCTGACTCTTTGTTAAGTGCTCAAATGGTAGCTAAGGGTCTAAGCTACCAACATGCGGACAGAAAAGGCTCTGATCAGACTGGGCGGATGCCCAGGCTGATCTGAGTCTTTGCTGGGCGCACTACCACATTGTTGGTTTTGTCGCGTCGCGGCTCATATTGACTGTTCACATTCATGGAGTAAATTCTCTGTTATGTGATACCCATGTAAGCATATTTTTGTAGCTAACAAAATCATTTTGTTAAATATTTTGCTTCAGATTCATACGACCTATCCCTTGTATAGCAACGTTACACCCAATTGTTTTTAAACATTTCTCATTAGCGTAAACCTGTTCTTGTAACATGCTCCTAGATTTTTCTTTCCTGTTTTTGCCTTCTCGACACTTTGGCCACTGAACCTACTCAATGACCCTATACAGAACGTCGTACAAAAAGGCACGCACATTCGGGATGATACCGCCTGCGCTCCGATCGTCGTTGGTCACCCAGAATTTGCAAGATGTAAACACTTGCGTTGCCTCATAAGCTTCTCAAGTCGTTCTTTTATAACTCTGTACTACATATATTAATAGAAATTCTTTCCAGAGACGGAAAATTTTTGTCATGTGAAGCTTCGAGAATGGAAAACAATAACTTCTAGGGTTAATTTTCAAGTAATTTAATGCAGCCCCTGCCTGTCAAGGATGTCTTGTCTATATTTACTAATTTATCAGTCCAAATAGAAATATATAATACCAACACGATCACATTTTTTGTCAATAATTTTACATTTCCTGCTGAAGTACTTTTAACAGAAGCCACCAGGGGCCGTATTCATAAAACAACTTAAGTCGTTGCTATGCTGTTGCTAAGGCTAAATTCTAAGAAGGAGATTCCCTACAACTATGAAATTCGCTCTGGAGGAACAGTCTAAAAAGACTGTTCCTCCAGAGCAAATTTCATAGTTGTAGGGAATCTCCATCATAGAAATGTAGCCTTAGCAACAGCATAGCAACGACTTAAGTCGTTTTATGAATACGGCCCCTGATCCTTGTGAAGTGCGCTATCGACTTAACTCCTGAACAAGACTCCGAATGATTTCATCAGCAGGGATTACATGATCTAGTTCCACGGTATCAAGGGCTTACGTTGTATACTTTATTATACATGTTCGAGATATTATCTCAAAGGGCCGTTAAAACCAAAACAATCAATCAATCAATCAATCGATCGAGACTTCTCCGTTTATTTGATAGCGTTCCCTTTTTCGTCCCAATTATAAAAAACCCACTAAAAGGTCTGAACCATACATAAGCTTCATCAGCAGTGCTTCCTGAGAGCTCCAGTATCATTTGAAAGAATTTCATGTCACCTCCGAGAAACGTAAATATCGTCTACAGTAACTTAACCATTTTTGTAACTTCCTCGATTTGTTGAAATATCGGGACACATGCCTAACTTACTATTTTATAGTTTTATCACATTTTGGAACTGTTAAAGTTTTCTGTTCGAATTGGGAGTCAGGGGGCATTAAGATTTGCCTCTGTCTGTCCGTCCGTCTGTCCGTCACACTATATGGTATAGAGTTTGTGTAATCTACTACTCCCACAGGTTTCAATGGACCTTTTTTCAAACTTTGCATACATGTTGTGGACATATTGAAGATGTGCATGTGGGTTTTTGATGGAGCTAGACTTAATTTTGACAGAATTACGACCTTTTCAACTTAGTCATTTCAGGCAAATGTTTGCATTGTGGGGTATAGAGTTTGTGTATCAACTACTCCCACAGTTTTCAATGTATCTTTTTCAAACTTCAAAGCCTGGGCAATCCCCTAGTCTGATCAGACTCTTCGCTAAGCGCTAAATGGGTAGCTGAGAGTCTAAGCTAGTTGTATGCGGACAGCGAAGACTCTGATCAGACTGGGCGGATGCCCAGGCTGATCTGAGTCTGCGCTGGTCGCACTACCATATTGTTGGTTTTGTCGTGTCGCGGCTCATATTTACTTGTAGCGTTTTGGTAAGTTTCTATATAACCTACAGGGATAGAGTATCTATATCAATTTTTAAACATTCATAACAAATGTACTAACAGCAAGAATTTATATGATATTTGCAATGTCAAAATGGTAAATACGCATTCGGACTTCGAAAATTTCCCTGCGTTATTTGTGATGCCGATGGAAGGTCAAACCCAATTTGTAAGATTTTCTGTTAGCATGAAGATCTGAACAAAGATACATCATTGTAAAGTTCAGAAAGTAAGAAGTTTATAACAGGAATGAAATATCACAGTTCACGTGCAAACAAGTTAATATTTGTTTCAATTGTAAATTATCACTTTTCTAGCACTATTTCCAGTACTGGTAAACAAGATGCATACCAGTCGCCTTTGTTAATCTCGAGAAGCTTCAAGACAACAAAATAAATTATTGAAACTAATATCACAATAAAGCAATATATTTTTTCTTACAATAACAGGTAAAAATATGATATTTGTGGAAAAAATATTATGATTTTTCTTTTGTTGCCCCTATGAGTTTTATGCAAATTATTTTTCAGGTAAATCAGTTCACACAGTTTTGTGGAAACTAATAATATTCGGCTGATTGTGCCGCTTTGGTGTAGATATTTCGACTTGTGAAATTTATTTGAAATGGACACAGTTGCTTCGGAGGGGAAGTCCTCCTACTAATTGTAGGTCATTGAGATCTATATTTCATGGTTTAGTGATTTTAGTCAATATCTCTTACATGATTTTTTGGATTTGCGCTATACTTGGGTTAAAGGTATGGGCTGATACTTTGAGTGACATCATACGTAATATAGGTCAGAGTGACCTATACTTCATGGTATAGCTTTTAGACAAAACAAAGACTCAGATTGATTTTGTTGACCTTGATCCCATTTTCAAGATCACAGAAGAATTTTCCCTAAAAGTAAGGACACGTGTTTAACAAGTGGGTGGATTTTCACCAAACTTAGTCAAGTATATTGTTAGAACTAACAAAAGATGTGATTAGGTGCTCGTGACCTTTCAAATCATTTTATGATCACAGGAGGACTTTAATGTGACAGTAAGCATAGGTGGGGGACATCTGTTTTTGTCAATAAACAGTTGTAGTTTTCTGTTGGATTAGTTGAATGCAGCAAGAACTTTAGAATAAATACAAAGCTCCGCATCGAATGTTGAAATATTTTCTTGCTTCGCCTTGTGTCATCATAAGCTCATACGGTGTACTCGACAGTATCGGATCATCGACAGTATCGGATCAGTTATAAGTTATCACCCCTTTTTCTCACAAATGAAGCAACTATTTTTTACCATTATATTCCAGTCATCAAATTAGACCAATGACAAAGTGCTTGGTGAAAAATTCGATCGAAATGTGCGGCTGTGAAGCGAATCAGAGTTGTTGAAAAGTTTGGCCCCGCTTCTGCGGCGCTTGCATTTTGTCTGTAGCTCGTTACCCATGAAAAAGATTTCGGTTGTTTACACAATTTTATCATTAGGCGATTGAAACCAATTCTGCTTTGTTATGTGTCCTGGCATCCCTAAAATTGCAGGCAGTCATTATTTTTGTGACATCCCAGTATTTGATGAAACTTGAGACTTGAAAAGTGGGGCACCTATGTGCGACAGTATCGGATCATTATATAATTTGAGCTGAAATACAGGCATTAGCTGTAAAACTTTATGTCGGATGCATGGTGTGATGCTGAAAGCAAGTCATAAATCAACTACGTGAGTGGCTGTAGTGTCTTCTTTCAAAGAAGATCGGTATAAAAGCAACACATCATCCTTTTTGTAAAATATCCCCCATCCCACGCTCCACACACTAACATCTGATAATGAAGGTTATGCGTAGCACAATAAAACTTCCGCTAAACATTCTGAAGCAAAAATCGAGATCAGCTCGCATTAATGACTGGCGTTCATCAGATGGACATTTGAACACTGTGTATACTCAGATTAATGCAACAGAACTCGCTGAATGACCATGTAGTGTTTATACACTGTTTGCATTGAAATATCAATGTAAAGGCGGAAAATCACCGTAAATTTGTTGATCCTGATCGGAAACTACGGTCTTATCAGGGTGTATTCTTTGCAAAGACAGACTATGGTCTTTACTGTTTGAGTAGATCCGTGCTAAAGGGGCGCAAGGGATTAGAATACTGAGTTAGGCATTGTTGACATCCTTGTTCATTTGTACACATTCAACTCTTATTTACAGACATATGTCGGACATAACCGTTGCTGGTGAATGACCACGTGAAAAAATCGTTGAAAGCCCGTAAAAGTTTCCTCTGAGGGTTTAATAGGTCCAGCTGTGTATGTAGCAAAATAATTGAAGCTAAGAAGTTTGGCAGAACGCCTCGGAGGAACTCTTCTATGAAATAATATCATATGATCCGATACTGTCGCACCTGATTCGTTACTGTCGTAAGACCCTCCTGAAAGTCTGGATAGGTTATCTACCCTTAAATGAATAAATTTCGTAAATATTTTGACATGGATAAATAGAAGGGATATTTTGCAATTATTATGTGTACTAACATACATAATTTTAGCACTCATATACAACAAAACAGGAGTTTTACTGAACTTGATCCGATACTGTCGAGTCCACTGTATTTACGATAAAAGTTATCACATTTGAAATTAAGACAACATGACTAAGACTGACTCTACATACTAATGACACTTTTTGCATTCCCCATCTTAATAAAAACTGCTATCCCAATAAAGCATTGTTGTTTTTTTGTATTTCTTTGCTGTTTAGCTGGTTTTCTTCGTTTGTCTATCCTCTTTACTTTTTGTCTCTCGAGGGGTACATTGGAAGTGCAACTACCAGCCTACAACCAGATGGACAATGTAATTCATAATTGAGTAAATCATCATTCGTGGCATCTAACTGTATTGGCATGATTCCTGTCTCACGCATAGCTGATTCAAATACTCTAGGATCGCAAACATTCGTTCGAAGAGTTTTTATTTCTGCCTTTATCTGTTTTGCTCTTGCCTTTTTGATAGAGGTCTCTATCTGGTACTGAGCAAGTTTAATCATCTCACAATCTTCTACTGCAAAGTCAAATTGCATGGTGTTTACACAGTCATCCGAATTGTACAAAATCAATTGCGTTAGACCTCTGAATTCACTTTTAATAAGTAACGTAACACTTGAATATCTAAGCTCTGTACTCAAAGACAGTTGGTTTGTTTTTAATTCTACTTGAAGATCTACCCTCTTCCAGATTATATGGGTTTTGGGATACTTTGCCAGCAGCTCTTGCTTGATCCAGTGAAAACGCTCGATTCTGTGAAAAAAAGCAATGAATAAAAAGAAATTCACGAAACGATTTTAAGTATCAAACATCAATAATCTTCATATAGAAGACACAACGTAGTCCAGGCAAACTGGCAATTTTTTCCCTAAACCCAAAACAAATTGCAACAAAAGCTTTTTTTGCATTTTTGTTGAGGACTAACATTCACTTATGACATAACAAAAGTAGGATAAAATCGGATAATGCAAAATATATTTTTTTCTGCATTTTTACATGCGCCTATCTGCGTCTCAAATATACCAATTATTTGTAATGTTTTATATGACATAACATTATTGCTACAACAATGAATTTTTCCAGAGGAGTGGGCGGGGTAGGGAGGTGGCTGTTAGGCGGGAAGGAGGTATAATTTGTAAATTTTGAACGAGAAAAGTAAACATCTTACCATTTGTGAATGCAAAAATGTCAAAGAGGTAATCACCTAATATCCCAAAGCATGTCCAAGTTATCTGCATATTTAACCCTCCAATGGATTATCCTTTCAACACATGAAGTATTAGGCGGGCCACATGGTACAGTCGGTAGCACGTCTGACTCAAGAGCCAGAGGTCCTGTGTTCGATACCCGGTCCGGCTACTTACTTCCGTTTCTCCTTCTGCTGATTCAAGAAGGACAGTTGTCAGTTACTGGCGAAAGTATGTGCACTTAGTACTGCTTAACCGCATAGGAGGTCTAAGCCGGCCTAAGAATAGTGTCGTGAGGTTAACTGACCGTCCCGACATGACCATGGCCGTTACCGTGGACGTGAAGCAACAAAACAACACCTTCAGATGTCCCATCATTTGAGAAATAGGAGTTACATCAATCTGTTGTCTTCTATTGTTCTGTCACAGTATTCATTTAAAAACATTGATTCTGTTTACTATTTTCATTGCCATCCATATTGTCCATCTAAATAGAGGCTATGGTAAAAGCAAAATTTGCACTGGTGGGTGGGGTAAACCAGTAGTAATATACTATATGATCGACCGGTCATGCATAATCAGCAAATTCAATGGTATACAAAAGCTAAAGAACAGTATACAACTGCTTTATCAACTTCTATGGATTTAACTTGTCTAGAAATGATGTTTAGAAGTGGCTTTTCGACCAAAAGTAGCTGTGCAGTGGTTTAAATCCTTCGAAAACAAGACATATGAAAAAATCAAGTTTCGCAACGACTTAAGTCGTTTTATGAATACGGCCCCTGATCCTTGTGAAGTGCGCTATCGACTTAACTCCTGAACAAGACTCCGAATGATTTCATCAGCAGGGATTACATGATCTAGTTCCACGGTATCAAGGGCTTACGTTGTATACTTTATTATACATGTTCGAGATATTATCTCAAAGGGCCGTTAAAACCAAAACAATCAATCAATCAATCAATCGATCGAGACTTCTCCGTTTATTTGATAGCGTTCCCTTTTTCGTCCCAATTATAAAAAACCCACTAAAAGGTCTGAACCATACATAAGCTTCATCAGCAGTGCTTCCTGAGAGCTCCAGTATCATTTGAAAGAATTTCATGTCACCTCCGAGAAACGTAAATATCGTCTACAGTAACTTAACCATTTTTGTAACTTCCTCGATTTGTTGAAATATCGGGACACATGCCTAACTTACTATTTTATAGTTTTATCACATTTTGGAACTGTTAAAGTTTTCTGTTCGAATTGGGAGTCAGGGGGCATTAAGATTTGCCTCTGTCTGTCCGTCCGTCTGTCCGTCACACTATATGGTATAGAGTTTGTGTAATCTACTACTCCCACAGGTTTCAATGGACCTTTTTTCAAACTTTGCATACATGTTGTGGACATATTGAAGATGTGCATGTGGGTTTTTGATGGAGCTAGACTTAATTTTGACAGAATTTCGACCTTTTCAACTTAGTCATTTCAGGCAAATGTTTGCATTGTGGGGTATAGAGTTTGTGTATCAACTACTCCCACAGTTTTCAATGTATCTTTTTCAAACTTCAAAGCCTGGGCAATCCCCTAGTCTGATCAGACTCTTCGCTAAGCGCTAAATGGGTAGCTGAGAGTCTAAGCTAGTTGTATGCGGACAGCGAAGACTCTGATCAGACTGGGCGGATGCCCAGGCTGATCTGAGTCTGCGCTGGTCGCACTACCATATTGTTGGTTTTGTCGTGTCGCGGCTCATATTTACTTGTAGCGTTTTGGTAAGTTTCTATATAACCTACAGGGATAGAGTATCTATATCAATTTTTAAACATTCATAACAAATGTACTAACAGCAAGAATTTATATGATATTTGCAATGTCAAAATGGTAAATACGCATTCGGACTTCGAAAATTTCCCTGCGTTATTTGTGATGCCGATGGAAGGTCAAACCCAATTTGTAAGATTTTCTGTTAGCATGAAGATCTGAACAAAGATACATCATTGTAAAGTTCAGAAAGTAAGAAGTTTATAACAGGAATGAAATATCACAGTTCACGTGCAAACAAGTTAATATTTGTTTCAATTGTAAATTATCACTTTTCTAGCACTATTTCCAGTACTGGTAAACAAGATGCATACCAGTCGCCTTTGTTAATCTCGAGAAGCTTCAAGACAACAAAATAAATTATTGAAACTAATATCACAATAAAGCAATATATTTTTTCTTACAATAACAGGTAAAAATATGATATTTGTGGAAAAAATATTATGATTTTTCTTTTGTTGCCCCTATGAGTTTTATGCAAATTATTTTTCAGGTAAATCAGTTCACACAGTTTTGTGGAAACTAATAATATTCGGCTGATTGAGCCGCTTTGGTGTAGATATTTCGACTTGTGAAATTTATTTGAAATGGACACAGTTGCTTCGGAGGGGAAGTCCTCCTACTAATTGTAGGTCATTGAGATCTATATTTCATGGTTTAGTGATTTTAGTCAATATCTCTTACATGATTTTTTGGATTTGCGCTATACTTGGGTTAAAGGTATGGGCTGATACTTTGAGTGACATCATACGTAATATAGGTCAGAGTGACCTATACTTCATGGTATAGCTTTTAGACAAAACAAAGACTCAGATTGATTTTGTTGACCTTGATCCCATTTTCAAGATCACAGAAGAATTTTCCCTAAAAGTAAGGACACGTGTTTAACAAGTGGGTGGATTTTCACCAAACTTAGTCAAGTATATTGTTAGAACTAACAAAAGATGTGATTAGGTGCTCGTGACCTTTCAAATCATTTTATGATCACAGGAGGACTTTAATGTGACAGTAAGCATAGGTGGGGGACATCTGTTTTTGTCAATAAACAGTTGTAGTTTTCTGTTGGATTAGTTGAATGCAGCAAGAACTTTAGAATAAATACAAAGCTCCGCATCGAATGTTGAAATATTTTCTTGCTTCGCCTTGTGTCATCATAAGCTCATACGGTGTACTCGACAGTATCGGATCATCGACAGTATCGGATCAGTTATAAGTTATCACCCCTTTTTCTCACAAATGAAGCAACTATTTTTTACCATTATATTCCAGTCATCAAATTAGACCAATGACAAAGTGCTTGGTGAAAAATTCGATCGAAATGTGCGGCTGTGAAGCGAATCAGAGTTGTTGAAAAGTTTGGCCCCGCTTCTGCGGCGCTTGCATTTTGTCTGTAGCTCGTTACCCATGAAAAAGATTTCGGTTGTTTACACAATTTTATCATTAGGCGATTGAAACCAATTCTGCTTTGTTATGTGTCCTGGCATCCCTAAAATTGCAGGCAGTCATTATTTTTGTGACATCCCAGTATTTGATGAAACTTGAGACTTGAAAAGTGGGGCACCTATGTGCGACAGTATCGGATCATTATATAATTTGAGCTGAAATACAGGCATTAGCTGTAAAACTTTATGTCGGATGCATGGTGTGATGCTGAAAGCAAGTCATAAATCAACTACGTGAGTGGCTGTAGTGTCTTCTTTCAAAGAAGATCGGTATAAAAGCAACACATCATCCTTTTTGTAAAATATCCCCCATCCCACGCTCCACACACTAACATCTGATAATGAAGGTTATGCGTAGCACAATAAAACTTCCGCTAAACATTCTGAAGCAAAAATCGAGATCAGCTCGCATTAATGACTGGCGTTCATCAGATGGACATTTGAACACTGTGTATACTCAGATTAATGCAACAGAACTCGCTGAATGACCATGTAGTGTTTATACACTGTTTGCATTGAAATATCAATGTAAAGGCGGAAAATCACCGTAAATTTGTTGATCCTGATCGGAAACTACGGTCTTATCAGGGTGTATTCTTTGCAAAGACAGACTATGGTCTTTACTGTTTGAGTAGATCCGTGCTAAAGGGGCGCAAGGGATTAGAATACTGAGTTAGGCATTGTTGACATCCTTGTTCATTTGTACACATTCAACTCTTATTTACAGACATATGTCGGACATAACCGTTGCTGGTGAATGACCACGTGAAAAAATTCGTTGAAAGCCCGTAAAAGTTTCCTCTGAGGGTTTAATAGGTCCAGCTGTGTATGTAGCAAAATAATTGAAGCTAAGAAGTTTGGCAGAACGCCTCGGAGGAACTCTTCTATGAAATAATATCATATGATCCGATACTGTCGCACCTGATTCGTTACTGTCGTAAGACCCTCCTGAAAGTCTGGATAGGTTATCTACCCTTAAATGAATAAATTTCGTAAATATTTTGACATGGATAAATAGAAGGGATATTTTGCAATTATTATGTGTACTAACATACATAATTTTAGCACTCATATACAACAAAACAGGAGTTTTACTGAACTTGATCCGATACTGTCGAGTCCACTGTATTTACGATAAAAGTTATCACATTTGAAATTAAGACAACATGACTAAGACTGACTCTACATACTAATGACACTTTTTGCATTCCCCATCTTAATAAAAACTGCTATCCCAATAAAGCATTGTTGTTTTTTTGTATTTCTTTGCTGTTTAGCTGGTTTTCTTCGTTTGTCTATCCTCTTTACTTTTTGTCTCTCGAGGGGTACATTGGAAGTGCAACTACCAGCCTACAACCAGATGGACAATGTAATTCATAATTGAGTAAATCATCATTCGTGGCATCTAACTGTATTGGCATGATTCCTGTCTCACGCATAGCTGATTCAAATACTCTAGGATCGCAAACATTCGTTCGAAGAGTTTTTATTTCTGCCTTTATCTGTTTTGCTCTTGCCTTTTTGATAGAGGTCTCTATCTGGTACTGAGCAAGTTTAATCATCTCACAATCTTCTACTGCAAAGTCAAATTGCATGGTGTTTACACAGTCATCCGAATTGTACAAAATCAATTGCGTTAGACCTCTGAATTCACTTTTAATAAGTAACGTAACACTTGAATATCTAAGCTCTGTACTCAAAGACAGTTGGTTTGTTTTTAATTCTACTTGAAGATCTACCCTCTTCCAGATTATATGGGTTTTGGGATACTTTGCCAGCAGCTCTTGCTTGATCCAGTGAAAACGCTCGATTCTGTGAAAAAAAGCAATGAATAAAAAGAAATTCACGAAACGATTTTAAGTATCAAACATCAATAATCTTCATATAGAAGACACAACGTAGTCCAGGCAAACTGGCAATTTTTTCCCTAAACCCAAAACAAATTGCAACAAAAGCTTTTTTTGCATTTTTGTTGAGGACTAACATTCACTTATGACATAACAAAAGTAGGATAAAATCGGATAATGCAAAATATATTTTTTTCTGCATTTTTACATGCGCCTATCTGCGTCTCAAATATACCAATTATTTGTAATGTTTTATATGACATAACATTATTGCTACAACAATGAATTTTTCCAGAGGAGTGGGCGGGGTAGGGAGGTGGCTGTTAGGCGGGAAGGAGGTATAATTTGTAAATTTTGAACGAGAAAAGTAAACATCTTACCATTTGTGAATGCAAAAATGTCAAAGAGGTAATCACCTAATATCCCAAAGCATGTCCAAGTTATCTGCATATTTAACCCTCCAATGGATTATCCTTTCAACACATGAAGTATTAGGCGGGCCACATGGTACAGTCGGTAGCACGTCTGACTCAAGAGCCAGAGGTCCTGTGTTCGATACCCGGTCCGGCTACTTACTTCCGTTTCTCCTTCTGCTGATTCAAGAAGGACAGTTGTCAGTTACTGGCGAAAGTATGTGCACTTAGTACTGCTTAACCGCATAGGAGGTCTAAGCCGGCCTAAGAATAGTGTCGTGAGGTTAACTGACCGTCCCGACATGACCATGGCCGTTACCGTGGACGTGAAGCAACAAAACAACACCTTCAGATGTCCCATCATTTGAGAAATAGGAGTTACATCAATCTGTTGTCTTCTATTGTTCTGTCACAGTATTCATTTAAAAACATTGATTCTGTTTACTATTTTCATTGCCATCCATATTGTCCATCTAAATAGAGGCTATGGTAAAAGCAAAATTTGCACTGGTGGGTGGGGTAAACCAGTAGTAATATACTATATGATCGACCGGTCATGCATAATCAGCAAATTCAATGGTATACAAAAGCTAAAGAACAGTATACAACTGCTTTATCAACTTCTATGGATTTAACTTGTCTAGAAATGATGTTTAGAAGTGGCTTTTCGACCAAAAGTAGCTGTGCAGTGGTTTAAATCCTTCGAAAACAAGACATATGAAAAAATCAAGTTTCGCATTCTCCGATTTTGTCCTAATTTTAGTATGTTAAAAATGTAGGTCTTAGGAGCTTATTACTGCAAAGAAACATTTTGTTGCAATTTGTTTTAGGTTCTCCCACAATTTGACTGGACTAATGGGCCTCAATCACTAATCGAGCACAAGGCGAGTTATACCAAGCCAGTGTTGTGTCATTTGTTAAAACTTATTAATGTTAAAACTTACACATGTTTAAAAAGCTTGTTGCGAGGAAGCGCCGTATAAAAACTTAAGGCTTAGAAAGACAGAAATTCTGGAGATTTTTTTTTGTAGAATTTGCTAGTTTTTTTTAAATGTTTCCCTTTTGCATTGAACTGATTATAGATACGTGAAAGCCTACGGTACAGGTATGATGCATATGAAATACGATGCTCGATGCCTTAGTGTTTTTGAAGAACCGTCTGATTTTTAAAACCCCGGCATACGAACTACATCAGGAGTTATATAATTTTTGTCATACTGTCCGTTCGTTCGTTTGTTAGTTCGTATGCCATAGCAACTCCGTCCGTCCTTCCGTCAACACTTGACAGTACCTTGTGTGCGCATCTCCTCATTTCACGAATCATTCTGAAACTTAGTAGGATTCTTCTTCATGGTCTGTCAGTATTCGTGTGACTTAGGGTCTATGCTCGAATAATGTTTTATTACTTTATTTCGCTTTGCAAACCTAGTCATTTTTCAGCATCAGAATACCTATTGAGGTAGGGACGTTGTAGAGTCCTTCTGTGTGCAAATCCACTTACAGTTTTTCATGAATCATTTTGAAACTGTGCAGGCTTCTTGTGCTCGTTGCTATTGTGCTCTCCGATATGGAAATTCGATTGACTTCAAACCCTATGAAATCTAGAGGTCAAAGTTAATTAGTGACCTTGACCAAGGGTACTTCGTCCGTTGACTGTCATTATGTTTAAAAGACCTCTTCTCTGAACCTACTAGACCAATTTCAATAAATTCCAAATGCAGCCTTTAGGCAAGAGGATCGGGGGGGGGGGGGGGGGGGGGGGGGGAGAAGATATATTTGGTCTACGTCGCATCACCAAGATGGCCGCCATAACCATATTAGTAAAATCCATAAAAATCTTCTTCTTCAAAATTGCCTTGAAACTTGCTATGTACCATTTGATACTCTAGTACTACGGAGTGTATATAATTGATGACCTTGAGTAGACATTGACCTATTTTATGGCTAAGTAAAATTCGGTCTCTTAGGCTTTCGAATGGGAAAACTGATAAAATGCATTTTTCTGTTGCTGTAGTAATCTTTGATATAAATGCGGTCGACTTCAACTGTTATGAATTCTAGAGGTCTGGGAAATTTAGTGACCTTGACCAAAGGTCACTCGTCCGTCGTCAGTCGATATTTAAAAGGACTTCCCCACTGGAACTTCTAGACCCATTTCAATTAAATTTCATATGTAGCCTTCAGGCAAAGGGAGAAAGAAAGCTTTTGGTGACCGCCACGCCCATAAATGGAATAAACCTTAAAAAATCTTCTCCAGACCCAACTGAGGCGAATGCCTTGAAATTAAGTATGTAGCACATGAGACTCCAGTACTACAAAGATTATATAAATGATGACCCTGGGGTGACCTTTATCCCTTTTACGACAGGTTCAAGTTTAGTCCCTCGGGCTTTTGAATTGGAAAAGCTGAAAAAGTGTATTTTGATGTTGCTTTTTTACTCTGTGATACGGAAACGCATTCGACTATAACTCCTTTCCCTCTGAAACTACTGTGCCTGGTTGCGTTGCTAAACCCCATTTTGGCACTACTATCTTATTTCTATAAAAGATCGGTAAGATCAAATCGAAAGCAAATGTCCAAAAGTTCGTATCACAGGACAGTCTCAGCGCTCAGAGCCATCAAGACCTAATGGTCGCCTCGTTTGTGTTAAAACTAACTTAACAGATATGCTGGCCGTTTTATTTTACCCCCACAAACTGCGTTGTATGGGGTATGCTGTTTTCACATTGTCCATCCGTCCGTCCTTTCGTCCGAAACGTTGTAAATCTTTGAAGGAGGTCCTTGAAAATTTGTGAATATGTACATCTCAGAAAATAAGGATATAGCTGTTTCAGCGATCTTTGATCTGGCGCCTTTTTCCAGAGTTATGCCCCTTTGAAGTTCTCAGTAAAAAGAGTTTGATATCGCTTCTCCTCCTAGACAGTTTGATGCATTTTCTTAAAATTAAGTATATATACACATATTGGTATGCAGATGTGCATTATGGTATGGGTTTAAATTTCTGACCCTTTTTGGTGGAGGTATGCCCCTTTTTGGTATTTTTGACTAATTTATATATTTTTTGGCTATATTTGGTCCGATTCTTTCCAGTTTTGATCCATTGATGCAGCAGAAGAAAGGAGCTGACACGTATTTTTCAGGTTTCCCCGGAAAAGTTTTAGGGCTGAGTTATGGCCCTTTGAAGTTCCTTATGGAAAAAATTGGTTATCGCTACTCCTCCTAACCATTCCATGGATTTTCTTGAAACTAAGTATGTGAACACATATTGGTATGAAGATGTGCATAAAGGCTTTGTTTTTGAGTTCCAGCCCATTTACCATGAGTTATGGTCCTTTTTGATACTTTTGGAAACTTTCATTAGGTGTTTAGCCAATTTTGCTCCAATTCTTTTTAAAATTTGATCTATTGATGCAGCATAAGAAAAAATTTGATACATATTTTCACTTATTTCTCAAAGGATTTTAGAGCTGAGCTATGGCCCTTTGAAGTTCTCTATGGAGAAAGTTTGCTTATTGCTTGTCCTCCAGGACTGTTCATTGTATTTTCTTGAAACTAAGTAAGTGAACATTTACTGGTATGAACTTGTGCATTAAGATTAGAATTTTCAGTTCAGCCCCTTACCATGAGTTATGCCCTTTTTTGATATTTTTTGTACAATTTTCTTTGGGTTATGATTTTGGTCATTTTTGCTCTAATTCCTTTCAAATTTGATCCAAGGATGAAATATTAGAAAATATTTGATACATATTTCTCAGTTTTTTTCGTGAAGGATTTTGTGATTGAGTTATGTCCCTTTGAGGATCCCTATAAAAAGTTCATTTGTAGTTTAGCCAGCAATCGTTTGGTGATAAAGAAAAACATTGTTTGTTTAGGACAAAGGTAGATGCGGGGGTATTTAGTAAGCCATGCTTACTGCCATTTCTAGTTTTGATTTGATTTTATGATATATTCAGCTTACCTCGTCACGATATGCAAAGATGGTAAAAAGCTTTAAAAATCTACTGAAAATAAAAACTAATACGGGAGAGGTTTCTGTCCACACATATGTTCCAGTAAGAGATTGGATTTTGTGAATCATTTTTTGGATTGAATGCATTTGAACCTTTATTCATACAATTGAACATGCATGTAATTATTGTCTCTGTTGTTGTATATTTTCTTAGGTGTCGCCTACTGGTCTGAGCAAAGAAATTTCCCCTTGCTCCATTTCCAGAGATCAAGGACAAGAACCTACGTCATTCGGCACAAGACGTTTGTAATTTGGCTTTTGACAAATTGCTTAAAGCACATTTTTCGGTCAATCATTATGCGGGATACCAATGAAATATCTTTATAAATAAATCTTACCGAAAAACGACTCGATACACCGAGTGTGTTCTCAAAAGGACTGATCTTCTCCATAAAAGTAACCACTGATTCTGAAATAATAGGCAAATGAAATGCACATAAAATCGAGCGTGAAGAGCAAGTTTAAACTCATCATATAATGAATATTTAAATCGATTGTTTTTAAGAAACAATTTCATATATCCCAGTGTTATACTTTGTTCCGCAAAAAAAAAAAAAAATGGCCAATGAGATAGTACTACGACGGCTGATTGAGAATGGTGATGGTAAGGTCTGGTGATGGTGTTGGGCAACATTCAGTGCCGGGGCGTCCTACTGAATTAGATAATAGTAGGAAAAGGGCTTGGTGTGCAAACAGTAGGTGCGGGTGGGGTTGTTTGGATATTTGTCTCTCGTCTGTCATTCTCTTTTTTCTCCCTCTCGGCCCGATATAGACTAAAATACTGTTTCAAAGGGTCGTTAAACCCGAAATTGATAAGTAATGCCATCGCGGCTATAAAGTCGTGCAAAATAAAATAAAAGCAACAAAATTTCATTACCAAACTGTTCAACCTTAAGGAAACCTACGCTCATTTGTTAAATCAATTAAATATAGATTTTTGAGACGTCACTTGCAGCGGTTAATATACGACTTTCAATATATTTCTTCGTGGTTTTGCACTTAAACACCTGTGTGCTTATTAATACGGTTACCACATACCAGTACAAATTTTAAGCATGATTGCCTATCATGCAGCGAAATTGCCTATAAACTCATTTTCTATGGCACTTTTTAGGAATCTGCCACCTGACAAAATATAAATTCAAAATCTTTTCAAAAATAAAATGGATAAGAATTAGTCGGTAGATATAATCAGTTTAAAAATCAGTCTTTTAAAACACATCTTCATGGTGCCCCAATCTACCAATTATGCAATCATTTAAACTTTGGTTTCTGTTTTGTTTGGTACTAAAATACAGAAAACTGCGATACTTCGATACTACCATAGTTTGCAAATTAGACTTCTTTTCAATGGAAATATCGAGATGGATTTAGTACACGTTCGAATCACAAACCTGAATCCCGTTACAAGGGAACATAATATCCTGGTCAGCTGTAAAACTCTCGTGTCTTTCATTTACGTCTGTGATCATACCATTCGTTCCTCCTTTCGGAGCAACTGTTTCAAGTATTGTTGTAAACTCATCTATGTTGAGATCCTGTTCAAGTAAGTAACGACTAGAGCACTTAAACGGAATATATCGTGCATATCTATATCAGACTCACCTTCCTTCAGCTTGTTTGTTGGTATCTGTTGTGTCTACAATATAGATACGATGGTCAATATAACTAATTAGTATAGAACACTACCAAAGCCCTTTAATAGAGAACGCCGCACGCTTGTCGCCTGAAGAGCCATTTCCTTCAACTACAATACTGTTCGATTCTCAAACTTGATAAGTTGTTGCTTGATCATAGGTGTATCATCTATCTTTTGATCATTATGTCTCCTACCGAATGCCCTGAACATCATCGGGACATGGAAAAGGCCTGAATAGTTTTTGGTGACCCTCATCAAATTTTCAAGATCATGGGAGGTCTTAGAACTTTGAAACTTTTCTTGTCAGCACCTTACCTCCTCCAACGGAATATTGCCGTGCCGCATAGCGCAGTCGGTAGGGCGCCTGACTTGTAAGCCAGAGGTCCTGGGCGCGATACCCGGTCCGGCCACTTACTTTCATTTCCCCTTCCGCTGATTCAAGAAGGGCAGTTGTCAGCTACTGGTGAAAGTAAGTGCACTTAGTACTGGTTAACCGCTAGGGAGGTCTAAGCCTGCCCAGGAATAGTGTGGTTAGGTGAACTGAACGTCCCGACATGACCATAGTTGTTCACCGTGGACGTTAAACAATATCACAACAACAACAAAAATCCAACAAAAGATTGGATTGTTTCCAAACTAGGATGGAATCATTAGTGGGAGGAGGAACAGAACTGATAGGTTTTGGTGACTGTGACCTTATTTTCTAGGTAACAGGAGGTGATATATTTATAGAACCAGCATCGAGTCATCAATGGGAACAGATGTAGAACTGATTAGGTACCGGTGATCTTGACCCTATTTTCAAGGTTACAGGAAGACTTAGAAAGTTTAAAATGACATCTATGCACCCTACCTTCTAATGGAATTATTACAATCGTACCAAACAAGTATGAATTGTCAGTGGGAAAATACGCTGAAACTGATTAAATTTTGGTGACCACGACAACATTTTCAAGGTCACAGGAAGACTGAAAATGTTAAAATTTCTCTCATGCCAATATGTAGTAAACCATAAGATGATTTTTTTACACAAAACTTGCTCAAATATATCACCCCGGAGGCTAAACGCCTGAATAGATTAGGGTGACCTTGACTCCATTGCACGGTAACAAGTAAATTTTGTCTTAACATGAAGACATCTCTTGACCCAGTTTATGAATTTTACCAACCTTCAAAGGTATATCACTCCGGCCCTATTTCAGATAATCAAAAATAACCTCGTGGTTTCTGACGCTTAAACATCAGGGCTCTCACCACTTTGGGTTCAAGCCTGGGCTGGCGCATAAGTGAAAGTTCCGCATACGAAAGACCAGGTGGCTTTTCCCGAGAGCTCCGGTTTTCTCCCTGCGCCTATTGGTTCGACATAATTGAGACATTCTTGAAAGGGCCGTAAAACTCATATATGAAAGGAAAAGAACTCCAAAGTTATGACAGGTCCGTAAATGTTAATACTTATGGCCGTCAGAAGCGAAAGGTGAACTGTAAAAATGGCCAGAAAAAGTTATTTTAGCAAATAGTCAGCATAAAGTCATTTTCCGCTTGGAGTCTCTATATAATATATGTAAGAAACTAACGACCATCCTCGACGTATATGTACTTGTATTTGAGTACGGAAGTTATCTTTAATTGTTTCGGAATTTACAAATCGAGTCTCTATATAATATATGTAAGAAACTAACGGCCATCCTCGACGTATATGTACTTGTATTTGAGTACGGAAGTTATCTTTAATTGTTTCGGAATTTACAAATTCTATTTTTCACTTCAATTTATACTAAGTTTTCAATAATTATTTTCCAGTTTAGCAATATTCCTTCGACACCTGCAGACGGAATATATGTCTCTCAGTTACTCCGCTGTACTAAGGCCTGTTTCAAATATCAAGACTGTTGATAGGGGGGGGGGGGGCGTTTCTCACTGTAGGGCTGTGATCACAGGATTAATACGGGGCTGGGCTTGTGACTACACTTGAAATGTTCTCTGGAAGACGCCCTGGCCTCACCGATCCCTGCAGTATGGATATTTCTGTGCCATTTCGAAACTTGTTTGCCATTTGGCCGAGGAATGGTATGACTTTCAGTTACTAGACTTTCATTTACGCTGACATGGTTCTTCAGATACATAAACATAACGGGTGTAGTATACACCTGGAAAAAAGTTAAGCACCCCAAATTATTGTTGCAGAAGTTTAATCTAAACCTTTTCTTTGGTAATGCTCCGTAGTCCGTCCGTCGTCTGTCCGTCCGTCCCTCCGTCGTCCGTCCGTCCGTCCACCATTTTCAAAGGTCTTCTTCTCCAAAACCACTGGGCCGACTAAAGCCAAATTTATATGGAGCCTGCATGGACTGGGGGAACGAACGTTTGTTCGGGGTATCTTGGTTACATGACCAAGATGGCCGCCACGCCCATATATGGTAAAAAACCTTCAAAAATCTTCTTCTCCAGAACCAAAAGGCCTATGACCTTTAAACTTGGTATGTAGCATCGGGCATGCAGGCCCATCATAATTTTTACAAAATGATGACCTTGCGTTGACCTTCACCTATTTTATGACATGGTCAATTTTGGTATGTTACGCTTTTATATGGGAAAACCTTAAACAGTGGATTTCTCAGAAAGTATTTCAGTCTTAGGTACAATACTTGGTAAACATGGTCAAATAAATGAACAAATGAAGATATTATGTTACTAAAGGTCAAGGTCATTCCGTCGGTCCATCCGTCGTCAAGATCTTCAAACATGTTTTCCTCTGAAACCCCTGGGCCGGTTAGAGCCAAATTTCATATGACGTCTCAGTGGGCTAGGGAAACGGAAGTATATAACCCGAGTCTGGGTCACCTGACCAAAATGGCCGCCACGCCCATATATAATAAAAACCCTTCAAAAATCTTCTTCTCCAGAACCAAAATGCCTATGACGTTGAAACTTGGTATGTAGAATTTAGCATGCAAGCCCATCATAACTTATACAAATGATGACCTTGCGTTGACCTTGACCTTATTTATGATATTGTCAACTTTGATGCATTGCGCTTTTATATGGAAAACGCTAAAACAGTGGATTGCTCGGAAACTATATAAGTCTTAGGTACAATACTTGGTAAACATGGTCAAATATATGAACAAATGAAGATATTATGTCACTAAAGGTCAAGGTCATTCCGTCCATCCATCTGTCGACAAGATTTTCAAACATCTTTTCCTCTGAAACCAGTGGACCGATTAAAGCCAAATTTCATATGGAGTCTCAGTGGGATAGGGGAACGGCAGTATATATCCCGGGTCTGGGTCACATGACCAAAATGGTCGCCACGCCCATATATGGTAAAAACCCTTCAAAAATTTTCTTCTCCAGAACCAAAAAGCCTATGACCTTGAAACTTGGTGTGAAGCATTGGGCATTCGGGCTAATCATAGTTTATACAAAGAATGACCTTGCGTTGACCTTGACCTAATTTATGACATGGTCAACTTTGGTATGTTAGGCTTTATATGGGAAAATGCTTAAACAATGGAAGTCTCAGAAACTGTTTAAGTCTAAGGTACAATACTTGGTATACATGGTCAACTAAATGAACAGATGAAGGTATTATGTCACTTAAGGTCAAGGTCATTCCGTCCATCCATCCATCGTCAAGATTTTCAAACATCTTTTCCTCTGAAACCACTGGTTGAACCCAAATTTCATATGGAGTCTCAGTGGGGTGGGGGACGAAAGTTTGTACCCGGGTCTGGGTCACATGACCAAAATGGCCGCTATGCCTATATATGGTAAAACCCCTTCAAAAATCTTCTTCTCCAGAACCAAAAGGCCTCTGACCTTGAAACTTGGTATGTTGCATTGGGCATTCGGGCCCATCATAGTTTGTACAAATAATAACCTTGCCTTGATCTTCACCTAATATATGACATGGTCAACTTTGGTATATTAGGCTTTAGATGGGAAATGCATAAACAGTGGATTTCTCAGAAACTATTTAAGTCTAAGGTACAGTACTTGGTATACATGGTCAACTAAATGAACCCATCAAGGTATTATGTCACTAAAGGTCAAGGTCATTCCGTCCATCCATCCATCGTCAAGATTTTCAAACATTTTTTCCTCTGAAACAACTGGACCGATTAAAGCCAAATTTCATAAGGAGTCTCAGTGGGAAAGGGGAACGAAAGTTTGTCCCCTGGGTCTGGGTCACATGACCAATATAGCCACTATGCCTATATATGGTAAAACCCCTTCAAAAATCTTCTCCAGAACCAAATGGCCTATGACCTTGAAACTTGGTATGTAGCATTGGGAATTTAGGATCATCATAGTTTGTATAAATGATGACCTTGCATTGACCTTGACCTATTCTATGACATGGTCAACTTTGGTGTGTGAGGCTTTTATATGGGGAAACGCTTGAAAAGTGGATTTCTCAGAACCTATTCAAGTCTAAGGCACAATACTTTGTATATATGGTCAACTGAATGACCAAATGAAGATATTTTGTCACTAAAGGTCAGGGTCATTATGTCCATCCATCTGTTGTCAATATTTTCAAACATCTTTTCCTCTGAAACCACTGGGCCGATTAAAGCCAAATTTCATATGGAGTCTCAGTGGAATAGGGTTACTAAAGTTTGTTCCCGGGGTTTGGGTCACATGACCAAAATGGCCGCCATGCCCATATATGGTAAAAACCCTTCAAAAATCTTTTTCGTCAGAACCAAAAGGCCTATGACCTTGAAACTTGGTATCATAACAAGTATGTAGTTTTGGGCACTAGAGCCCAGCATAGTTTATACAAATGATGAGCGTGTGTTGACCTTGACCTAATGTTTGACACTGTCAATTTTGGTACATCAGGCTTTATATGGGAAAACGCTTAAACAATGGATTTCTCAGAAAGTATTTAAGTCTAAGGTACAATATTTAGTATATATGGTTGACTAAACTAGCAGATGAAGATATTATGTCGCTAAAGATCAAGGTCATTCTTTGACCTTTATACAAGGTCACTGAGATTCTCTCACCCGTCAACATTTTCAAACATATTCTGCTCAGTGGCCACTGAGGTCGATTGAAGCTATATTTCATATTGAGCTTCACCGGGTTAGAGGAACCAAAGTTTGTTCAGATGGTCTTGGTGACATGACCAAGATGGCCACCATGCTCATATATGGTATAAACTCTTCAAAAGTTTTTTTCTCAAGATTCACTGGCCTATGACCTTGAAACGTAGGATTGGGAACTCGGGCCCATGATAGTTTATACAAATGATTATACTGTATTTCATATGTAGCTTTAATTGGGGGTCAAAGGAATCAAAGTATGTTCAGATGGTCATGATCACTTGAACAAGCTGGCCGCCACGCCCATATTATATGATAAAAACCCTTCAGAAATCTTTGTCCAGAACCAAAGGTTCAGTGACCTGGTGGCTTGGTATATAGCATTGGGACTCAACATTAGTCCAGGAGGTGGCATATCTGCCCCTGCCCTGGGGCTATATACATGTATAAAAGCATTTAAATTTATACCAGGACCAAGTGTCAGGTGAGCTACAGGACCACTGGTCCTCTGGTTCGTAATTATTAAGCCTTGATATACTGCTTCTTGATATCCAAGTAAATGGGCATCAGTTGGAAGCGCATCAGTTAAAAATTTAATTGAAAGCACGGGCTATGTTTTGAACGAAAAATGTGGCTTGTTTAACTTTGGGGCTGCAATCAAGGAACTACGTAGTTCATTGGTTGTTTATATCCAAAAGTGACTGATTTGACAAACACATGAAGTTTAAAGCCTGTGAAAGTTATGTATCTAAATGCGGTCTGTGAATAAGAGTGTCAATTTCAACCCCTACATAAAGTAGAACCGTCTTGTTATGCCAGAAAAAGTATCATCATTTTGACAAATGATGGCCCCAAATTCAGTCAGAACATGTTAGATGTACCGATTTTCGAATTGCATTCAACGTTCAAAATCAATCTCAACATCTGTTTTTTCTTTCTATGATGCTCGATGGAAAAGATGAATTTTTACTGGGGGTGCTTAACTTTTTTCCAGGTGGTGGTTCTACTGGTTTGGCCGGTTCTACTTTTCCTTTTCCAAAATTCTAATACTGTTCTCCTGTTGCAGTCTTTGTGTGTTTGTCTACACAAATGTACTATTGAACAGTTCTTCCTCTTTCAATGTCTTGGGTGCTTTATGATTGTGGCTTTTCTTGGACAGGTTCATCT
The DNA here is from genome assembly GCA_963989385.1 of Ctena decussata. Lineage (NCBI taxonomy): Eukaryota > Metazoa > Mollusca > Bivalvia > Lucinida > Lucinidae > Ctena > Ctena decussata. The sequence goes on along the minus strand of OZ022502.1, from coordinate 65,322,853 downwards.
ATTTTCAGGAAAGTAAATGTACCTAATCATAAATGTACCTTTACCGAATTCAGCGCGATAGTGGTGCCTATCTGTATATAACTTCTTAGGTGACGCTTAACTTTAAACCATGTACACAGTAAAAAGGTACTACTACCAATAATACCATAGGAAGTACACAACATTGAATAAACATTTAATCAATGCCGATTCAATATCGTAGCATTGAATGAACGCTGATTCTATGTCGAGTCGTGGGATACACCTGTGTTTTATACATGCGTTGGTGTGCTCGTATGTAAAGTGTAGTTGATCTGAAAATGGTTAAATAGTGATTAAATTACCATGAATAGTCTAAAGATGTATGGGTTCACTATCAGGAGAAGCAACTCTCCCGTTTCATTTTGACTCCTTTCTCCACGGGGATTAACTGGGGAAAAATGTTCTCCAAGCAGCAAACTCTTCTAAAAAGAAGACCCCATAAAGAAGGTAAATACACAAACGCACGTCTATAGCACTAAATTTGGCAAAGGTACTTTTACTCTGAAATGGTTATGTCTTTCAGGGAGCAATCAGGATAACATAGAAGTTGCCTCTCCCCACCCTTGTTATAGAAATGGCGTAAAACATGTAGGCATATCTATTGACCTGAAGGAGGGAATGAAGACAGAGAAATTCAGAGAGAGAGAAAAAACAGGTAAATAACCCAGATGAAATAATATCTTTACTATTGTCTCGGAAGGCGTTGCATTGGAAACGGTGTGATTGTCATCTTCTATACTATTTCCTTCTTTGACTGGATCATTTTCCGTTTCTGCATGAGGAAGGTCATTTTCGTTAGACTCATCGGAAGAACAATTGATTGAACGAGAAGCGTCCACTTCATCTTGAATACTTTCTGTTTGTTGCGCTGTTGAGTTATCTTGTGTCTAAAATTGCAACAAGGATTACTTCACTTACTAGACATTTTTCACATTGTTATCTACCCTAGTCTCGCGGCCCGTTACCTGACGAGATTTCGCCTTACTTCGCACGTATGGGGCAATGTTTGTATACAACAATATAAACTATAAGGTTTTTGATGATAAACTAATTAAACATTTACAATTAGAAAGTGATTTCAGATTATTGTTGTTCAAATCGTTAACTGTTTAATATTTATTATATGCATTCTGCTGTTTTAAAACATCTTTTTTCCGACACAATAAATTAATAAATAGTTCACGTAAAGGGAAGTTGTTGCATTTTCCATAATGCAGCATAATTGATTTTTTAGTTCAACTTGCCATTGATTAATGATCAACAGTTCCATCACTGAAAGCATCAAAGGGATGTTCAACAGTTTTTTAATGATTTCAAAATTTTACGAAAGAAAATCATCCGGTTTTAAGGTTAATTTTATGTTTAATAATATCAAAAAATGCCATATTTACTTCCAGTTTCTGGTAAAAAGATCCTTTCGCATTTTCAAATTATTTTTAATACGTTATTTTATTTATTTCATGTTATTTCATTATTGAAATGTTACATAATTTGGACACAAATGTTTATATTTATTTTAATAAATACACAAGTTCTTAAACCAACAAAACTAAAGGTGTTGTCAGCTTTTGTAGAAACATCTATCTATTCTATTCTATCCCATAACCTTACTAGGTCGTTGGGGCACCACAGATGACTTCGAAACAATCCCTTTCCATCTTGTCCTGTTTGCAGCTGCCCTGAAAACATGTCAACCATTATAAACTCACTGTTTTCAAAAGGTGTGAAACACATGTTGAATATCATCATACTGCCTATCAATGCTTTTCAAAACATTGTTTCACAATCTAATGAAAGTCTTCAGAGTCTATGCAGGGAGCCGTTAAACGAAATTTTATCTTTTTACTTGCCATTATTTATTCAAAGATTCTTTTCTTTTTGTTTGGGATTTTTCTTAAGTTCTAAGTTTATTGAAATATGAAGAAATTCACTTATTAATCAAAAACATAAAAAAGGTTTAATATAAGAAATATTTTGGAAAAAAATCAGTTATAATTTCACTTTTTTCCCTTTTTTTAACACGATATTACTCTAAATCACGCTTAATTTCATATTTGATTATCACTGTCATAAAGTCATAAATAACGTCCGTTGTGAAGAATGGTTTTAGTTCTGTTGTATCATTTATTTATGCACTTTTTGCATGTTTACTTTTTTATTATTATTATGAATTGATTCTGGTATTGCTTATCAGCAAATTTAAAAAAAAGTATTCTGATATCTTTCATTTATATATCCCACTGGAGCCCCAGTGGCCGGCAGTGGTTACAGCACTTGTTTTATGACTAATAATGAGGTGAGTTAGAAATGCCTTTTATTTCTATAATCACTTATATATTAAAGGGGAGTGGATCGGGAAAAGGCCAATTTGATAGGGCAAAAATCAAATGAAATGAAGGAATATTCTGTGTCTGATATCTTAAATTCAAAGTATATATTAAATATTCTGTATTTTAATCCCCCAATGTCAAATTAAAAACAGCTGTTTCAGTTTTTCTGACATTTACATCAGGATTTATACCTGTTTCTGAGTTTAAGAATGAGGCTGTGTCATTGCAGAATGCGTATTTTGGGCGGATCATCAGCTCTAGTGATATTTGTAAAATAAAGACAAGTCTTCATAATCCTTGATGTATAAGATTGCAGATAAAATGATATGACTTTAATTGAATGGTAAATATAGAAATGAATTTCCTTTTTTGGGATTTTGTCGATGTGTAAACGCCGGCGAATCACTCACAGACTGAATAAAGCTTTGTTAAGTTTGTGAGGGATTCGCCGGCGTTTACATATCGATAAAATCACTAAACAAGTAAATTCATTTCTTATAATTCCAACTTTGTCCATCCAAAAGTTTTTCGTCGGATGCATTGTCCATCGGTTTGCTACATTCGATGTTTTACTTAGTATATGAACAGCGTTTGACAAAATAAAGGACATAAACATTTCAAACATAATATTCCTTTGAAAATACAAACTCTATCTGAAATTACACACGGCCTTTTCGTAGGTTTTCATTTTTAACTCGTTTCCTGCATCAAAAGTCGGAAAGACTCCAAAATAGTCAATGATTCAAAAAAAAAAACTGTCGCGGGCGCCGCCATTTTGAAAAGGTTACAAACTGACATTTGTTATGACGCTGACGTTACGCCATAAATAAAGTCATAGACGCGCTTGCTTTGGTTGTGTTAAGACAAATATGTTCTTCCATCCTAATTACAATTAGAAAATGCGAAATTGCCGATTCGTTACGGAAAAGGGTGAAAAAAAAAACTTAGCCGGAATAGAATGCCGCGTATGGATACAACGTCAACAGGATTTATCGATGTATAAACGCCTCTCTGCAGACGCTGTCAGACAATCATTTGTTCGGAACTTGTGCCAAAGAGAGGCTGTTGGAATTATTAAGAATAGAAACGATTAAAACAAGTAAATGATCACTCATTACATATAAAGACTTATATGCGTAATGTCTGTTGCCCTAGCTGCGGAAAGTCTCGCCGATTATCGGGACATAACGCGTTACCTGAGCGGTACGCGCATGCGCAGAAACAATGTGAAAAAAGTCTACTAAGTAGTGCTTTTAGTCATTCATCCTTCGTTTCAATTATGATGTCATTATTTGAGTTCTATCAAAATATGCATCCATCAGTATAGTAAAAATTGGGAAGTTTGACCATACCGGATATTTTGATCATGGACTTGCACGTAGTCTCCAAACGGAGAGCTTCGCTTTGCACTTCCGAGTTCCTTTCTCCCAATATATTAAGGCTTTGTATTACAACGCACCATTGTTGCATGCCTACGTTATGTGAAATAGCATCTAAAATTATAATACTGGCTATTAAGCGAATACGGACTTGGATCAGAGACCATAAATCTGAAAAACAAAAATAAACAATAAAACGTCTTATTCTCGTACCGATATACCATTATGACCTGTTACACATAGCTGTTAATTAAAGTCACAAATCATTATGAAAGGTGCTTCAACCTTCACGTTTGGTTATAAAATCAAGGTTGTTGTGAATATATTGAGTCAGGTAACTGGCAAAAGGTTGGAGAACATGATTTTGAAAAATAACAACAATAACAACGACAACAACAACAATAACAAAGACAAATCACTCCTCGAAATACAATATAAACAAAAACGGGTTACTGATTGGGGTCCACGCCCCCACTGTAGTTTTTCCATTTTCTTCAAGTTTATGATATTGGAAGTAGGACATTTTAGTAAAACGACCCGATCCATTTTGCAACTCTTTATTATGTGAAACTCATTGATGTTATATTTGTTTCAAGTTAGCTATTCACGGTATTTTATAAATAAAAAAAACTAATGTGAGAAGCTAGCAGCAGATCCTGACGAAAAGTGTTTCATGCTGATAAGCAACTGGACCTTGATGATAATTTATAACTGAAGCATGAATGACAAAAACAAGAATTGTGAAACAACTGACAATTTTGAATACAATGTGGTTTCGTTCTGCACAACAATGGAACAGTATGAAAAATATTTTTAAAGGTAGTAAAGTTATGGAGTAATTATGTAGCATGAAAATGCGTGATGTATTTTCATTGCCTGTTCTTCAATGTAAATACAATATGCTTAGAAAGTTATACAGTCAAAACCACATCCCATCCCCAATAAACAATAAAAACAACATGTGACAGCACTAAATGGAAGCTTTTTCGCGACATGTGGCTACCAAGCTAACTTAAATGTCAAAGAAAAAGCAAAACAGAAGCAATACCTTGGGATGGTCAAATCATAGCTTCCGAAGAGTGTAAAGTACCAATAAAATGTCTTCAACGGCTATCAAGTCACATGACGAATGAACAAAGACTTACAAGGTGGTAGGCATAGGGCACTCTCTGGTTTTGTCAAGCGGGCCTCTGATATGGAGGACCTTCTTTGCATAGCCTTTTGGAACTTAGACACTATTGCAATGTGATGGAAGTATTTTTTACGGATGGTTTTAAGTTCAAATTTATTAATTTGATCTACTTTGACGTTCAGGAATCTGAGATGATATAAACTGAATGGATTGAAGATATGCCTGCAAATAATGTTTACCTGTTAAGAAAAATGCTTGAAAAATATATATTATAGATTATTCCACGTAACCGATAGATGACGTGCAGATTTAAGGTCCTTTCACAATACTTCAATAACAGAGTAATAATAAAAGGCTGTGAACATGACACCTTTTACGGTTGAAAAGAATTCCGCCTCTTGTCACCTTAGCAGGCCAGTGGCAATGACTTAAATTTTTTTTTCAAAAAATGTTGGAACATAGTGCCTGAACATAGAGTATTCTGATCAGGGCCTGCGCTGTACTGCATTGGTATGTCATTTACTACCGTAATGACCCTAAATGCTGGAAGAAAAGTGCCTGAGCGTAGAGCATTCTGACCAGGGTCTGCACTGCACTGCATTTGTATGCCATTTACAACTGAAATGACCCTAAATGCTGGAACATAAATGCCTAAACATAGAACATTCTGATCTGGGCCTGCACTGCACTGCATTGGTATGCCATTTACTACCGTAATGACCCTAAATGCTGGAACATAATTGCCTGAGCATAGAGCATTCTGATCTGGGCCTGCACTGCACTGCATTGGTATGGCATTTACTATCGTAATGACCCTAAATGTTGGAACATAAGTGCATGAGCATAGTATTTCTGATCAGGGCCTGCAGTGTCTGCCATTCCATCAGCAGTTTAGTAAGATAACCTCATTTATACTTAGGATAATTATTGTAATCTATCATGGTTTCCCAAAATTTATGGTAATTATGCCAAGAAGTCTTTTATAGTACTTCAGGTACTTAAAGCAAACTCTTTCGGAATATGATAGATCTGTCTAAATCCCGGGGTCTACATATTTTATAGCAAAGGTGCTATGCATGATGTGATGCAGAAAAACATTTTCCTGTTGTACACTGAATATGGTAAAATGAGAGCAAATGACAAACTTCGTTTAAAGTTTTAAAAAGATGAAGACAAAATGTTTGGCAACAATTTTAGCAGAGGCATAAATTTAAAATGTTTTGACGACTAGTATAAATTTATTCAAACTAATGTTCCATTTGAATTGGCTCAAAATTTGCGGCAAATTATATGCAAACCACACTATTTCATACCATATCGGATATTGAAGCAACATTAAAATTGATCAGTTCTGAAAAGCTCCTTTCAACTTCATTAACATCAGCCCCCTCCCCCTATTTTTCTTGCACCTTTTATTTATTCACATTTTTTTTAAAATTAATTTATTTAATTTTTCTTATTTCTACGAATTAGTATGATTAAATTATTGTTTACAGTAGTTTTGCTTTTAAAATTATGTGCGGTAGTATATAATGATAATTATAGTAATAATAATAAGAAGAAGAAGAAGAAAAAGAAGAAGAAGAAGGAGAAGAAAAATAATTTGCAATGAACTTATGATGTTCAATATAAACAATATAAAGCACCTCTGATGTCAATTTTTAGTATATTATCTCCAGATTCTAGTGCGAAGTGACGTAGCTCCTTATTATTACTTTTATTATCATTATTATTATACCCCAAATACCAGGGAATAACTGACAACCGGTAAAATTGCTGAAGCTATCCTAGAACTTGGATTCACGTTGATTAACTGATAAACAGGAAAAACAGGAAAAACATAATGTACTAACGGCTAATTGTTTTCTTTCTTTCTGTCTTTCTTTTTTTTTTTTTGATTTATCGTTTCATTTTTCAGTCTTCATCGAACTCACTGAATAAATTGATAAATGGTAGACAACAACAAATAAGGTACATTTTTGTAATATATTGCAAAACTACAATTATGACATGACAACAATGTGTGAACATGTAAGCTGGCGTAATAAATAATTATAACTGTGCATTCGAAAATCGTTTCAGACCTTGTGCATATTAAACAGTCATACGAACTTCCACAGATGTAAACAAAAAATTGAACTCAGAATAGGGTTCAAATTCTTCACAATATTAGAAGTTTTACACCATCCCCCAACCTCACATTACATCTCCCTGATAATATCTGACAGCTCTGCAGCCAGTGTTTATATAACATTTATTTTCACCAGCAGTGATAACAAACTTTAAAGTTCAGTAGACAGAAAAAGCACTGATAAGACTGCACCAGTCTGATGCCAGTATTTTAGGCTTCTTTTTAAATTAAAATATTTGATTGCGTTGTCCCGTGAACGGTTAGTATATACATGTATACCAACAGGGAAGTCTCGGATCAGCCTGCACAGTCTGATCAGAGGTTTCCCTTTTCACATAAACCATCTATTAATCCTGGCAAATCTAAACAAGAGAGCCATGATGGCCCTGGATCGCTCACCTGAGTATCCTGTGAACTTTAACCTCAGAAACATCCATATGACTGACAGACAGAGTTTCACAAAGATTAAATGGAAAATGAACCCTTTATTGTGTACCTAAGGTTTTTATAAGATTTAACCTAATGACCTAGATTTTGACCCCACATGACCCAGTTTCAAACCTGGTCTAGATTTCTTGGATATGAACATTCTGACAAAGTTATCCAAACTGTGCCCGCTAGAGTGTACACAATGTTTTTCTAAGGTTTAACCTAGAGACCTACTTTTTGACCCAACATGACCAAGTTGCATCCTTGGTCCAGATTTGTTGGAGACAAACATTCTTACAAAGTCTCATGAAGATTAGAACAAAACTGTGTCCTCTAAAGCGTTCACACTGTTTTTCTAAGAACTGACCTTGTGACCTAGTTTTTGACCTGACATGGCCCAGTTTCAAATCTGGTATAGATTTCATGAAAATAAACACTCTGACAACGTTTCACATAGATTGGATCATAACTGTGCCCTCTAGAGTGTACACAAGGTTTTTCTAAGATTAGACCTAGTGACCTAGTTTATGACCCCACAAGACTCAGATTCAAATTTGGCCTAGATTTTATATAAATAAACATTCTGACAAAGTTTCATGAAGATTTGATCATAACTGTGCCCTGTAGAGTATGCACAAGGTTTTTCTAAGATTTGACCCAGTGACCTAGTTTTTGACCCCACATGACCCAGTTTCAAAGATGGTCTAGATATCGTATAGATAAACATTCTGGCAAAGTTTCATGATGATTGGTTCATAACTGTGCCCTCTGTGTCATTCTAATATCTATTGCTATTTTTAGCTCTGGTGGCCATTTTGTTTAGCGGAGTGGAACCGTTTGAGCAATTTTTGTTCAGGGCCATGAGTAAAACAATTCTGTGATTTTTTTTTGAAATCGAGTAATTGGCTTCAGAGACGATGATGTTTAAAGCTTTTTTCTATTTTTAGCTCTGGTGGCCATATTGTTCAGCGGAGCAGAACCGTTGGAGCAATTTTGGTAGAGGGTCTCCTACGGAACATTTCTGTGAAATTATTTCAATATCGGTCCAGCAGTTTTGGAGGAGAAGTCGTTTAAATGTTTTCCTATTTTTAGCTCTGGCGGCCATATTGTTCTGCGGAGCGGAACTGTTCGAGCAATTTCGGTAGAGGGTCTCCTAAGGAACATTTCAGTGAAATTATTTCAAAATCGGCCCAGCAGTTTTGGAGAAGAAGTTGTTTAAAGGTTTTTCTATTTTTAGCTCTGGCGGCCATAATGTTCAGCGGAGCGGAACTGTTTGAGCAATTTTGGTAGAGGGTCTTCTAAGAAACATTTACGTGAATTTTTTTTAAAATCGGCCCTGCAGTTTTGGAGGAGAAGTCGTTTAAAGGTTTTTCTATTTTTAGCTCTGGCGGCCATATTGTTCAGCGGAGCGGAACGGTTTGAGCAATTTTGGTAGAGGGTCTCCTAAGGAACATTTCTGTGAAACTATTTCTGAATCTGTCCAGAAGTTTTGGAGGAGAAGTCGTTTAAAGGTTTTTCTATTTTTAGCTCTGGCGGCCATATTGTTCAGCGGAGCGGAACCATTTGAGCAATTTTGGTAGAGGGTCCCGCAAGGAACATTTGTGTGAAGTTATTTCAAAATCCGTCCAGCAGTTTTGGAGAAGAAGTCGTTTAAAGCAAAAGTTGACGCCGGACGACGGACGACGGACAAAGACCGATCACAATACCTCACCTTGAGCACTTCGTGCTCAGGTGAGCTAAAAAGTGAAGACTGACCACTTAGTATGGGCTGATGAAAATTCAAATTACATATTCTTAAGATGTATGGCTACAATTCCATATTTTTCCACCACTTTTACGAAGGGGAACAACGGTGGCTTCCTGTTTAATTCCCTGAATGAGGAAGCCCCATCCAGAATAAGGCATAGACAGTATGGCTGTTAGAGGAGCAAATTCTTTCCTTTAAGTGTTGTTCCCTGCTAAGCAGGGAGGCACTAAATAAAATGGCTAAGTTGCTTGCCCTGAATGTGTATCCATTTACCTTGAGGTCCCTGTTCCATGAATTTGAAATGTTGATATAAGTGATGTCACATGAGAAAAGACCTTACGCCATTTGCATACTTCTACCACTGGTCTGTGCAATTACTCAGACTGATCAAAATTGTCACTTGTCTCATTTTAAGATTCATTGACTGTACATATAAACAGGAAAGATTGATGAGACTGCACAGATGTGCAGGCTGTTCTGAGACTTCACTGTAAGATTTCTTTTCATGCACACGCCATATTATTATCAGAGCTGCCAAATCATGATTTTCTTAGAGTAGCTGCTATAACGATGTTAATCACAGTAATTAGAACTATTTTCTAAATCATCGGTAATTAAAAACAATATCTAAATCATTTATAATAGTTTCAAGGAAATGCCTGCTTGTTTTTGAGAAATAAAAACTATAGAATTCGAACCCGCGTCCTCCTGCATCTCTTATCACTTGATCATGCACCTTTCTCATGTATAAGTACAGGAAAGCAAATTGATTGCTAAAATTTATATACTGTAAATTTCCATTAACAAGGGCTTTTTCTTATTACAAAATTACAGAATTAACCCTAAAAGCCAAGTGGAATCTTTTTCTGAGTTTGGACATGCTGATCTGTGAAACTGTGGTATTTAATGTAAATAGTGTAGGCCCTGATCAGATGCTACCTTCTGTCACATTTATCTGGATCGACGCTTTTTGTCATAGCACCTGTACAAGCATTATAATATGAAACAGATTGCAACAAAGAGTCTGTACCATGTGATGTAAATACTGTCTACATGGTTGGTCTATATATCAACACAGTTGTGTGTCTGCTGTAAACCATGGATAAAACCAGTCACCACAGCATTTGTTTACATTCTCAAATTTGAGAAAAATCTCGGGAAGTTCCTATTACTGTAAACGTATTCTTTAAAATGTTTTCGGTGCGAAATAGCATTTTTGTGCTGGTGTGCGGTAAAAACCCTGTATCTCACTCAATCAATTATTCGAAAATCAAATGTGTACATAGGGCACCTCTAGTTTAGTCTTATGATAATGATCATCGTCGCGTGAAAATCTAAGTTGCGACATGTGTACCCAGACGCAGATCAGCATACGCAACTTCGCATTTCTGGTGGGGTTTCCTTTAGATTTTTTCTTTCTTCTCAAAAAGGATTTATGTACCCTTGGAAATCTAAACACACTGCATTGAAAAGACTTTGATACGTTTGCGCAGACACGCAGGCTTATTTGAGCATTATAGTATGCGCTTCATAATATAAAACCATGTTATTGTTTTCCAACAGAAATGATTTTTATAGAAATTTGTTCAAAGAGAGGCAAGATTTTTTATTTTATTTATTTGTTCTATCAGGTAGCAAATAAACAGCTACCAGGTTCTATTTATTTACTTTTTTCACTAGGCTAACATTTTAAATATTTTTGTTTTCATTCAAAAGTGAATGCAGTTAGAAATCAGTAGAAATTATGCAAGTGAATATGAAAATTTGACACTTTTCACACTGTATATTGTATAATCAGTGATCCTTATCAGTTATGACACCTCACGGTATTGGTCTGGTCACCTAACATTTCAGACCCCCGGCAATATTTCACTATCAGATCAAATCAGTCGTAACACTTTCTAAGACTGTTCAGGGTATTCACATTCGCTTTTTAGCGGTGCAGGCTGATTTGAAAACTCACTGTTGACAACTTTTATGCGAACAGTAGATATTCAAATCAGCTTTCTCTTCTTTGATGACTGATCAAAGTCTTCGGTTTTGCTGTTTGGGTGTGCAGGCTAATTTGAATACTCACTGCTGGCATAAATTTATGACAACACTTAATATCCAAATCAGTCGTTAATTTGTGAAAACTGATCAGGGTCTTCGTTCCTGCTTTTTAAATTTCAACGACCGCAGACTTTTCATGTGAACTTAATGTAGTTGTCACTTCTGCGTAGACTGACCTGGGTTTTCGTTTTTTGTAAACACTCAGATCAGCCGTCATACTGTTAAGAAAGATCAGAGTTTTCATCTTTTTTGCCTTTGTAATGTCCAGGAATCGCATACTGTTCATGCGAACCGAGAATACTCTGACTAGACTGCAATGGCTGACCTGAGTCCTCGATGAGCGAATGTTGTAATGTACGAGTACTTATTTACATGGCCCGAGTTCGACTTTGTCATAGCGATTGGAAAGTAAATCCAGAGGAAACACAAAACATTAAATTCCGTTTAATATTCTGTGATAGATGAACAAAATACGAACTGACCTTAAAATGAGTAAACTTAATAGTGTATCTTTCACAGTTGACAAGTTACGCTGAGAATGAAGCCATTAAATGGCAATTAACTTACAAAAGTGTTTAATTGGTATTAAACGGTCATTATCGAATCAACTGCTTACCAACCTGTTAAGAAAGAAAGAAAAAATGCAGATAATCTAGTCGTTGATATATTTGTTTATCTAGAGAAGTAAGATGAAATATTACACATTTGATATACGGCAGTTTTGTTTCTTTATTTTGTATTTATTGTCTTATTTTTAATTTTATTTATTTATTTTTATATTCATCTTCTTTTTGTTGCATTTCTTATCATTTTCTGTCTTTCTTGTACCGCCGGATTGATAATAAAAGCAGTTTCGCATTGACAACAAATAACATTTCGCATACTCTGTCTGGCCCGATGCGACATCAGTTTGGACTTAGAAATTTTACGCCTAATATTTCGGCAGTCGGAAGGCGCGTGGAATGTATTTTAAAGCTAATAGGGAAGAATGTTAACGATAACTTATTTCGGAATTTTTTATATCTGTGAAAAGTATGCAATGCAAATTTTAGGAAAATATCAGGGGAAAAAATTAAACTAGACACAGTAAAAGAAGTTTTTACTGCCAAAGTCTAAGAACACGCGTTTTGTAAATTTTTTATATTTGCCAAGTAGGGGGCGATGAGTTTATTTTCCAATTAACCTGGAAGAATGAAAGCACATACTTATTTTGATGAAAACTATATCATCTTAAAGAGCGTAAAATGAACTATATGGTCATATCAGGATAAATTTTGGCACAATATGTTAAAGAAATGATTTACGTTGTCAAAAATTGTTTTGACATTAATTTCTATACAAACTGAGTCATAGATTTCAATAGGTAAGGAGACATACGCATTATCGATACAGGTGTCACATCGTCGGGCTGGAATGATACAAATGAAGAGAATAGTTTAACATGAATGTTCCATGCTTATCTCCCAACCCACATTGCCATATAATAATAATAATAATAATAATCCCGCCCCCTTGCCTTATAATAATAATAATAATAATAATAATAATAATAATATTGACTATTTTTAAAGAATAACTCAGTATAGGGGTCCATGTCTGTATCTAAATTATGTTGAATTTGTCAATGCTTCTCTGTTAAATGATTTTGGTAATTTGATCACTTTCACTTGGACAAGTTAAATCTTCCAAAAGGTATGTTTGCCCAGCATCTAAAATGCATTAAAATCTAGCATTCTGTCACCCTTTATATCCTTGAAAGAATCGGTTGTACAATGTGTGCAATAGACAAAATAATACTTAACCACTAGGCTGGAGTGCCAAAAAAGCTTACGACAAAATTTCAAAAATATTTTAACCAAGGTATATCATATTGAGAATTCAAAGACTAGATGGCAAACTATGTAGACCCAGATGAGGCGGCTCATGAGGAACTGCCTCATCAAGGTCTACCATGTGTGCAAAATTCACTGCATCAACTTATTTATTTTCTAAATTGTTGGTGTCGCATGAAAACGTATCATTTGGCATGTGCGAACAGGATAGAATTGGATCAGCCTGCACATCCACACATTGTTCTTTATTCGCATTTACAATTTATAAATCCGGCGGAATTTGTACATAAATAAGTGAAGACTGAACAGTTTACACAGATGCACAGGCTAATTTTTGTATCTATTGTACACACATGGCCTAAGGTTCATGCTCACGTGGTGCCAATAATAGCTCCCTAACTTGATGTTCACGTTTTTAGCTCCATCCAGATGTAACAATTATCTGTGTAAACACCAAAACCATTAAATGGCAATACCTGACAGTGGCTGTGAAGCTGATAAATGCACTCGCTACATCTTGCGAGGTACCACTGTCGCTCCAAGCTAGGCGAAGAAGTCGAGCTATAAGTATAGACTAGCTGTAAGAACTGGGAAAATAGAATGGCTAATCTATGTAACTTCTTCGCCTAGCGGCTAGGCTAAAAAAGCTCAAAAGCTGATTTCTGGAATAGTAGAGTGATATGCCTCGATTTTTTTTCTGTCCGCTGTCCGAAGATTGAGGAATTTATCATCATTCTCTGTCATACGAAATTCTGAATCAGATTTTCTGGTAACATACAACTCTATTGTCATTCTGTGAACTCTGCATTTCACTTTCGGGTATCGTCTTTCTTGACAGAATCGATTAGTTTTGTGACCTTGACCCATTTGCGACTGTTTTGTACAAATGTTCTATAAAAGGGTTATCCTTTGGAAGCAAGGATCACACCAAAGAACAGAAAACTGTCGAGTGTGCAAGTTTTCTGGGCCAGACTAGCAAGTTTCGGCCAATTAGGCCTCATCAGTGACCCTCAAATATTTTTAAAGTTCTACAATGGAATCAATGATCCCAAAGGACTAGAAAATAAAATCTACACTATGATGAAGGACAGGGAGACTTTTTACGGTGACCACACAGTCCCAATCACCAGCTGCAGTGAAGTTCAAATGTACTATAAAAGTCTGCTTCTGTGGCGATAAAACGATCGTCAACTTATAATAAGAAAAAGGCGCCACCTATACTGCAACCAACCATCATTAAGCCTCAAACACTAAACTGTGCAATTAACATACTTAATATGTTTAAGTACTACATGAAAGAGCCATCAAACTCAAAATTCCGATAGCGGCGTTTAAATTTGGGTGTCCTAACTACTTTGGTAATATGTGATGTGCAGGAATATTTGGAATTCCATATGCAATTTCTCCTGTTTACTGTTTCCTTGCACTGTCTTCTACGACAGAAGTTTATACATGCATAAGAGCATTCACACCTGCTGTATACTATATGCTGTGTACCGTAAACTGTATACTGTTTACAGTCTGCTGTGTCTTGCTTACTTTGTCTTGTTTACAGTCTTGTTCCCACACTGAACAACAGACAGGACGCATAAATCAGTAGACAGTACACATCAGACAATATACAGGTTATTTTAAAATGTGTAGTCAGTTTTTTGCGAATGCTCGTGGAGATGTAGAAGTAGATAGGACACATTAAGATGATTTTTTAAACGTTTCGTTTTTTTTATGCCAGATTATTTTCTTTCCTTTAAGAACTAGATTTTTTTCCAGACAAATCAAGGGTACATTATCATTAATATTATTAATGTAATTATAATCGTCATTTTTGAATAGAAAAAGGAAAGGGGAAAACAGACCCCATTGAAGGCATTAGATGGTGTTGTCCTTCCTAATATTGAAATATATTGCCATATTTTCATAAGATCAGAAATTCTATTTTGAGACAGAATGGCAAAATACTATAAGAAACAAGCGTTTAAGTTCTTTTGACGGTCTGTATTTAACCGTCTTATCTTGCATGCCACATCTGGGTCCCTTAACTTCTCAAGATAAAACTTCATTAGTTACACATAATGTCAATTAAAGTCACAAATCATTTTGAAAGGCGCTCCAACCTTTACATGTGGTAATAACATCAAGGTTGGTGTGCAAATATTGAGTCATGTAACTGGCAAAAAGTTGGAGGAGCATGATTTTGAAAAAACAAACACCCCCAACAAATCGCTCCTCCAAATACAACATAAACGAAAACGGGATACTAACTGGGGTCCACGTTTCAACATTATAGTTTTTTTTTTCCATTTTCTTCAGTTAATGATATCGGAAGTAGGTCATTTAGTGAAACGACCCGATTTATTTTGCAAACCTTTTTATGCAAAACTCAATGATGTTATATTTGTTTAAAGTCAGCTATTCATGGTCTTTTTTCAATGAAATAACTATGGTGAGAAGCTAGCAGCGGATCCTGACGAAAAGTATTTCATGCTGATAAGCAACTGGGCCTTGATGATAATTTATAACTGAAGCATGAATGACAAAAAAAATGTGAAACAGTTGACAGTTTTCTACCCAACCTTAGTTTCGTTCTGCACAACAATGAAATAGTATGAAAAGTATTGTTTAAGGTAGTGAAGTTACGGAGTAATTACGTAGCATGCAAACGTGTGATGGATTTTACAGTGCTTGTTCTTCAATGTAACTACAATAAGCTGAGGAGAAAACCCCATCCCACCCACAACAAGAAAACAGAAACAACATGTGACAGCACTAAATGTAAGACAGCTTTTCCACGACAGGTGGCCACCAAGCTAACTTAAATGTCAAAGAAAAAGCAGAAATATGACAAAGATAAACAAAAACAGAAGCAACACATTTGGATGATTAAATCATAGCTTCAGAAGAGTGTTAAGTACCAGTAAAATGTCTTCAACGGCTAAGCCACATGACAAATGACCTAAGACTGACAAGGTTGTAGGTAGTGGGCACTCGCTGGCTTTGTCAAGCGGACCTCTAAATACGGAGGACCTTCTTTGCATAGACTTTTGGAACATAGACACCATTGCCAGGTGTCAGATGGAAGTTTTTTTACGAATGGTTTTAAGTTTAAATTTATTAATTTGTTCTATTTTCACGTTCAGGTATCTGAGATAACATAAACTGAACGGATTGAAGATCTGCTTGCAAATACTGTTTACCTGTAAAAAAAATGCTTGCACAACGTCTCTTATAGATTATTCCATGTAACAGATAGATAGATGACTTACTGTTTTACGGTCCTTTCACAGTACTTCAGTAACAATGAAAGGCTGTGAACAATGGTACCTTTTTATGGTTGAAAAGAATTCCGCATCCTGTCACCTTAGCAGGCCAGTGCTTCACCCACAGAGCACCGGGCCCCTTTTTTGCGTAATAGGTCGAACTTTTTGCAGACATTGGAATATACATTCTCGTGAAACGATGTGTTTCGCGCATGGCTCGTGAAGAATGAGTGCCAGTATTTCGAATGTACAGCAATCATGAATATTGAAAAAGGCAGACGTGCTAGGTTTCATAATGTTATAAGATGAAAAAGCACAAAAGCTGATATCTGGAATAGTTTCAGAATATATATTCCCTTTTCTAATATCTATTAAAATAGAGGTTAAGAAATAGTAAGTGATATAACTCGATTTCTTTTCTGCCCGCTGTCCGAAGATTGAGGAATTTATAATCATTGTCTGTCATACGAGATTCTGAATCAGTTTTCTGGCAACACACACCTCTATTGTCACTCTGTGAATTTCGCATTTGACTTTCGGGTATCGTCTTTCTTGACAGAATCGATCTGTTTTGTGAACTTAACCCATTTGCGACTGTTTTGTACGAAGCCTGCTTCTGTGGCGATAAAATGGCGATCGTCAACTTATAATATGAAAAAGGCGCCACTTATATTGCAACCAACCAATATAAAGACTCAAACGCTAAACTATGCAATTAACAAAATTTAACATGCTTAACCCATTGCATTCTGGGTATATTTTGTCGTCTGCTGAAATTGTCGTCTGCATCAAAAATCAAAAATATTTTGACAATATTGGTCTAACTAACTCTTGTAGAAATGATGTCGAGGCAGCAAACAGTTTGGATCTCAGATCAGGCCCCACATTTGTAGGGCCTGATCTGGATCCAAAATGTTTGCCCAGATACTCACCCCTAAACGGTATCCCGAATGGACAGGGTTAAATACTACATGAAAGGGCCATTAAACTAAAAAACTCGATAGCGACGTTAAAATTTGGGTGTCCTAACTACCTTATTAATACATGTATGTGATGTGCCAGGATATATGGAATTCAATATGCAATTTCTGCTGTGTGCTGTTTCCTTGCACTGTCTTCTACGACAGAAATTTTATACATGTATAAGAGCATGCACACCAGTTGTACGCTATATGTTGTGTACCATAAACTGTGTACTGTTTACAGTCTACTGTGTCTTGCTTACTTTGTCTTGTTTACGGTCTTGTTCCCACTGCAAAATAGTTTTTGCCCCAGTGCAAAGATACACGCACACATATCTAGCTTTCGCACATGCTTTTTAACTTTCGTAAATACAGTATCACAATTTGCAGTACACATTGAACAACAGACAGGACGCATTAATCAGTAAACAGTACACATCAGACAATATACAGGCCATATTTAAAAAGTGGACTTAGTTTATGCGCATGCTCGTGTAGATGTAGTAGTAAATAGGACATATTAAAAAGATTTTTTTAACTTTTCGTTTTCAGGCCAGATTATTTTCTTCCCTTTCAGAGCTAGATTTTTTCCCCGACAAATCAGTCATTATCATTATAAATATAATTATTATCGTCATTTTTTAATAGAAAAAGGAAAGGGAAGAAGAACAGACCACAGTAAAGGCATCAGATGGTGTTGTCCTTCTTAATATTGGAAAATATTGCCACAATAATGTTTCAATTTTTTCTCATAAGATAAGAAATTCTATTTTGAGACGGAATGGCAAAATACTATAAGAAATAAGCCTTTAACGGCTTGTAACGGTCTGTATTCAACCGTCTTATTTTCAAAATCTTTACGAGCTACGAAAATGAAGAGCTTTCTCTCAAGTGCATGTGTCCGAATCTCCCTGAAAAAATTATTTGAGCTTCGCAAATCCCAAGGGAATGTCTGTAACAGTTGTTATTACCGAACTTGGAGCCAAAAATTCAAAACAATGACAACAATAAAAACTAGACGATCACTCAAGGTGATGAATGCCCCCGAAATATGCCTCATTAGATGAGTAATGTGTTAAGACCTATTTGTGTGAAGTTACATCAAAATCTGTCAATAAATAAAGGTGCTAGACGGATGACAAACTTTTTATAAAACTAGCAACTGTGACCTTGACCTTAGAACTACAACCTTTAAAGGTTAACTTGTCCAAGATATTGTCATACTTAATATTTGTGTGAAGTTTTATCAAAATCAGTTAATAAATTAAGGCGTTAGAATCGTGACAAAGATTTACATGTACCTATAATAGCATCTGTGACCTTGACCTTGGACCTATAATGCTGAAACGTAAATTTGTCCCAGATATTATCATGCTAGCTTTGAGTCAAGTTATTTCAAGATCAATCCAGAGGGATGACCACGTATTTTCAAAACGTAGCAAATATGACATTGACCTTGACCCTAAAATTCTGTATCGCGAAATTGTCCAAGATATTGTCACACTAAACATTTGGGTGTAGTTACATCAAAATTGTCAATGAATAAAGGGGCTAGAGGGATGATAGAGATTTTTTTCTCTAAAAATAGCAACTGCGACCTTGATCTTGGACCTGTGGTGCTGAAACGGTAATTTATTCAAGATATTGTTATAATACTTAACAATTATGTGAAGTTATAATCAAAATAGATCTATAAATAAAAACGCTAGACCGATGCCAAAGTTTTTCTGAAAATAGCAACTGTGACCTTGACCTTGACCCTACCTACCAGAAACGCAAACGTTTTTGAGGTATTGTAATACCAATATAGCTGTGATGTAACTCCAAAATCGGTTAATAAATGATGCCGCTAGAGCGACGACAAAAGGTAATCTTGTATATAAGCCATGGAAATATGGTCAAAATATGTATGTCATTCAAGGGGAGATAATTCTGCAAGAAAGACCTGATTTAAAGTTCTGCTTCCTTTATGCACATGTTCAATGCATGTTTGAACTGTGTTGCAAGTTTCAAATCCCTACACTAAATACTATTGGAGGAGTAGCAGAGACAAGAACAGTACTACAAAGTGTGAAACATGGTCAAAATATGTATGTCATTTAAGGGGATGTAATTCTGCAATAATGACCGGAATCAAAGTTCCCTTTCCTTAATGCACATGTTCGATGTATGTCTGAACTTTGTTACAAGTTTCAACTCCCTGTATCAAATACTGTAGAAGGAGTTGTGGAGGCACAACCAGTACTACAAATGTGAAATATGGTAAAAATTAGGCCGGCAACCCGACCGAAGGTAGTCAGATAAGCAGAACCTCCGGCCGGATTCACTGCATTCGCTTTTTCCTGATTTTGCGATAGTACTCGTTAGCAACCATCTATATCTTACAACATACGCTCATCTGATTAATGTCTGAGTAACTGTTCACTAAAATTATGATTTTTCTGCAAATCTTTTACAAACTCGATGAACCTGTTATTTAGTTAAGGCCCTTTTTCCCTTTGTTTGTGACCAAAATTATCGTCCAAGTAAACAAATGGCATTGTGTTGTCGGTGTCTTATTAAAATTACTACTCATTAAATTGTCTGGCTTTTAGCATAAAACCCATTACTAAGACTCCGTACCCGCACGTTCATCGCATTTTTTGAAGTAACGACAATATACAGTTATGTCAATTGTATCAAATACTAAACGCATAGTTGGGGAAACGGAAGGTGGTGATACAATTTATTTCCTTCATGGGTCATTCCTTCAAATGGCTAGGGCCTAAGGGGACACATTAAAACTGACTGCTTATCGAGCCCCTTAATACAGGGTCGAATTCAGGAAGAGATTGATTGATTAATTGATTTTTTGCTTTATGGCCACGGTAAACAGCTATGGTCATGTCGGGACGGTCAGTTAACCTAACCACACTATTCCTGGGCAGGCTTAGACCTTCTAAGCGATTAACCAGTACTAAGTGCACATACCTTCGCCAGTAACTGACAAAAGTCCTTCTTGAATCAGCGGAAGGAAACGAAAGTATGTGGTCAGACCGGGTTTCGAACCCAGGACCTCTGACTTATGAGGGTTCGAAACCCGGTCTGGCCACATACTTTCGTTTCTCCTTCCGCTGAATCAAGAAGGACTTTGTTAGTTACTGGCGAAAGTATGTGCACTAAGGTCTAAGCCTGTCCAGGAATCCAAACTGGTGGTGACCCCTTCATAGAATGACAGTTCCACAGTTCTGGTTTATACTGATGCATGGCTTTCAAATCGTAATTGTGATATTATTATTTCCATTTGGTATTTATTTTTATTTATTTTTAGTATTATTTTTTTTATGGCAAACTGTTGTCAGTATTCCAGAGGCTGGTGATAACTGGGAGTCAGAAGTCTTTGAGGCTTGTGATAACAGATAGCAATGGGTATCTCTTTTTACTTTCTGAGTATACCTTTATGATAAAAGAAATAATACAAAAAAAAAAACAACAAAAAAAAAAAACAGAATTATATTGGACTGATTGTATTCTCATTATCATGCTTAATGCGTCTCGTTTACAGCACCTTCTAAACTTATCTTTCGCCTAGTTCACATTTGGCGCCTTGCGATAAATGGGTCTATGATTTTCCGTACATTTTTAGGCGTTGTTGTTGGCTATGGGCTACGGCGTATGTGTTCACATTGTGTATGAGCATCGTGCGATTTCTTGTATGGGCAATCGGGGACAAGTTGGGCCAATGCCGTAAGGAGGCTGTGTTGAGATTGTACGAAAATCATGCAATTTCAGTGCAGTTGTCGTGCATTCTCAGCAGCCTCCACACGGAAATCGTACGGAGCCCGTGCAGTTTCCGTACAGTCTATGCGGAGATAGTGCGGTCGCCGTGCCGTTTTTCCGCGTCCGAGTTCCAAAAGTGCACAACTTCACATTTCTGCATGTGCTGTCGGTTGGTAAAGTGGAGATGACTCCTAAAACCAAAAGCGGGAAGAGAAAGCGGTCCAAGTAGGACCTGCAATCGGAGGTACGCCACTCTGAGCTTCATGGATGTATCAGCGGCATTTTCTTCTTTGATTTGTCTGAAGACAACTGATAAAATGTAAGGAACTGCTCCAGATGACCAATATATACCTATCTGGAAAATGTTTTGCCCATCTCAAGGCGGCCGCACGGTCAGGGTGTGGCCGCCGTGGGGTTGTCGCCGGATGAGCGCTCAGTATCGATTTCAAGGGTACTGCACGGGGAGCGAGCGGCAACTTTGCGATAGCTGTGAGAGAGTCGTGCGATTGTCCCAAGAGCCTACGATCGCCGTAGATTTTTTCCCCAAATGACCATCTAAAATATTGTGTTTGCTGCACGATCAGGGCGCGACCTTCGACCTTCGCGCAGTGCCCGTGCGGTGAGCGTTCAATGCCACCTACATGTCTACGGGCTATGGGCTGATCTTTCTTTTTTTAAATATGTCAGAACTCCTCACCAAACAAAATCGTTTTTCTTGGCCAAGGTGCCCGTGAACCTGTACGAAAATCGCACGACCGCCGCCTGCCTCCGCATGGAGGCCGCAAGGTAAGATGTGTGTGTGTTGGGGGGGTGGGGGTGTAGGATACGTGTATCATCATAGGCGCATCGCAGGCCAAATGAAGCATTATAAGTTTCACACACCACTATGTCTTAAAAGATTATTTAGGGGCGGCTGTAGTGTAGTGGATAACACTCCAGACTACCAATCCAGGGATCGCAAGATCGATCCCCCGCTTCTCCGGTCTTTCGGATGAGACTTTAAACCGAGGTCCCGTCTCCATATGACCTCGTTGTTGGTGGGACGTTAAACCCGAGTTCACTCACTCACTCACTTAAAAGATTAAATATATTATGCCGTACAAATAGTTTCGTGAAACTAGTATACCGGTTGTAATATTTGCCCATAACAGAATTTCTATAAGATGGTTGTCTCCGGTGGTGAGAACGGTTTGTCAGCAGCCACTCCCCTTTCTGACATATAAATGAAATGCCCTTTTACAGTATATAATAGGCCTATTCTTTATATTTGGATATCCTTAATTCATTTTGGATACCTAATATTTTATTTTGTGATAATACACACTAATAGTGAATATTCCATATTGTTGTTTAATATTCAAGATGACATAATATGTCCAATTTTCAAAAAACGGGTGTATAAAAATTTGGATCTGTTTCTTGTGGCCTAGCTTAGACCGAAATCGGTCAAATTTTGACCACACGCCAGTCCATTTCTCGTTATTTTTACGGGCACCCGTAAATATTTGCAGGAATTATAACGCAGATAGGGCAGAGTAGGACAGGTATTGTTTTGGTCATATAGCCCTTCAACACTATAAAGGTATTTTCGAGTGCGAACAGTTAACAATCTTATCATATCGTGATTTTCGAACATGTTCAACAAGCAGACACCCGTAAAAATAACGGTAAATGAACTGGCAGCCAGATGCCAGGTATTTTACCGTAAAACATACGGATTTTTTACAGTGTAGCTTATTTTGGAGTGGCAGAGTAACGTTTCATCGAAGCATACAGATCGTATCATAAGCTTAATGGAGTCGTTAATTCGTCTGGGAAACATAAGCTTAAGCTGTGCTACATGGGAGTTTTTGCACTGAAAAAGCTCCTCACATTAACGTTTTTTTTTTCGTACAATAAATTTCAAAATAACGTCTTCTTAACTAATGACCTCATTTGATTTGGGGAGCCCCGGTAGCTCAGTGGGTTATGCGATGGTCTGCTGACCTAGCGATCCCAGGTTCGATTCCTGCTGGAAGCGGTCATCTTGTCAATCATAAACGGGGTTCAGTTGCACACAGTTTTTCACTACCACCTTCCCATCCTCCTGATGTGACTGAAATACTGTTGAAAAGGACGTGCTGTTTGGTGCGAATATCTGGCTCCAATGAATATTAAGTACGTTCTACAAGCACTCTTGCCCGCCGTCGATACAAAGTGCTGTACATACATAGTCCATACGGGACTACCTGGCCAGGACTTATTTTTGCTGCTGTTTATACATTGTAAAACTGATCGTAGATTTTACGGTAGAATAACTGGAAACCAGCTTCCAGTCCATTTCCCGTAATTTTTATGGGCGCCCATAGAAATTGCAGGAATCGTCAAGTAGCTATAGAGTGGGATAGAATAGAACAGTGGTTGTTTGGGTCATATAGCCCTTCAACACTATAAAGTTATTTTCGAGTGCGGCCAGATAACATATCACTGCCATATCGTGATTTCCGAAAATGTCTTACAGGCAAACGCCCGTAAAAATAACGGGAAATGGACTGGCAGCTGGTTGCCAGTTATTCTACCGTAAAATCTACGGATATCTTTTACAGGGAAGAAGTAGAGATTCTAGCCAGAATTTGCAATGGCACAGTCGAGTTTTAGTTCGAACATATTTTATTGCCAAAAGGGGTGAAATTGAGTTTTGTACTACATGTACGTTGTGTGCGCATTTCTCTAGATCCCTTCTTATCTCACGTTACTGATACATATTTGCTAAACGTTTTCCCTCAAAGCAGGAAACCCACAGTTCAATGAGAAAAGAGCTGGCCTGCTGATCTAACTGTCTCGAGTTCGAATCTGGCAGGAGGTGGAATTCTGTCAAACCGTAAGGGACGAGTCATTCATTATCGTGCATGTGTGTGTGTGTGTGTGTTAGGGTGGGGCAGGGGCGTGCATTTTCATATGATTCACCTTATTATGGCCCTCCCAGTCTCGTCATTAGTCCCTCCCAATAGGTAACACAAAAGTTTGTAACCCCCGCCCACCCACCAACACAAATGCCCCCCCCAGTGCACACACAAATATACAACCACCGCACTTACCCCCCACCCCCACTTCCAACACACACACACGAAATGAAATACTGAAAAGATTAACTTTTTTTCGAAACAGTTTTGCGTTTAATTGATTGTTTTAATCGCAATAGAGTTAAAAAAATACAAAAACTATTAAAATTTCCCTAGTAGTATTTTTATAAATAATATAAAACACAACCTTGGAATTTGACTTTAAGGTCAAAGTGACATATGAAACGATTGTGAATTCCGGGCCCTGATAGCACAAGCGCAGCATTAACATTAATTTTAAAGACTACTTTATTCTGTTCTTTTAGCAAATCACAGATTTTTTTCTGGATATGAAGTGAAATTTATTTTTTTTCGATGCAAATGTTTTGAAGACTTTTAGATTTTTTTCTGGATATGAAGTGAAATTTTTTTTCGATGCAAATGTTTTGAAGACTTTTGAAGGCATAGAATCGGAAAATGTAGGAGAAATGGGGGACTGGGAGGTGCAGCTCCACATAAGCTGAGACGTTTTTTTTCCAAATGAAGACTGGTGGAAGAATTCTGCCCCCTCCATATGCCTAACAAACTATATGACCCTCCACTACGCTCATTGGCTTTGGATTGATTTCGAACCCCCTCCCCCATCTCCGTCTCTTCCACAGATCACCAAAATAAATTCCGACCAAAAAGAACGTACCCGGCCCCTCCACCTGATAATAAACTTGTCCCTAAACGGCAAATGTTTTAAGTTTTGTCACTCTGACAAAAAAAATCAATAGGCACCTACATTTTGGCGTATTTGCAATGGAGCAGTCAAATGTAATGAAATTGAAGGTAGTAAAATCTACGGGTGCACCGGTCGCTAGTGTCACGTAATTGTCAAGCGTTAAATGCTGTAGTTGCAGAAACCGCATAGGGTTGGTGCATTTGAAGACCCATTGGGAAGATAATACTGGGTCTCAGGAAAGGAACTTATATCAAATCTGTAGATAAAAGACGTCTACAGTCAAACAGATCCTCGATAAAGTCAAAACAGGCCAAGTAAATGCACCAGCAGGTCTATTCTCAAAATTGAGCCGGGAATTTCCAAGTTTTAAATGGGACTGAACCGTGAGGGTGTTCTCGCGTAGGGGTCATACTAAACACCGAAGAGAAAGGAACACCTGAACGGTTCCGGGGTTAGGTAAAAATATGCATGTTATTTAAGGCGACATAATTCTGCAATACAAACCTGAATCAAAGTTCTGTTTCCTTTATGCGAATGTTCAATGCATGTCTGAACTGTTTTGCAAGTTTCAACTCCCTGCATCAAATACTGTAGGGGAACTTGCGGACACAATAACAGTACTACAAAGTGTGACGGACGTACGGACAAGGGCAAAACTACATGCCCCCTCCCCACTTTGTGGCGGGGGCATAAAAACATGAAATAGATAATGCCTAATAATGACTTTCTTTATAAGTATGACGTTATTCTTGAAAAGATCTCATGTTAGGTTCTTTCTCAAGGTAACCTTCCGAGAACCGATATGCTTAATAAAAAGAAAACATATGGCAATTGATGAATCATTTGAAATCCTCTGACATAATACATACATGATATCAAGCAAGCCATGATGAAGTATGGGGAGACTTTGTAACCGATGAATGATTGAGTATAGGCGTTTATGCCCATTTAACTATTTCACATCCAGAAAACGGTACAATAGTCGGCAGCAATGTTTCCACATTGAACTGATCTCAAGAATCACCTATGAAAACCAGTTAAAATCACACTGGTCTGGCATTTATACCAGACAATGGCAACAAACACGAAACAAAGTCAGAATGTTATTTTTTAAATGTTGCTTTATCCAATGTCTATTTGATTGAATTAAGGTCTAAAAACTTATAAGTGTCTTTCAAAATGATCTCCACTTTTCAAAAGATGTAAAGATTTTTTTTTATATTTGACATTTAGTTTGGTTCTTCATTATGGTATCATATCTCGGACAGTCACAGGGATGCATGCAAGAAAAGTGAGAACAAGTAATGTCTGTAGCATGGCAGTGTACCAAAATGAATGGCAGTATCAATTAAGTTGTATTAGGAAACAAAGTGAATCTATTTTGGACACTTTTATAAAATTTAGGGGTTGGAGGCAGAGAGAGGGAGGGAGAAGGAAGAGACTGGGAGGGAGAAGGGAGAAAGGGGGAAGGGTGAGAAAGAGGGAGACAGACGCCCCCTGCACACCCCGTCGTAAAACGAAACTTTAATTCTAATGTCCTTATCATTTGAAAATTAACTGTTTTTCAAGAAGTCAGAAGTAGGTAGTAGAAAATCATTAGAATAAAGCGTTTTACTTACTTTTGTGTGTCTTATACTTTGACCAGATCCAACATTAAGGCACGGTAAAGGCACTTGATTATCAGAAGTCGGCCCTTTTGGTGCATTTGTGTCCTGAAATTTGATTTCATTAATCCGTGAGCTGTCAATGGTATTTGTATCTGTGGCATCATTTTTTCGAGTGTTTTGTGAGAAAAAAAGCCACCTTTCTTTTAAGCATTATTTTTGATATTTCCCTTTGATGTTGGGGATCGGGTTCGGGATCTGATTCAGTCAGTTCCTCATTTTGGCCTTATTATGTATTTCCTCAAATATATAATTGAATCTGTTCACGAGGTGTCAGTTACTGGCGAAGTTATGTGCACTTAGTACTAGTTAAACGCTTAGAATGTCTAAGCCTGCCAAGGAATAGTGTGGTTAGGTTAACTGACCATCCCGACACGACCATAGCTGTTTACCGTGGAAGTAAAGCAACAAATCAATCAATCAATCACGAGTTGCAATGAGATGTTCAACAATGTCTTTGCTCCGAAGCACCAGTTTTTAATGTTTCTTCAGGTGCTGAAACCAATTTTCTGTGATTGTGGTTATAACTCTAACACCAACAGCTTACATTTTTTGTAAAGTTAATGCTGAAATTCTTTTGCAATCATAATTCATACAGCTATCTACAATCGGCTCTAAGTCTTCTATATCATATTTGCGCGAGCTACTTCAATTTCGATTTGTTTTCTACTTCTTTGTAGCAAACTACGAATAAAAGGGGAGCAAAACCTAAAAGTAAAGGTTTCCTATAGCCTATTAGCTGTTGGGGCGGTGGGGGTTAGAGGCCCACTGTTTCTTGAGCCCAGCATATGAAAGGCGGAGACCATCCCTCTCTTTTCGCTGCCTTATCTTTCCTGATTCGAAGCAGGTACCCGTTTACTGATGGGTTGTCAGTTAGAGTTTTCCAGACGTCGGATGGGATGGTGAAACCCGGGCGCGGTATCACGACCTTCCGGCGACTTTCTGCACCATAACCGAGCGTCTCTAACCACTCAACCATGGCGCCTCTTTATACCTAGGAAAGACTTAAATCACAAAGCAGAGCACACCAAAGACACCGAAAATGAAACATATAACGACAAATTGAAACAGCTCTTTTGAGATGACAAACTTCGTGTAACAAAGACGAACTGCAATAGCAATCCCATCTCCTGAATTAAAATCCATCAGGAATTGAGCAATTATTGGTGTAAACCTGCATTCATATATATATATGCCAAACCATCGTAAGCACTGAATTATGCGAAGTACATATTTCATTAAAGCTTCACAATATCAATCAAATCACGCTTTATTTAAAATGTTCGGCCTCCTTGCATTTTCAAGAAGAATAAATGCTTAAATCAAACTTCGTGTTTCACAGCTGCACCTCCTTTACACTTTGAAAATACGGTCCACTCTCGATATCGCGAAGTCCTACTTCAGCCCAAACTATTAATATCTCAAAGTAACTTTCTGGACCAGAAAATTTACTTCGAGATAGTAGTAGTTTAAGATAACAGGGGTTGAAATGTAAATAAAAGAAGAAAAGATATTCTTTGATATAAGAAGATATTTTGAGATATCAGTGTTCGAGATATCGGGAGTTGACTGTATTGTTATGATACGGCGCTGTTGATGCTTTTAGTGGGAATCGATGTCATGTCGTCAATAGCGCGTCATAATAACACTAAGTATTTCATCAACACAGTCAGTGTTGATTCAGGTTCTCCTGCATAAGTGTCCCTACTTAAATACTGGCTTAAACTAACATTATTCCACTATTTATGTTTATCTGATCAAAATTCTAAATTATTCTTAAACTAAGACTGACTTGGCATAGGGAGACGAATCTTAGGTGAGTTTGGCTTCCATTCATTTGAATTGGTTTGGCTTATTGCGGTTCTTGCTGCATCGGACATATCTTTCCAGATGCCCTTGTCTGTCTCGTTTCTCCAGACGCAGGGGTTGAGCTTGCTTGACGGGGAACGTCTGCGCTCGCGAGTTAATATGTAGGTGTCTCTTACCTGATGTCTGCAGCTAATTAGTCACACGGAATGCGACAGTAAGTGTGGCTTGGAGAGGGATGTTCGTTGCCTGCCATGACCTGCCCATCATCTATTTTCTTTCCAACTTTTGGTGTTTAGCGACACCGAAGAGGTTAAATATAGAAACGCGCGTCCTTCTCCCTAATGTGGTATGGATACGTTTATATTACAAAGTGTAATGGAGATGCAGCTATGAAACAAGTATTTATTATTCCTGAAAAGACCAGGAGGCCGAAAATCTAAAAAAACGAGTGGTTTTGATTAATATTGTCATACATAACTTTCCTTATGAAGAATTATGATAGCTTCTACCATAAATAACGGAATATTAAATGATTTGAAATAAATCATTTGTGTGAGGAATGTTTTCCTTGTGATAATTCGTAATTACTTCAACTGATATTTTCTTCTAAAAGCAGAACAGTTTTCAATGTATCAATATATATTTGTCTCTAGTCGACAACTGCATATTAAATCGGTAGAGAGATGTATTCTTAGAATTCAGCATACACTGGGGTATAACATTTTCTTCTGTTGCTACTAGTTGTTACATCATTATACTTACCGTTACTAGAGTTACCAGCTGTCGTCCAATATATGATACAAATGACAACACAAAAAAAAAGAATATTCTTCCTGAAATAACAAAAAAATTACCTTGGATTATGCTTTTTGAGAATAAATCATTTATTAAGAAAACGTTTTTGACGTCACTATTACCCAGCACCTAATAACGTAATGGTGCTGTCATCTAACATCAAAATGAGGTAAACATAGCTGTACGGATAAGCTGCGCATATTAGCATGGGTATTTCATACAATATATACTATTCTAAGGGCGATAGTAAGTGAAATTCGCTTGTCTAAAAATAAATAAGTAAATCTCCAACAAATTATACATTCTCAAATGATTAAATTCGTGTTTATTGTGACGACTATAAACATTTTATTCTTCTCATTTATACCATTAATAACTATTAGTGAAGTTTTTTTCACTTATGGGAAGAGTTGAAAACGGATGAAACAACTATTGATTAAATATCAAACTCCAGGACTTTAAAGGGAACTTATTTGAGATATCAGTCATTATACAATTTTTAATGTAGAATACTATTCGCAAAAAGTTTAGCATAGTGAAAGCAAATGTAAATCTTTACAAGAAACTGTAAGTATTTAATTCTAACTTTCCATGGAGGACAATGCAACATATCTGGTTGGTCGTTTTGGGTTTAACGGTCCTTTGAGACAGTATTTCAGTCTATATCGGGCCGTCTCCCAAAGAGAGGGAGAAAGAATAGAGAAGTGATAGACGAGAGGAAAAATGTGAAAACAACCCCCACTCGCACCTACTGCAAGCAGAGTAGGCCCTTGCCCTACTTGTGTCCAAATCAGTAGGACGCCCCGGCACTGAAAGTTATACCCAGCACCATCGCATCATCCAGCCACCCCCAATATATCATTGACACTAATGCAAACTATGTATTTTTTGACATTCACATCTGCGCTTGTTTTGCACAGTCAGTTCAAACTTGGTATTTTTACAATGGTTTATATATCATTTACATAAATTATTAACCATTGTAAAAATACCAAGTTTGAACTGACTGTGTAAAATAAGCGCAGATGTTAATGTAAAAAAAATGCATAGTTTGGGGGAAACAAAAGTCGTTGTAATTCTCTTTAAGAGACCTGTCTTCACTTACCGTTTTGTAACCGTAAATCTTTGTGGCGAATACGAAGTAACTTATCTTAATAAATATAAAATCGACGCTTTTTTCTTTCAGAAATATGAGTTTTTATCGGACATTTAATACTGTGCTCGCTTTTAGGCAGTTCTGGCTAAAATCAATTAAAACTTGGTGTTTTTACAATGATTAATCATTGCTGCTGTTGATAAAATACATTTCTTCCTCACAAATTAGAATGAAATTGGTTATGATTTAGGAAAATCTTGATGCATTTACACTAAAAGTGTGCTTAACTTTTGGCTAAAAGTATAGTTAAGCATAAAGCGAACCAGATTGTTGATCAAATGGTAGTCGCCATATCACCAGTCACTTCCTGTACGTGATATATGGTGTCCATCGTTTTCCTTGAGAACTCATTATGTCAAAGCCTAATGCTTATCAAATAGCCGTATGAATAACAATACTCATATTTGAAACATAATGAATCCCATTGGTTCAAGCAGGTCCCTGGGTTGTGTGTGTGTTTGTGTGTGTGTGGGGAGCTCTATAAAATTTGGTTACAATCGGTCTTGTGGTTTCAGAGAGGAGAAGCCGTTTGAAAGTATGGACGGACGGACGACGGACTGACAACGGACGGTTCGACGACGATGGATGACAACGGAGCCTGGCTATACTTTAAGTTCTCCCAGAGCCTTCGGCTTCACGGAGCTTAAAATATACTACAGGCCCAATCACCTTGGCCCATTGAGTCACTGCAGTGCGGAAGTCACTGACTAGCTGGGAGAAGAATGATGCTCCTACCTCCATGAGTGTGAACGTAACATCACAGGGCGAAAGTGTTCCGACAAGTCAACTGCCAGAGCGGAAGAATTCTTTGAGTCAACGGCGATGTGTTCATGACAGGCCCAATGAAAATTCAATGCCGGATCGGTCGCAGCCCGGGGTAACAATAACCGCGCCTACTGTTGGATACCAGGATGCAAGTGATAATGAAATTGACAGGTAATACTAGAACATACTGTAGCTCTCTGAGATGCGCTAAAAATCTTTGGTAAGAT
This sequence comes from Ctena decussata, assembly GCA_963989385.1. Taxonomy (NCBI): domain Eukaryota; kingdom Metazoa; phylum Mollusca; class Bivalvia; order Lucinida; family Lucinidae; genus Ctena; species Ctena decussata. The sequence continues at coordinate 65,291,638 of OZ022502.1, read as the reverse complement.
GTCAACAGATGACAGAAACAGAGTTAATTCCAGCTGCAAAGAGAACAGACATGGTGTGGGGTCAGTTTTTAGTGCATAAAGACATGGCGAGTGCTGTCTTGGGTTGCCGACCGGTCTCCATCAGACTAATCTAACAGGTTTATGCACCAACATCTGGACACGATGACAACGAGGTCGACGACTTTTACTAGCAACTTCAGGAAATAATAGACCAGTTACCTAAGTAGAACATTCTGGTTGTACAAGAGGATTGGAAAGATAAAGTTGGAAGGGATGCACAGGCAGATTGGAAAGTAGTATGTGGACGATACTGCAACGCCGAGACAAACGAGAGAGGTCTCAAACTCCTAGAAATTGTAACCTTTAACGACCAAACCTAGTATTGACAAATACCCTGGGTCCCCACAAACTATCAAGAAAGTGGACATGTCACAGCCCATACAGGAAGCAATACAACCAAACCAAATATATTTTGGAAGGAAAGCGGTTCCGATCAGGAGGTAACATACATAGGATAATATACTTTCCTGGAGCAGACATAGGATGCGACGATGACTTGGTAATGATGACCTTCCGAGTTTGTATGATAAAGGCTAGCAAGCCAACCCACCCAAGTCTGAGGCTTGGCCTTGAGAATCTAATGCCAGCAAACCAACCCACCCAAGGCTGAGACTTGATCTTGAGAAGTTACGAAACCCAGATATAACGGACGCAATTCAAACAACAATAGGTGAAAGATTTGCGGCACTCATCAGTTTGAGAGATGATGGCATGGACATAGATAACATGATTACCGCCTATAATACATCAGGGACTGACACAGCCAGCAAGAAACTTGGAAAGGAGCGTCGCAGGTAAAAACCCCGGGTCATCATCATATGTTTGCGGCCTCTATGTTGAAAGGAAGGCCTTGAAGAAAAGGCGGTATAAAGCAGAAGGAGAGAGAGAATACAGGGAAGCTCACAAGCTGGTAAATTACCTAATTTCAAGGAAGCAGGGTAAAACCACAACTTTCCAGGAAAAGAGTGGGAAAATATCTAACAGAATAATAACAGACTCTCAGCAGATGGACAGAATATTGCCCAGAGTTATACAGTCGTGAGAGTCATGGTGACAATGCAATTCTGGATTGCACTCAGCACTCAGAGGATGTACAACTGATCCTTCCTGAGGAAGTTGAGATTGCGGTAGCTGGGGCACTGAAACTGGGGAAGTTCGCCGGAGTTGAACTTGTTTAAGTAGGCTAAGAGACCATGACTGCTGTTTTGACGAAGATCAGTAACAAGATCTGTAGAACAGGAGAATGGCCGATCCCATGGGCTCAGTCACTGGTAATCACACTCTCTAAAAAGGGCGCTGGGGAGACCATCGCTGAAAAATAGGCTAGGTTCAGAGCCAGATGCAGTACCACAGACAAGATATTCAATCTCAGAAATCTGTATGACAAGCACCTTCAAGTTCATCAAAATCTGTACCATAGATTTCAAAAACTAACACTTAAAAAGATATGGCATGCAGCCTTATGGGCAACCATGTGGATGTAAACTACCAATGCAAATCTTGTTCGGACCATTGAGCTCCACAAGGACAATCCAATATGTGCAGTTCAGATGAATGGCAGCACGAAGGAATGGTTTAGAACAACAGCTGGAGTTAGGCAAGGATGCCTTCCTTACCTATTCACTTCAACATAATTCTCTAGTGTTCTGGAAAAAGCATTATAGAAAAGTGAGCATAAGTGGCAGAACTATGAACAATCTGCGGTTTGCCAAATACATTAAAGTTCTTGCTGAGGAACAACTCGAATAAGAAGCCCTAGTCGACAGCCTCGACAAAAATTGCTGAACTTATATAATGGAGATACGCTCTGATAATACCAAACTAGTGACAAACAGCGCCAGAGGCATCCAGAGGGATACCGATAAAAGGTCAGAATTTCGGGACAGTTACAAGCTTCAAATACTTTGAAATTTTTTTTTCAGATGATGGCTAAAACCGGCCGTTCTCCCAAGGATTGCACAAACCACTGCAATTCTGACAAAGCTGACGCCAATATGAATAGACACCAACATATATCTTGGATAATAGATGAAACTGATGCGCTTCTTGTCCTATCCATATTTCCGTATGCCTGTGAGTCATGGACCATGAAGTAGTGTAAGAGAAAAATAAACGCATTCCTTTGAAATGAGATGCTTCCGAAGGTTACTGAATTCGTTTATTATAAATTTTGGTTGAAACTAATCATTTTAAAATAGACAAATGTTAATCCAAAATTGGGTCTTCTGTATCTGTGCATTAGCTTTGTTTAACTGCAGCTCAGGTGGATAAATTCTATTCAACATGCCTTCAAAGTACGGATTATCAATATCTAAAAGATCATCTAGATATCTAAACTCCGTTCATTAATTCTGAAACTGGGTTTTTCGCTGCTCATACTTATATAATATAATCAATCCACGTAAGACTATGCATAGTGATAAAGCTCGACTTCCGCCGATTTCTCATTAAGGTCTCATGTACCTTAGCCTGGCGCCTGATGCTGCAGTTACGTGCACGAAACAGCAAATTTCAAAAACCTGTCCGCAAACTAAGACCATTTGATGAAAATTGACAGCCTAAAGTCATACATATTCAGATACATTCCAAACTAAGACCATTTGATGAAAATTGACAGCCTAAAGTCATACATATTCAGATACATTCCACGTGGGTATCACGCTGGTCATTTGGGTAATAACTGTGGTATCCAGTCCGCCAACCCAGTCTCTAGACACACCCTTCAGCTCCCCCCTCCCCCCCCCCCCCACTTCTTTTCAACAAACTATTCCCTCGATTATTCTACCACTCCGACCTCTACCCTGTGACACGAACATTTATATGCAAGAAGACCTTTATAGAAGGGAGAAAAAAAATAAATATATATTTGCAGGGATATTTATAGGCCTGAAGTTCGCTTTTGAGTCGGATGAAACAACTGTCCCGTTGTATATATGTAGAGCTATGCTACTTTTGATAGTTTTCTGAGAAAATATGACACAAACAAATACAAGTATTCAAAATAAGGTAAAGAAACTAGATCTTATTATTAATCTTAAAATCCTAAAACTGAAAAATGTAGCTCACGTAGTTACTTGGTATTTTTCCACTTAAGACGATTTCCTTTTCTGGCTCCCGTCGAGCGATTCAAGATAAACAGAGGCGGGATAGTGAACGGGACACCACTCTTGTACATTGTATTTTTACCAATTAATTTAAGTTTACGAAATCGAAAGTACTTCATTTTAGTTGCCGACTAAAATGAAACAAATAATTTTTAAAACGTTCTTATATTATAACTCATAACATTTTAAAACATTTTTATATGAAACTCAAGGAAGTTTTACATAATGAAACCTGGAAAATAGCGGTCATTTACAATGACGAACCTGTAGTGATAAGCTTGCAGCGATACCTCTCCACAAACTTTTTCCATACATTTTTTTTTACCATTGGAAGAGCAATGGGGCCTTTAACAATTAGCCGAACTTTTTTTCTTATTCCTGTGATTTATGGATGGTAGCCTAATTGAGGGGAGGTGTTTAAAGGCCCTATTGCTCTATAAACATGAAAATTTTCACCAAGAGGTATCGCTGCAAGCTTCTCGCCATAGTTTCTTCATTGTAAATGACCGCGATTGGCCTACCTAAAACAAATAAAACATCCATGAGTTTCACATAAAAAGGGTTTGAAAACTTATTTGGGTCATTTTAGTTGGCCTACTTTCGATTTCATGTCCTTGAATAAAATGGTAAAAATACAATGTACAAGGGTGAGGCCTCATTCACTGTGACGCTTTTGTTTATCTTGCATCGCTAAACCGGAAACCAGAAAAGGAAAGAGCGATTTGTAGATTTTCAAAAACCTGTTTTCCATACTTTTTGCCAGCTATTTGGACCAATTGATGCACACCAACCTACATTTTATCATCAAACGTGAAGATTGAAAGGTTTTCTTAATGATTTGTGTTTGGGCGATTTTTACACTGATAGGACTATGGAGACTTTAAAGTTATGTGGGGGAGATTATTTGGAGGGGTAGGTTGAGAGGTGCACGGTTTGGTCCTTTTGTCCTTGTATTTCACTTTGCAGTTTTAACGCAACATTGGTAATAACTGTTTTGGAACTTAAGAACTTTATTACACACTGCGGAAAGCTGTAATATTTACGTTAAAATAAAGCCAGTGAACATCATTACGTCGCACTGACGCTGATATGACGTCGTTAAGACGTTGTTTGCCGGTGGCGATACTATGATGAAACGCTGAAAACCTTGCCCCGTGTGAATTTATGCGGTGTAATCAATTTGAAATTGAGAACAAATTATCTGGATGACAAGCTTGTTGTCACGCTGACTGATTTCGCACGCGCAGAGCATGTGTTAGAATACTAACCCCACCCGTACACGAAACTATTTATAGCAACCACTTTATATGGTATTAAAAGGCGTTTCCAACCTGTCCGATGGACTTAGTCTCGGGTTGAAAATCTGTCTTTTGCAGTTTTGTGCAGGTTAGCCAAGCATCATACGCAGGACAGAGTCATAGGACACATTGATGAGAAATCGGCGGAAGTCGAGTTTTATCACTATGCACAGTCTTACCTGGATTGATTAGATTATAAAAGTATGAGCAGCGAAAAACCCAGTTTCAGAATTAATGAACGGAGTTTAAATGTAAAATAAAAAGCCTCAATAATTTCAGATTGTTTATCATTGGAAAGAGAAGCCATGAAATCTCTTTCAAAGCAATATAAAAACAAATCCGCTACAAGAGAAGCACAGTTAGTACCCATCGGAATACAAACAATTTGTCTGTATAATTTAGAACCAAAACTCATGCAAATTTTATCTAAAAGATGTCAAGGCTTCACACCAATTTTGACATGACCAAAGTTTATATCGCTTTTGGTTTTCAGATGGTAAAAAAAGCGTTCCTTTCATTACAGGCAAGGAAAGGCGAACCTTCCCTTTGGAACGTCCACTAAATTAAATCTATTTGTTTTTCCTTGATCAAATTATATGGCAAAGTAGTATAGAGTGTAGAGACAAATAAGTTGAAAAACTGGCCGCACGGAACCCCCTCTCATCTTCAATTTATTGATTACATCACCAGAATATTTGATAGACCAAAAGAATGTTTTACTGGTTCTTTCATAAACTTTTTCACAGTACCCTATGACATAATTTTGACAGCAGTGAGGCATAAAGTTAATAATTTAGAAAGTTCAGTAGAAGAACAAGAATTCGAATTGGTAATAAATCGTGCTTTTTACGGTTTTGGTAACCAATACATCGTAGGAAGTTTGTCTTGGCGTTCCTTAACATTAACAGAGAACTTAAGAGGTAAACTCGTACAAAGACAGCGTCTTTTACGAGAAGTAAGCCTACTGTAAGGGGAAGAAAACTCTCACAAAACAGGTATAATTATTTAAAGTGCTAGAAATTTATGCTGCTAAACAAACGTTTTGAATTTATAAACCATGGCACAATTGTTCGAAGCATTTTTAGCTTAATGAAGTCATAAGTCAAGGATTCGCTAAGTCTTCCAGTACTCACAATATCAATTGTGGAAATATTTTCGGCCAAAATGGGGGTGTTTTTGCGTACAATACGTTTGAAATTTTAACATCTCGTAAACTTACGACATCGTTAGTTTTGAACAACTGGGCCCAGAATAACAGACAGTAATCATTCAATATTATCAAACCATATACGGTTGCTTGGGAACAAACTAATGTAATAGAATTTTATGCAATTTTCTGCTTTTGGACTCTTGCCTGGTATAAAAAGGCTACAAATGATATGAAACGAGATTTGCAGTTTACATTTTCTTTAATTGTTACAACCATGGCATCTCTGGAGTATTTTTCAATTGCAAATTCATGTCATTCCAGGACATACTTCATTTGTTGTGCACATATTTTCTTGAAACACTCTTTAAATGACTGTAGTGCCCCGAGAAACATGGTGTTTTTACTTAAAACAAATATCATATTTTGACTGACTATAATATCTTAACTTTTGTATGTGAATTGCTTTATCCACTATTAAACATCGCGTCTTAGACTTTCATTTGGATTTGAATTCTATGTCAAAATGCACATTCCGTACTAAGGTCTCAAAGATAGTAGCTGTTTTGGTTTTTACCTGTTTTCGCAGTTTAATTTACTGATGAACCACGCGCCTGTTAAACAGAAATTGCAAATATAATGCCTCCAAGAATGAGGAATATTATTTATATATGATTTGACGTGCGCTCTGTTTACTGTGGCCCATCTGTCTTCTGTCAGGGATTTTCCATTTTTCTGATGGCTACTTATCCTGTTCGTCGGGATGGTAGGATGAAGCAAAGACACTGTGAGCAATTCGGTTTGGGACGCCTCACAGATACTTGCTTAATAAGATTGTGCAAAAGCTTGTTTTACTTGCACTAGGGACGGGAAGGGGGCTTCTTCTGTAGGAGACGACTCGAAATAGACTGACATACTATCTTAAAAGGCCGTTGAAAGAAAACCAAACAGCCTAGCCACTGTTGGTCGCACAAAACCTATCAGCCTAGCTACTGTTTGTCTGGAAGTTCTGCTTACAATTCTTCAGCTAAACTTCTTCAACAGGGCTATCGGTATCATAAGCTTAGAAAGGCTTTTTCTAAATTCTATCGCAGACACCATGAATTGGCTTCAAAATTTGATGTCGGATTAAAATTTCTTTTACACCAAGGCCTATCGGAACCAGAATTTTATGGTAACTTAGTATACAAATTCAAAAAGATTAAGGGTAGGACTGATTTTTCTGATCAATTCCGAAAAATAATAATACGTCACAAACGTATTGGCTATAATTTAAATGTTATGCGACAGTCTGCATGCTTAGTGATTAACCCAATCACGGTTGATAACTTTGCTGCACTCTTTAATTGCACACCGGAGGATCGGTCGTCAGACTCTATGATGGCCCCGACCTAAAGCTATATATTTTAGTTGGTTGGGACCGGAGCCTTTTTGTCTGTTGCTTGGTCCACCGGGGCTCAACTGGTGACCTTCTTTTGCTTCAGATTTCCAGTGGGGTTGTTTGGCAGGACAGGGATCTCCACCTGTCAGACGGCCCGTTGTATCTGTTGAGTCCTCGTCTTTGCTTCTTCATGGTGTTGAAATTTGATTTATGTGTTTACCGTGATGATTCATTGACGAGTTAGAGGGTTATCATGCGAACCGAACAACTAAATGTTTTGTACCACTTCAGAAACTGAGGGTGAGGTTGGGCCTGTAAAATCGATTTAAGCCCCCAGTAATTCATTACTGACCGTTCCAAGGCGGTAGTTCTGTTGTGGTTCTCTGTTGCCTGTTTTTGGTGTCAGAGTTTCTGTGATGTTTTACCTTATGTATGTTCTTATTATTTTTTGGTTCGGTTTGGGTTGCTGAGTGGCCACCTTCTGGGAACAAGCTGCTCACTCGGTTGGCCATATGTTCTCTGTATCTTGATTATTTGTAATCTTAGTTGTTTCCAACTATGGTTTGAGGGCTGGATTTGGATTTTGATTGTTTCAGTTCCTGGTCTTTGCATACTTTTTACTTGTATATAGGGTCAATCATATCATGTTTAAATTTTTAGCCTTTAAGTCAATTTTACATTTTTGCAAAGAGTTCTCGGTTTCTATACTGACTGACAGAGAGAGAGAGAGGGAGAGTTAATACCTTGAAAAAACAGATTCCGAATGATACCAGAAGGATACCAGAGATGACGTTGATGCCGCATTCTTTTGCAATTCTGAAGAAAGTACTGAAAGAAATATAATGAAAACATTCGGTGACTATAAAGCGTGTATTTCGTTGTTGTTGGTCCATTGTCGACTTGTCTTCATGTTTGTAAAATGTATTGGACTTTTCCACGTCATATGAAGATACCAATAATTATTTCCTTTGCTATATTTTAAGCCCCAGTCACACACACACATTACGGATAGGGCGGATAGTTGCGGATAAAATCCTCAGTTTATCCGCAGAATTTGTGGGCCTGGCCTAATTTTATTTAATGAATTTACGGTTATAGTTACCAATAGATGCGTATGGATACGGATAGGTACGAACTACTAACCTTCCGTTACCTTCTGTAACCTTTAGATGTGGATACATACTTTCAGATGCGGACTGTTGCGCATGCCTAGCGGATAGAAGAATAGAAAAGATTAACTGCGACGTCCACATCTGTGTCTACTCCTTGTATGCTCCAGTCACACACACACACATACGGATTGTGCGGATACTACGGATGGCCCGTCCGTATCTATCCATTATATCCGTAATGGATCCGTATCAGATCCGCAGAGTCCGTAACTGTCCGTATCATATCCGCAGAGTCCGCAGGATCCGCGTCGAAATTTTGAAAAGTTTCAAAATTCGGGCGCGGATGAGTAAACCGTAATGGTGCGTTACTAAACGCATATATCCGCATCTATCCGTATCTAATCCGTGTCGCATATGTATCTATTCCGTATCTTATCCGTTATTGAACCTATCAATCCGCAGTCCCAATCCAAGTAGAGGACCGATACGGTTTCAAGCGGATTGTTACCTTTAGTTACGGAAGTTACGGGTCTCGTTCGGCGTACTGTAACGGACTGTTTTCTACAGTAACGTTTCAATACAAAAAGGTTGCGTTCCAATACTGACAGATACCTACAGGATGGTTTGGAGTGGCGGTTGTACGGCAACAACACCAGTAAGGGGGGGGGGGGGCGAAGAGACAGAGAGTGTATCTCAAGGACTACTACAACAGAGAGGCCGGGTTGGTGCAATGGCAGTGACGTATGGTGCAGTTATGGTGCGATGTTATGTTTCTTATTTGTAACAGTGGGGTCATCTTTTCATTAACTTGCCAATGGCAAAAGTAGGGCCATCGTTTCATAAACTTATTTGACATTTATCAATTTGAATTAGTTGTCCAATAAAGGGCAAAGTAATTCTTTTATTAATTCCAGTTAGTTGTCCAATATAGGACAAAGTTAAATGGTGAAATGAAGCAATAAATATCTACTGGTCAGGCTTGAGTAGCCGAAACTTCGAAGATGGCCCATTATTCCTTCTTTCGAATGTGTTCTGTGCTCTTGAATGAACTCTTTTAGATTTCTGTTTTACTTCAGTGCCACTGGTGTCGTGCCGTGCGGCGACCGTAAAGCGTCTCTACGTACGTAATCTATAGTGCAGATTATATATAATTTTTCCTTTGAGGTCAAGAAAATATTCTGAGAAATCAGAAATTTTTTATTGGTTTAGATGTATAGTCAAGATTAATGCTCTTTTTTGTCTTTTAAGATCTTTTATGGTACAAATTAGTCTTTGAATATACTGCCTTATCAAAATTAAGAAATTACATCATGCTTTCTCTGGTTTTCGTAACCAAATCATATCGGGGTCACTGATGCGGTTGGGTAGCCGAATTCTCGAAGTATGGTTCATGTACCTTCCTTCGAATGTGTGCAGTGTTATTGAAGGATTAGAATAGTATCTTCTTTATCGACTGCCGACTGAATATCTATGTCAACCAAGCAGTAAATGTGTACTTTTTCAAATCAGGAAAGGACAAGGCAGCGACAGGAGAGAGATGGGCTTCGCCTTTCATATGCTGTGCCTAAGATACATTGACCCTAACCACCTACCCCCATCCTCCTCCCCCAAGCCACCGCCCCTACGGTCATTAGGCTATAGGAAACCTTTACCTTTACCCAATTTATAGTTTGGATCCAGGTATACAAATTTAAATAGAAATCTAATCCTTCATGAGCACAGAACACTAAACACATTCGAGAGAAAGAGCATGGGCCATACTTCGAGGTTACGATTACTAGAGCCTCATCAATGACCCTGACATGACTCATAACTTCCATAACTAAAGTTAAAGATCCGTATGAAACCGTATCAGTCTTCAACTTGGGACTGCGGAATGATGGGTTCAGTTACGGATAAGATACGGAATAGATACGAATGAGACACGGATTAGATACGGATAGATGCAGATAAATGCGTTCAGTTACGGACTTTTACGGTTTACATACCCGCGTCCTAATTTTGAACCTTTTCAAAATTTCGATGCGGATCCTGCGGACCCTGCGGATATGATACGGACAGTAACGGACTCTGCGGAGCGATACGGATCCATTACGGATTAAATGGTTAGATACGAATAGATACGGACGGGCCATCCGTAGCATCCGCAGAATCCGTATATGTGTGTGTGACTGCGGCATTACGTGTACGAGGGGTGGTTGGAAAATACTCGGACTTTTCATGCTCCTTTCTTTCCACGTGTAGCTACCTACACACATTATACAGTAGCAAATGCTACATTCTATCATCTAAATATATAATGTGAAGTTTGTATAACAAACTTTTGATGATTCAAACAAAGCAGGTGTCAGGGCTACCTGGACTATAAAGTTGCGTCCCAGGATAGCCCAGAAAAAGGTCCTTCTTTTGCATGACAATGCCTCAGCTACAGCAGACTTAATCAACTCCTTCAAGTGGCAATTATTTCCCAGCCTCCATACAGCCCAAACCCTGTATCCTGCGACTGATATTTGTTACCAGAACTCGTTTTTTTTCTCCAAAAATATTTGAACCGTTTTTTGAGAAAGAGCAAAAAGTCCAGATATTTTCCGTCCATCTCTCGTACACCACAGGTGTTTACTTACGAATTTTTGATCAGAGATCAACATTTTTAGAATGAATAATTTACACAAGACAAGAGTGCAAACTCCACTGTCTTACATACGAAAAAAAGTGCAAATTCTATTTCGTTTTTTTTTGGTACTTTTCTCGTGTTGTACTATTAAAGAAGAGCTAGAATGGTAAGGCTTTAAGAAGCTCTTCGTTTACAGATTGAGTTCTGAATTATAACTATGGGAACTTTCTAATTTTTGCTTGAGCAACGTACGATCATTTATCACAACAAGGTGTGAATATGCAACAAACTTTTAACGAAAAGCATTTAATTTTTTCATAGATAATGTCAGCAGAATTTTAAACAACAACTGGAGAATAGAATCTTTTATGTCTCTCAGAATTTGGTTAATGTGGTCAATATTCTTCTCTCCGGAAAATGTTTAACACGTCTTACTTTAAAAAAAAATGTCAGTCAAATTTTTTATTATAATTCTTAGTCTGTTTGGAACCTTCGCGTAGTTCTATTACAGCATCCCTATAGAGCCACTGGAAAATTACAATTATATCTGCAACAAAATTTATGACGCCAGATCAACGTCTGACGTCAGATCTTAACATTTGGCAGGCAGGCGTCTCTTTTTCGGTAGAAAAGCACTGAAAAGATGTTATACTGAACATTCGGCGGGACTAATTGCGTGCTAGAATATTGATTTAGAGAATATGATGAAAATAAATATATTTTTTCTTTGTTAGTGTTCGTTAAAATGACAATACTACAGCTTTAACAGTGTTTTGTTATTAGTACATGTAATACGAGGATCGTCCAAAAAGTTCTGTCACTGGACTCATAACTTTGCTCACAGACGTGATAGCTTACCACGGTTTGCAACAATCAAAAGAACAATCTTTTATCTTTATACTGATATCAGGTAAATGGTTAAAACATGCCATCTGGCTAAGTTATAAGCTCAGATACTTTCCTTATATTTGACACTGGCCTATTTTCACGATTTTTGTTTTTCTGCTGGCTTGCTTCATGCTGCATATCTCGTCAATTACATACCGCAGGATTCTGAAATTTTCAGGGTTGCTGTCCGTTGCATTTTGTGGGACACTATATAAAATTCAGCGACTTCTGTCAATTATATGCGGTGCAAAATATTGATATATGAAATATGGTGAAATACACATTCAGGTGATTTTCAAGGACCCACTGTGCCTTCATTTTAGGGATCTTTTCTGAAATTTTGATTGAGAAGACATTGTCATGATCTACTGCAGTAAAGATATGCTTCAGAATTTGAAATATTATACGTTTATGAAGCTTTTGAACTTAGAACATGACCTAGTCGATTTTCCTATGGCGTTGTTTGCATAAAGCTGAGGTTACGAAATGCTGTAAACTCTTTAAAATGGACAGAATCACTTTGAGATTTTTTCTTTGTGTTTATTAGCACCTGAGATATCGTAGGCACCGGGCAGCAATAATAGACATCCCTTCATTGATCATTGCCGGAGTTGCATCTACTAATTTGCCAGTAGGGTGAGGGTACCCTTCTTTTGAAGCAGATTGTGAATGTTATGTCATTGATACAAGAATCAGTTTTTTACAGCTATGTGATAAAAAACATGGTTTTTATTTTAGGTTAATAGCACTTTTCGTTTTTGAGATATAAGCCAGTGACAGAACTTTTTGGATGACCCTCGTATATCCCTGTTTGTCGGTCAGTCGTTAGCAGATATGTCACTCGCTTTTTTGCTCGTTACATAATTAACTCTACAAATGACCTGCAAATAGTGATATATTAGCCTACAAATCACCGTTGGAGCTGATCTTTTTCTTAAACACAAGACCTTTCGCTGTACGATAAGGGTCCATATTTATTTTCATATATCAATATAAACACTTGGTAATTCATTTATAGATCTGAAATAATCAACTGTACCATAACGGCAAACAATTTCATCTGTCAGATATTGTTGACAGATCCCAAGGAAGCATGTTTATTTGCTTTCATATATTAGGGAGGTAAACAGCTAGAAATAGACCAAACTAGTCAAAGACTACCCTTATCAGATCAATTAAACAATGGTGATGTCAATGCCAAGAAAAAAGGCGTCGCAACAGATGAAAAAAAAATTACCTTTTGATTAACAAACGATCTGTATTTCCTGTTTGGTAACAATTTGTCTGTAAACACGTTGCCTGTAAACAGTTTTCCATTGTTGTTTTTTCCTCACACAATTTTTATTTCCAAATGTATCGTGGATTCAGAAAAATAATTATAAATCAAAAGGAATAAGAGATTTCATATGCTTAATAAAATATTTGAGCCACGTCATGTGATTTTCAACATTGTGGCATTGGTGACAAGCAAAGGCTCTGATCAGACTGCACATTAGTGCAGTCTGTTCAGAGCCTTTGCTCGTCACATCAGCTTTCTGTGGAACTGGCCCAAGCCATAGGGCCAAAGCGAGGTCTCTGGTTACCTTGTGTGATTGAGAACGATGATCTGAATATCATATGACAAAATTACCACATTGTTGGAAATCACATGATGTGGCTCATTTGTCAATGCCAGGGCTCTTTGATTGGTAAAAGGCAATTACCATTCTAACTGAAAAGTAGTAATAGACAACAATGATAAGCCACTGATCCATTCAAATTCCACATCTCACCCACGATAGTAACACGAAATAAAAACATAAGTATTAGCCAATAAAAGCGGGTTGCAAAGTAAAGTGCTTTCCTTGGTTGGTGGTCGCTTATCAGAATGAAATGAAAACAGACGAAACAAAGTAATATCTTAAAACAACAAGAGCTGTCGCCTGACAGCATAGCTCGCCTGAATTGGTGCTTGCCCATCACACAGCCGCTATGGTGGTGTGGACTGCTATGCATAAAACTTCAGGCAAGCATGTCCATAATGAAAACACATTTATAAACAAAAGCTATCTCAGAAATAAGTCTTAAAAATAAAATTAAAATAAAAAGAAAATGAAATGAAATTTCAAAGTCCATGAGCTTGAGGTAAAAAAACTGACGGGTAGGGGGGAAGGGGGGAGGGGGGGGGAGGGGGGGGAGGAGGTGGGGGCTACTAGGATGTATCAAAACCCTGAACCATTATCTAACATCAGTCAACTGAGTCCATCATCGTGGCACTGTGAAATTATGTCTTCATAAATATAACACTTTAACCAAAATCTTTAAGACAAAATTCTAAGTTTGATGACCTTGACTTCAAGGTCATCCAGTGGGGTAAGTATAAGGTGTTTTGTAAAAACTCAAAAAAGAGTCTAACATCAGTTCAAGTATAAACTAAATCTCTGTAAAACATTATGAATCAGTATGCAATTACAAAACTTTAAAAAAGACAAAAATTTCCCAAGTCCCTGACCTTGACATCAAGATCACTGAGCGGGGTTGGGGTGGTACTCTGTAGATCTAACTACAGTGCAAATATAAAAAGATATCATCTATGGGTTCAGGAGATATGTGTCTTTAAAACACTTTAGCCAAAACATCCAATCAATAAAAAGACAATATTCTAAGTCCATGACCTTGACATCAAGGTCACAGAGGGGGGTGGGGGTAGTATGATCAAAAACTTTAGACCTATATCTAACTTTAGTGCAAGTATCAAAGGAATCCATCAATGGGTTAAGGAGATATTTGGCTTTATAAAACTTTAATCAAAACATCCAGTCAAAAAAAATACCAATTTTCTAAGTCCATGACCTTGACATCAAGGTCACGGAGTGGGGTGGGGGTGGTACCCTGTTAAACCTTAGACCAATATCTAACTACAGTGCAAGTATCAAAAGAATCCATCCATGGGTTAAGGAGATATAGGTCTTTGAAAAACTTTAACCAAAACATCCAATCCGAACGCCGACGCGGACGCGGACGCTGACGCGGACGCCGTGGTGACAACAATAGCTCTTCCTGAACTTTCGTTCAGGCGAGCTAAAAAGAAACAAAGATGTACCATGAAGTGAAAAAGGACTTGATTCTCATAAAAATATTACGTATTTATGATATGAAATCAAAAGCTTCATATCTGGAAAAATGCCCTAAAACTGGAACAGTTAGAACAGTGCAGAAACGAGTAGCTTCTTAAAGGTGTAGATAGAATGGCAAATAGTGAAGACTCTGATCAGACTGATCTGGGTCTGCAGTGTTTGCTCAGACATATCTGTTCCAATAATTTGATATTTTACGGTATACAACTCGACATTTTTTAAAAAATACACGCCCCTTGATTAATCAACAGCGACGCGCCCTCTAAGGGCTCATAAGTGTAGGCACAGATGTTCAATCTGAATGCCGGTAGCAAAATCTATCCGCGTCATAAGACAATTGGCCTCACCTTAACGTTTGTAGAGTAAAGATTCTGATCAGCATGTGTATCTGCGCAATCTGGTCTCAGTCTCTTGATTAATCAGCAGCGACGTGCCCTCTAGGGCTCATAAGTGTATGCTTAGATGTTCAATCAGAATGCCGGTAACAAAAAATATCCGCGTCATAAGACGATTTGCGTCATCTTAACGTTTGTAGAGTGAAGACTCATATCAACGTGTATCTGCACAGTCTAGTCTGAGTCTCCATTGTTCTTAAACTGTGACAAACAGTAGACCCTTATGAATCCATAGATTCAAACGCGATGACTTTGATCGTTGATAGCTGATTTGCCGAGGTACCTTGTCCAAAACCAAACAAACAAACAAAACAAAAATATAAAAAACAGGAAAGGTACCAACATCCCATAGTCAAGTATCAGTCATGTAATTTCACTATTGTTTTGTTGTTCTTGTTAAAAGCTTTGCATTTACCAGCGGATGAATAGCTCTTTTGTGTTCATGCTTTTTCAGTCATAATTTGGGGAAACTTTTTCCTTGAAACTAAAAAAATTGCAAACATGGCAAACAGCCTTTCTTTGTTCAGCATTTTATTATCAAACATAGATTCATTTGAAATGGGGTTTCGAGGAAGATAAGTAATTGTGAACAGTTAAGCATGTCACATTGTTGAATATATATTTTGTTCAGAGCTTTATATTAGTAAACAAATTGATAGTTTTAGAATAATGGCTCAGTTATGACTGTACTTGCTAGAGAAAATCTCCCCGCTCTCCCCCGAGAAATCCCTCTCCCCCTACCTCCCCCCCCCTTTCCCCTACACACACACTTTGAAATTTGTTCCCTGCACTATCATCATGGCAGCGAGGTCCAATGTTTAAACAGAAATACATGTAAGAATTATCTGTCCTAAAACATCGCCTCATAACAAACAAGAACAAGCAAATTTGAGGAATTTATATCCCCCGCCGAAGTGGTCCTGATTTGTTTATGGTTTATTTAAAATTACATGAAATTTTGTTCACTGGTTACTTAGTTACGGCTTAACTTGTGGATCGTAAATAAAATCAAAGACAATAACTCTGGGATAAGTGAGGCATAAGCTGAAGCTGTTCTTAAACACTTGTCTCAGCATCACTGCACTATGATGATACACAAGAAATTTTGTTCACGGATACCTTAGTTATGACTAATTTGTGGACTTAAAATCCATTCCAGGGCATTAAATCATGAACTACTGGAGCGATTATGACAAAACTGAGCCTGTGCTGGGCGCACAGCCACATTGTTGGTTTTCTCATGTCGCGGCTAAATTATGCTTATGGTGCCTGTAGGAACACTCTGGACTATAAATTCACGGTTTGATCTCTTGATGACTTAGGTATAGACAACTTTCTGAGCTTCTATTTATAGCTCTGCTACTCAGCACCAGGAGTCAGCTGATTTACTGGGGGTAAAAAAAGTGTAAACAAACCGATGATCCTAGCATTCAACACAGCATCATTAAGATTTGAGTGCATTATTTAATTTAAGCAAATGATATGCAGCCAGAAATATTAACACACTGATCGATCACAGTTCCAGATTCATTTCAATTATTTATTAGTGATATAAAATGGTACGTTTTTGGAATATTATGGCAGTACATGTGACGGTGGTACATGTATTAACCAAGTTGTGATTTTCTTGATCAGAATATGCTAAAATATTAAATATTGACGACTTAGCTATCTGTCTAGATCTATCTATATAGGAAACTCTAAAACATTGCCAGACCCATTTGTTTTAATTAAAGGTCAGTGGCTGAACAATGCCAAACTGTGGCCAGATATCTGTTACCCTGAGATATTCAACTATTTTGTTGACAGAAGCAGCTTTTATACAAAGGATGAATTTAAATTCTATAATTCTGGAAGAATATGATTACTTCACTGACCGACCTGTACAGCGAGAACTTTATGTTTCATGACCAAGAAGTGGATGACTATGCATATTTAATGGCTTATGTTTTGCCAAGTCAAAGTGGAAAGGAAAATGATCTGTACCACACATACCTCATTATACCCCGACATACGAAGTGTCAGGGGGATTATAGTTTTTGTCATTCCGTTCTTTCGTTCGTCTGTTCGTCCGTCCGTTCGCGAACTTTACGTCAAAGTTTTCCCACGGTTAAACCTTCTATGATTGCTCATATCTCTGCTCCTACCAGAGGATTGATTGATTGATTTGTTGCTTAACGTCCACGGTAAACAGCTATGGTCATGTCGGGACGGTCAGTAAACCTAACCACACTATTCCTGGGCAGGCTTAGACCTCCTAAGCGGTTAACCAGTACTAAGTGCACATACTTTCGCCAGTAACTGACAACTGCCCTTCATGAATCAGCGGAAGGAGAAACGAAAGTATGTGGCCAGACCGGATATCGAACCCAGGACCACTGACTTATAAGTCAGGTGCTCTACCGATTGCGCTACGCGGCCCGGCTTCCTAATAGAGTAAGAGAAATAGGACAAACACACCTGCACAAACAGACACATGATTGAGAAGCAGAAAAACCAGCTCCCTCTTCCCCAAGCGGGGTGATCAAAATGCTATTTCAGTCTATATCGGACCGTCTCCCAAAGAGAGGGAGAAAGAAGAGAGAAATGATAGACGAGAGAAAAAAAATGAGGAAACAACGCCCAACAGCACCTTCTGCAAGCACAGTAGGCTCTTGCCCTACTATTATCTAAATAACTAGGACTCCCGGTACTGGATGTTATAACCAGCATCATCGCACCACCAAACCACCCCTGCCCTACTTGCAATAGCATAAGCTTGTGTATGTGGTAAAAATACAATAAATAGGCTACTTGCCATATCACAAGGTGTGTATGTTGTAAAAATAAAATAATCAGACGAGTATAAGTTTTCTCATACAACGTATGTTTATCTAGTTTCCAATTGACCGCAAACGTGAACATAGAATAGCTGTTTGTTAAAATTGGTGTTCAGACGTTTTTACCATGGTGTAGACCATGGGAACTTTAGATTTTATATAAAACACCGGGTGATAAAAGCCACCAAAACACTAATCATTATGAAAAGGGTTCAGCCTTCACATTTGTTGATAAAATGTGGGTCGATGTTCATGTGAGCCGCGACATGACAAAGCCAACAAAGTGGCATGTGCACCCAGCGAATGCTCAGATCAGCCTGTTGAAAGGCCATCAAAATGAATGCAACCTCTCTTAGATCGTCACATTCGCATCTCCACTTACTCTACAATATTTATGCTCATGCTGGTATGTGTGAAAGTAGTAGAGGTTGATTACACAATTTCCATGTTCTAAAGTACCAAACTGTTGCCACAATGACTCAGTTTAAAAGGCTGTAGTCTGCCAATTTTATTTCCGTTGAAGACCACTTGCACATTTTCATTATGCCCAAACACATGTACAAAGTTAAAACAATCTATTGAAAATTGTGTACAAACTATATACCCAAAAGTGCAAAGAGCTGCTTAAAAAGGCTTAGTTCAAAAGGCTGTAATACTAATGGTACTGTCAAATTTAATATATCTCCATCAAAAATGCACATGCGTATTTTTTATTATGTTCACAAAATGTGTAAAATGTTTGAAAACAATCCTCTGCAAATTGTGGGAGGAGCTGATTACACAAACACAAAAGCTTAACGTACAAACAGGCAGAAAATCAAAAGTATGGAAATAAAAATCTTATTTCATCTTCGTTCAAAAACAAAGATCTGGGTTATAATCTGTGACAGTTAAACGCTCGTCCACAGTCCCATACCAACGGAATTAGATCCTGTAAATTATATCGAAAAATAAAATAGTCAACACATAAGAGGGCTAATCCTTCGATCTAAGGCAACATGAGCCTTGATAAACAGGGTGCACTTCATGTGTATATTTCAATTGTCGTAACGCACCTCAGCGGAACGTATCCATAGCCGCAGTAATGGAGCGCCCTTCGTCCATTATTGTCTATCGTTCGTCTGATTCGTCCGTCAGTCCTGCTCATAAAGGCTCAACGTGTAATCACTTGTAATTCGTTCACTACAATGCTCAGAGTCTAGTCCCCAAATTAGATATACTGGGAGCCGAGGTCTATTAGCGTTTTCGGAAACCTGGCTGAGTTCCTCATACTCCTCTTTTGACATTCGTTTTGATACATATAGAGAGCCTGAGCGTAAAGATAGATTGGGTAATAGTCATTGAGGCGTTATTATATATGTAAAAGATACTTTACACTATAGGCGTAGAAACGACCTTGAACCACACGGAATCGAATGCATTTGGATTCAGCTACCCTAAAACAGAAACAGGTACTATTTGGGTACTATTTTTCTACAGACCTCCAAATTCGGACTCAATTTATTATTCTGGCACTGAAGATTCTATCCACCTCGCAATTGATTCTGGCATAGCTGATATAATTACTACTGGGGATTTTAATTTTAATTTGCTTAACAATCAGACATCCCGTAAAATTAACGCATTTTGCGATCAGGTTTCCCATGTCCAGTGTATAAATGAGCCTACACACTTTACTGAGAATTCTTCAACATTAATTGATGTGCTTCTTGTACATCTGCTTCTCTGTGGGGTTGGAGACCCATTTCTACACCAAGATTAAAAAGACATATAAATAAGCGGAAAAGGGCATATAACAAAGCCAAACGATCCAGCCTTCAAAGACACTGGATCACATTCAAACGCTTACGCAACTCAGTTATAACAATGATCCGAGAATCCAAGAAAGCTTTTCACGATAATATTGCTAAGAAATTAAAGTCTGATTCTTTTTTATCATCAAAACAGTGGTGGCCCATACTGAAATCATTTATTTTACCGAACTTTAAATCGTCTATTCTCCTCTCGACGTTGATGGCGCTGTACACTCTGATGACTCAAAAAAGGAAATGCTCTTGACTTTTTTAGGGATCAAACTCTTTTAGGTGACCACTATGCAATTCTTCCTGATATCCCACTTTTCCCAGTTCAGATTAGTGAAGATTCTCTAACTGTAACTCAAGAGGAGGTCGAATCAGTCTTACGTTCACTTTCTCTTGGTAAATCGGCGGGCCCTGGTGGCACCAACAATCGCATTCTCTGCGAAATAGGCAAGGAAATTTCTCATATTCTCTGTATGTTCTTTATTGCATCTTTAAGAGTCGGCGAAGTACCTGATTCGTTCAAGGCAGCTCATGTAACACCTGTTCCTAAAGGTAGGGATATTAGCCTTGTTTCAAATTATCGCCCCATCTCCCTCTTAAGTAATTTAGACAAGGTGCTTGAAAGACTTGTATTCAAGCATTTGCATAACACTTTCTTAGATAATGGTATTTTGACACATATTCAGTCTGGTTTTACACCAGGGGACTCAACCGTCAATCAACTAACGTATCTATACAACACATTTTGTCAGGCTTTAGACTCTTGTAAAGAGGTAAGGGTAATATTCTGCGATGTAAGTAAAATCTTAGATCGAGTTTGGCTTGCAGGTCTCCTTCATAAACTTCGAGCTGCAGGAATCTCTGGAAATCTTCTGAATTGGTTTAGGAGTTATCTATCTATTAGAAAACAACGTATTGTCTTACCTGGGGTAGAGTTTAAGTGAAACTTCGTTTACGCAGGTGTACCACATGGATCAATTCTGGGACCTCTTCTTTTCTTATTATACATAAACGACATCGTGGTAGACGTTAGATCATGCATACGCCTATTTGCAGATGCCACAAGCCTTTATATCATTATTGAAAACCCTGATTTTGCTGCACGGCTTCTAAATAAAGCCCTCGATAAAATCTCGCGATGGGCAGAAACTTGGCTCGTAAAATTTAACCCTGGTAAAACTGAATCCCTTCTCATTTCACACAAAAAAAGTAGGCCTATACATCCTCCAGTTTATAAGCTTGACCAAGAAATCAAAGAAGTAGGTAAACATTAACATTTACACGTTATTCTTACAAGTGACTGTTCTTGGCATAACATAAACTACAATACTGAAAAAGCTTGGGCAAGAATTAACGTAATGCGAAAACTTAAATCTGAATTGGACAGAAATTCTTTAGAAATAACTTCATTTATCCGTCCTATCATAGAATATGCAGACATTATCTGGGACAATTGTACTCAACAGGACAAACATGAAGTAGAAAAATACAACTCGAAGCGGCAAGAATATCAACAGGAGCGACTAAGCTAATTTCTATAAACAAATTGTATGAAGAAACAAGATCGGAAACTTTGGAAACTAGACATAAACTTCATAAATTAGCTCTGTTTTATAAAATGTGCAATCACTTGACTCCACCTTACCTATCATCCCTCGTTCCACCCTTAATAAGCAATTTTTCAAGATATGATTTAAGAAATGTAAACGGTATAAAAAACATTAACTCAAGAAATACTCTATATTTCAACTCTTTCTTAACTTCTGTAATTAGGGACTGGAACAGTCTATTTTACGAAAACAGAAACGCAGTCTCATTATATTCTTATAAACGACACATAAACTGGAATAGAAATTCTGTTTCAAAGTATTATTAAAGGAAGGGTTTTTATGATATAAAGGCATGGCGGCCGTCTTGGTCATGTGACCATGATTATTTTTACAAATGTTTCTTTGACCAAGTGAAGCTCCATATGAAATGTGGCTTTAATCGGCCCGGTCAGAGTAGAAGATGATTGAAAATGTTGACGGGAAACATTATCTAAGTGACCTTAAACAAAGACCAATGGATGACTTTGACCTTTAGCAACATAGCGTGCTCATTTGCTCATTTAGTTAGCGAAATATACCAAATATTTTAACTTAGACTTTAATAGTTTTTGAGAAATCCACTGTTTAAGGATTTCCCATATAAAAGCATAAACGCCAAAATTGACCTTGCCATAATTATGGTCAGTGACAATGATTTGTACAAATTATGATCGGGTCAAGTTACCAGTGCTACATACCAAGCCACAAGGTCATTGGACCTTTGGTTATGGAGAAGATTTTTTATGGTTTTTATTATATAAAGGCATGGCGGCCATCTTAGTAATGTGACCAAAATTATTTAATCAAAGTTTTGTTCTTTTGAGCCAGTGAAGCTCCATTTGAAATATGGCTTCAACCGGCCCAGTGGCTCCAGAGTAGAAGATGTTTAAAAATGTTGACGGGCAACATAATTTCAGTGACCTTAAAGACAGGAATAGTGCTATATAAGGAGGATTAACTTCAACAGTGTCATTCTGTCTCTTGATCACATAGTGTCAACACCTCCAGTCAGCCAATAAAATGGTCATAACGGGAAATTCTGGTCCACTGATTGGTCGAATAATTTTCACACCCTTACCTGTACAGGTAAATTTGCTGTGAGATGGGAACCAGAACCCCCCTCCCCCCCCCGGCAGAGAAGTCCTGTCTTTAAACAAAGATCAATGAATGACCTTCACCTTTATCAACATAGCGTGTTCATTTGCTCATTTAGTTAACCAAATATCCCAAATATTTTACCTAAGACTTAAATAATTCCTGAGAAATCCACCGTTTAAGCATTTCTCAATAAAAAAGCATAATCGCCAAAAATTGACCTTGCCATAAGAGAAGCTGACTGTAAGGATCGAGCATTGGATGGAAACTCAAAATTTTGTATTTTGCTAAAAATGTCATGGTTTAAAGCTCTCGACGAAAGATGAAGATTAGTGAAAAAATTAGTGAAATATGTCAAACGGTTCTCGAGATATCTAAACAATTACTGTTGCCATGGCAACCATTTTTTGGCCGCTCAAATTTTACATATTTTCATGAATTTCAAAGGGAAAACGTGTCTGTCCTGAAGCAAGTATCAAATAGTTAACTAGTATGGTGTTTAGGACTAAATGTAATTGTCAGTCTCTGCACCTTCAGAGCAATGGCTACTGCACGTTGTTGAAACCATGGCAACTGGAAGTACATATAGTCGGAGAAAAAATAAAATTTGTGAAAATAGCTCTTTTTCAAATCGAGGTTATTGAAAATGGCAGCCTGACCTGAATATATCATTAACATGTCTTCAAACAGCAACATAAGTACGGTACATAGCAAAAGCAATTAGTTGTAAACTTTCACTGACTACAGAATAAATGCACGTGCAAAGGGTGTCCCTGTCGCATTTACAATTTTACAGAAACAACAGTTTTTTTTAGATTTTTTACCCTAATTTCCACACTTTCAGTTTGAATTTGCTTAATAAACAAATAAAGAGTCGCATTTTTATCCCATCTTTGCAAATAACGGCGTAGAAATGTAGTGTTTGATATTGTTTCTATGGTTACGATGCATAAAAATGTGTTACATCAGTTCAAAACGACCCTAAACCCATGTAACTAATATACAACTCTTAATTTGCAGTAGAATCGATATGGTTTTAATGTAGTTCAGTGCTTGGTTTCCTTATCTCTAATGGTTTTCATTTTTTTCTAATAAACAGATTTAAAGTTGCTGCTTAGATACCCCACCCACTGTATATGCAATAGCAATATCACCGTTTTGTGAAGAGAAAGTGTGTACAAATGTGAAAAAATACGTGATATAGAACTACACGATTAAGAACATTTTTTTTCTTACCAGTGAATTGTCGCTGATGTATACACGGTGTTGAGCGCGAATCGTAGTTTATATCTCGATGGCGAAGCCGGAGTGAGTTTCGAAAAGCTAAATGTAAGAAACAAGCCGAAAAATCACACGCTCAACCAATAATTATTTCATAACAAAATGGACATTTCAAACATTTTTATGGCACCACAAATTAACATTTAAATGGCAGACTGGAAAACGGAGAGAGTTAATGACAGGTTTGTAGGTTTATGGCCATTTCAACAGTACTTAGGACATGCAACAAGGCATGGGTGATTTTTAAAGACTGTGTGCAATGGCACCCCGTGATGGAAAAAAAAAAGAGATTCGAACAAGGACTGCTAGCTTAGCACGCAGGCGCTTCCCTCGCTAAGCTACAGAAAAGTGGATGAAATTAGATGAGATGAATAAATCACTCATGAGTACTCGTATACTTAAGATGGCATCCCTATCAGGATTACCTAAATTACATGACTTTCTTGGCTATTCTAGAAGCCCCGGGTAGCACAGTAGGTTAAGGGTGAACAAGTGGTTCAGAGTTCGAGATCTGCTTGATGCAGTAATCTTTCCAACCGCAAATTTGGCTCCACTGCAAAGCTTTTCATACTCACCCCCCCTACACACACACACACACACACACACACACACACACACACACACACACACACACATCCCCCAACCACATTCCCCAATCGTCCTGATATGACTGTAATACTGTTAAAAAGGACATCAAATCCAAAGTCATTCATCCATCCTTTTTTATGTTCTATGTAGTATGACGATCATAGGTAACAGAACATTACTTAAAATTTCAGTATCTCTCGGTGAATAGACGCTGTAGGCCTTAGTCTTCACCACTTTAGGTCCTGAAAAATGCCTCTTCTTGCGTATTACCTGCTTCACAGAAGCAATTCATTCAAAAAACATTAGTAAATTTATTTATTTCAACATAAAATAAAGATAAGGCAAAATATTGCTGCAAATAAAACGGTTTTACTCTGTTCTTCTATTCCGTGATTTCTGCAGATGTTTTGCTCGGGACAACTCTTGTCATCAAATGTACCGAATACAGCTGCAACTGCAGTCTTGGTAAATGGACCTAATTCATAGATAAAAAAGGTCATGGTGAGCATTGTTGACAGTAATCATATTCTTTCAAAGATACTATCTTTTATTATTAAAGATCATGGATACTACCTGTAGTGTTCGCAGATTTGTAATCGGCAAGGGAGGTAGATAATGCCAGTTTGACTTATCTCCCTTATTACTATTTTACAGTATTGACACATTTCAAAGATGGATAACTTTTAAAGTTTTGCGAGTTTACACCTAATTTTTTGACTATCTTAAACTTCAAACCTTACTCTATCATGCATATATTGCCTTATTGTCAAACGTGACTGCCATTTTTAGTTATCAGGCGAATAAAACACCAATTTTTCACTCAAAATTGGGTGGATTTTTTCCAGTAAAAGCTCTCCCGTTGATAATAAGGAACAGAAAACATTCATACCATGTTATCTTATTACATACGTATGTATTTTCAAACTATAAAAGCAAATAGGAATGGGAAAAGCAAATAGGAATGGGATAATATTTGTTGTTTGATTTTTATCGAGGAAATATTACATACATGTCTCAATATTGATATTTTCAAAATGGATTCCTGGTTACCATGGAAACGCCCGAACGTTGACCTCTTAAAACTTATGAAATACAAACAAGCATGGTATATATCAATTTCCCAAAATTTGAGCCAAATCCGTAATTTTCGACTTTCCACGTTATTATGGGCCAATGCTCGATGTTTACAGTCAGCCTCTCATAAATCATTGAAGCTTCATATGAAATATGGCTTTAGTCGGCCCAGTGGTTTCAGAGGAGTAGATGTTTGAAAATGTTGACGGGCAACCTAATCTCAGTGACACTGCACAAAGGTTAAATAATGACCTTGGCCTTTAGCAACATCATTTTTTCGTTTGCTTATTTAGTTAATGAAATATATCACATAATATTACCTAGACCCTAGACATACTATACCCTACCTTGGTTTCAATCGGCCCAGTGGCGTCAGAGTAGAATATGTTTGAAAATGTTGTTTGGCAAAAAATCTCAGTGAACTTGAACAAAGGCCAAAAAATGACCTTGACCTTAAGCAACATAGCTTGGTCATTTGCTCACTTAGTTTACCGAATTTACCAAATATGGTACCTTAGAGTTTAATAGTTTCTCACCAGTCGCCAGTTTTAATATACTCCTTGCCAAAGTCTTAGCATATTTTTAAAGTAAATGTACCAGGGTTATTAGAAATCATAATTCTATAGTTCTAATTTTCAGTATGAAGGTGAATGCATTCTTTCATCAACACCAATGCTTTTAGGCATTGTAAAAACACCAAATTTAAATTGATTTGCGTAAGCACTGCACAAACCGAGCAAAGAAATAAATGCTCCAAAATTTCATGTTTTCGAAAGAAAATAATGCTTTGTTTTAATGATAACAGAAGCAGTATCTTCGTATTCGCAAAAAGCATTTATATTAGCGTTACAAAACGTCATTTTGGTGTAAAAAAAAGTCATTCACCGCGCATTACAACAATATGTTTTCTTCCCAAAATATGTTTTTTGAACATATATGTCTGTGCACGCTTTGTAAAGCTGTTACTCAAATTCAAATCTTTACCAGACTAATCATTGGAGTTGATGATAGAATACATTAACTGCCACAAAAAATTGAATCAATAGTTATAATCCCCAATAATCTTGTGATATTTGTTTTTACAGTAAGTCAAACTTTTGGCGAGTAGTGTATTGTCCCATTTAAAAGCTGCAAGAACAAAAATTGACGTTATCATAATTAGGTCAAGATCAGTGCATGTTCATGATTAGTATAATAGAATAATATTAGAATATATTTTGTAAACGGTTCACCAATTTTCCCCATTTTTTTTTTCACTAGTCTTTTTTCTGAATAAAGACAAGTCTTGAAAATAAAAATAACCTTGCAAGACGGGACATCCAAGAAACCTTGACAAAACGTATAAAGGGACGTTGATGTTATGTTTTCTTCTGTTTTCTAGAATACTAAAGCAGTAGAAAACAAATCACTGCATGTCTAACATATGAAATTACACAAATTTATCGTGAAGATTTCCAGATTTCAAGTTTTACAAAATTTCTCATTTTGAAAAAGTAACTATATTCCCAAATAAAAGTGTGAAAAAGCGACTTAGTGTTATAACAATTCTACAGCCATAGGGATGCGACCTAGAATTACGAGAGGTCAGTGCCATCAGGGCTAGCCGTTTACAAAAACCAGCCAAGCCTTTTTCTCATTTTTATGCTAACTTTGTTGAATAAATTAATAAGCGTCAGGCTGAAATAAATTAAATATGAACTACTGATTCATACGGTATACTTGGAGTGAATTGTTTAAAGGGTGGGAGTAGAGTGGAGAGCTTTTGGCGGCGTTGTTTTCTTCTTCATGAATCGTCATTTAACTTCGCGTAGAGGGGACATAATATTATGACCGGGGTCACTTCTTTTAAAAAATAATGACCGGGGGACGTTATTCTATGGGGGTCAAAATTGTTAGGGAGGGGTCATTTTACTTCGCGTGGGGGAGTTATAATATTATGACCGGAGGGTCATAATATTATGACTACTAAGGGAGTCACTATTCTGTAAAGAATAATGGCCGTGGGGTCGATATTCTAAAATATATAAACACTGTTGAGCGGAGCCATTTATGATAATTATGATAATGAGATGATGCGAATTGATTTGATTGTGGAAAGCGTTTTGGGCATTTATTATGCAAAGTGTATGTCATAGATTATATCAGCTATCTTATAAGATACACGATATCAAATACAGAATACAAGGTGTTTGATATCTTATATCCATTAAATGGCAAACTATAACTTTCATTTTCATATGCGTTTGGTTTTGCCAATTTGGGTCTTAATGCACACGACACTTTTGACCAAACTTAGTCTGAAGAAAACAGCCTTCAAACTTCAAGGGATCTACCTTTTCGGAATGCATTTATTCATATGACGCAAATGGGTTTGGTCAAATGTTTAGGCAGATCTAATAATTTTTATTAACGCTAAGACATCTTTGCATGAATGGAGAAATTTACCTGAAATTCAAATGAAGGTCACTGGCAACCTGTGATTTATTGGAACTATCCTGGGCATTATGGACTGTTTTTTCTATTTATAGGCCAAAAATGATTTTGAACATTTGAGAAGGGGAGAAGCCATTTATGTGAGAAGTGTTCTTTTGTGCTCCCAATGATGTAAGGCACATCAGAATCGTATTGTCACTTACAAACGTGGTTAACTATGTTTCTCAGACAGTTACTAAACGAAAAAGAGCTTGTTACAAAACTAAATAGAGCCATAGTTCCAAAGCTACTTGGTCATCGCGGCTAAAAACAAATGTTTAGCCATGATGACCAGGTCGTTTGGGACCTCGGACTCTTTTTCGTTTGGTAATAATCCTTGTATACCCATGTGTATATACATAGTTAACGAGGGATGACTGACTTCCCTTCTTGTCTAAAAACGACGTTTGGGAAGATGTTTACAAAGGGTATACTAAATAGTTAACTAATACTACACCAGAACAGGGAAGTGTAAGAGACATGGCTCTTACACTTCTCTGATCAATACTATTCAAGTAAGTCGAGTCTATTGATATGACACAATGAGTCGTATCTTCTTGTTTATAAATGACGTAGCATATAAACAATCCTCCAGTGATTCACGAGCATTAACACCTAAAATGAAAAAGTTCGTACGTTTGTGAGTAGCTTACCAGTTTTACTAGCATCTACATATAGACGGTTTGTGAAGTTTTTGTCCTACGTTGACTATGCACTCACCTGCAGGATGCCATTCCTCAATAAAACTTTTGGTTCGGAGTCAATGCTATGTATTCAAGAAAACATAACTCAATTTAATGGCAAACAGAAGTAATTGCAAAATTATACATATCCAATCCGTAGAGGGATCAAAGTGCGATATGGGGTGGCGGGAAGGGCGGTCCAGGATGGCTTGCATCCAGCTCACCAACAGTAAGAATATGATGTAACAGATACATAAAACATGTACAGGTAAAATAGTATTGAATTCATCTAAATATCTGGATATTATTTCAACTAGAAAAGAGCCCGCGCAAGCGCGGAAATATTTCATGATGGTCAAGTTTATATAAAAAAGCGAGTTTTAATTTTTCAATGTAAATGGCCTTAGGCCCAGGTGAAGATATGACCTTTACCATGAATACTCACTAAAGCTTCATTTACCTAATTAGTTTTCTGCATCTACAAACTTTCAGGTAGCAGACTGCATTGTTTCTAAAAAAATCAACTTTTTTCAATTTTTCCTACAGAAAAACCTAAGTGACTCAAAAGTTCACCTTGCCGTAAAACAGATCAAGGTCACCCCAGGGTCATCATTTATATAAATTTTGTTGAGCTTTTGAGTCCTTGATGCGACATGCTAAGTTTCAAGATCATAGGATTTGTTGTTTCGGGGGAGAATTGGTTGATTTGATGCTTAACGTCCACGGTAAACAGCTAAGGTCATGTCGGGACGGTCAGTTAACCTAACCACACTATTCCTGGGCAGGCTTAGACCTCCTAAGCGGTTAACCAGTACTAAGTGCACATACTTTCGCCAGTAACTGACAACTGCCCTTCTTGAATCAGCGGAAGGAGAAACAAAAGTATGTGGCCAGACCGGGTTTCGAACCCAGGACCTCTGACTTATGAGTCAGGTGCCCTACCGATTGCGCTACGCGGCCCGGCGTGGTTCTGGGGGAGAAGATTTTTTTTAAATTTTTAACCATAATAAATGTTTGCCATTTTGGTTATGTAATCTGTCCTGGGTTTTTTTTTCTGGAAAAATTGGGTCCTGGAACTTTTTTTTTTTCCTTTTTTTTTTTTTTTGGGGGGGGGGGGGGGTATTCAAGCCCTCTGAAGACTAAAGGCTGAATCATTGAAATTGATTTGTCTGCTTCGCTGGAAAAAATGCCCTTTCTTACCTGGCGCATGTGTGTTAACCTTAGACATTTTTAATTTTTGTCTTTTCGAAAGTTCAGTTCAGTTTGAATTCTCCTAACGACGTTCCCCAAGTGGCTCAGCGGTACGTAACCATAGCCGCACACACTTGGCGCCGTGTGTCCGTCCAACTTTTCGAAAGACCATGTGCGTTGAGCTTTATTCTTCAATGGGCGAGTTCGATTGGCTACTCGTATTGACTATCGTTCTGGAAGAAAATGGATCGTTTCGAGCCAGGGCCGTCGGGACTATGACCATTAAGTTCTTCGTCCGTTTAGACATATGAGCAAAAATACAAAAATAAATCGTTATTTATGGGGAATGACGTACGTTCATGGGTCGGATTTTTGCATTAGAACCTGCTAAAGTTGGACTTGCTAAGCAGCGCGCCGATATAACGACGCAGAACCGAAACGACCGGATTAATTTAAAACGTGTATTCGAGTACACGATAATTTCACTCGAACGCACCCATTGTTGACATCGAAGTTTCTAGAAAAATTCTTGGGTGAATTTAAAATGAAAGACGAATTTAATTCCCAAATTCTTTAAATCAACGTGAAACTAAAACACACGCTAACCGAAATTATCAATGATAGCAATATGCGAAAGAACCAGTATAGAAATTACGCTTGAAAATGCCACCAATTTTGCAGTTTATGCGTTACTTCGTTTATTTAGTATTATAGATGGGTGATAAGTTCCTTGTCATGATACGGTAAACAATGTCATCAGATCTTATTTTGCTTTTGAGTTTAAGCATTTTGCGTAAACGCACTGCATGCTTTTCATCGTTCGGCTAAGTTTGAATTCATCTATGCTAAACAGATTAATGTACGAATCTCTCTCTCTCTCCCCAAACCCCAAGCTCCTTTAAAAATATGAACTTAACCAATCATTTAACGGACATCCGTGTCCTAATGATCCGTGGCCTAATTCATAAGAGTGCTGACTCATAAACGTTTGGTCTCTCACGGCTGTGTTGTCAAGACGCGATCGCGTACATATAAAACAGCCAGGTTCTGCTGACGAAAGATCAAGTAGTTTTTCCCCGGGAGGGGTCATAAAACCCATATAGCAATATACATAAATAAAACAATATAAGTATATAAATAAATAGAAATAAAAAATAATCAAACATTCATACAAACTTTGTCTTGTCTGTTGCTTGGTTATTCGGGGTTCAACTGATAGTTTTTTTTGCTCCGATATTTCAGTGGTGTTGTCTGACTTCCCAGGGGTCTCCTGGTGTCGTAATACGTCCTTTCCGTTGAGTACTCATCTCTGATTCATTATAGGCCTTGCCCGTGATTTGTTGATTTCCGGTGATGATTCATTGATGAGTTAGGAAACCTTCATGCGGACCAAACAGCTAACTTAATGTTTCAAACCACTGCAGAAGCAGAGGGCGAGGTTTGGGCCCAGTAAAACAGGTTTAAGCCCCCAGTAATATTTTGCTGACCGTTTCAAGGCGGTACTTCTGTTGCGGTTCCTTGCTATTATATTGTGCGGGGTCTGCTTGTCTATGGTCTCTGGCGATTTGGGCACGCGTATTGCTGCCCAATCTGCCTTCTGTTTTTGTTTGTTTTGTAACTAAAATAAAGATACGTAAAAATAGATGTTGATGCTATTATTGGGGTAGCTATAGCTATTATACAAGTTTTAAGAACAAGTCTGTTGCGTAACCGACAAGTCCACTTTTTGCTAAGGTTAACTGCCCATTTTAGCACAATTTAAACCTATTCTGCTACAGCTGACTGTTTACTGATATAACACCTTATCATGGCAGCTTTAATATTGACAGAAGCCATGTCTGCAACAGATGCCATTGTGAACCTAAATAAAGTAGATTTTACCTTCACTGATTTGACTGATATCAATTTGCTACAAAGGTGCTGGCAGAATGGGAAATACTACTGCAGTCCCTGAACAGTCTGGCCTTGGTCTACAGTGTTTGCTCAGGCATTCCTGTCCCAATATTTAGTGAGGTGGTGCAAATTTTACAGATCATTTTGGAACATTTATTTGCTTGTAAGACCAAATTCGTACCTGTATTTATATATCACTTGGAGTGAAAATCCAAGTTTATGCATGTACACTGTAAACAGTAAAATGAATAAGATGAAGAGGGAAAGATAGCAGAACCCATTTATGTCTATGCAAAGAGATATATTAATAAGCACCAGGTCTGGAAAGCCTAAACTGCCATGGTGAAAGCTAGTCAACAAGCTCTTATTGTTTGAAAACTGTTTCTCAAGACCTTGTATTGCTTATATGTTGTTTATCCAAGGTCTTCTGAATAGCTGTTTTAGGTCCAGTTTTCACAAATATCTAGTTTCAGTTAAGAATCCAGTTTCAAATATTTCAACATAGAGTATTAGCAATAGAATCATGAAGTTCAGAATTTGGCCTTTTCCATGCTTTCATTTTAAGGAGTCATATGATGGCTTCTAAGCATGTATTTACGCACAACTAGCCAGGTAAGAAATTTCGAACAGTGCACTGATTGCACATGCATAGTATGCTAAAACACACAGGTGTGACATCCCTAATTCAGTGAATAAACCATACCACCATTGAACTAGAAAGCGTTAACAGTTTTTTTAAAATTCGTAGAAGACCTATAAATGACCATCTGTTTGGGAAAGAGCTGCTCATTCGGTTTACTGTGCGTGTCTTTCGTAAACTTGTGTCACTATCTCTGTGTATGTGCTTCTTTCCCTATTGGTTTTGAGAGCGGAATGTGGGATTTGATTGTATTAAGCCGGTTTCAGCGCCGAAGCTGCCATTGTAAATGCATGACTTACAGCGGGTAAGGATTACAATCAATAACAACCCGCCTTCAGGATATGGTAGTCATTCAATGGCGTAAATACGCGTAGGTGTGATTCTTCTAAAATTCGTCAACTGATTGTGCTAGTTCATACATAAAGGTAAGAAAGTCATGTTAATTTGTGCCAGGAATACATACATACATACAGGCGTGTTAATACACGATAGCTAGGTTACAAATATAGTGTTGGTATGGGGAGGAGAAACCGACAAAAACTGTTTAGACAACTAATTGCTAAAAGCATAATGGACATAAAGAAAATGTGTCACTACCCCCTCCTCTTGTAAACTGCGGTTTATTGTTCTTTTCCTTAAACCGAAATGCACATCCTGGGGAATAGGAGTCCCTAAGAAGTTCCGGTTTTAAAATGTTAGCTGGATTAATTACGCCAGTCATCCTTTCAATGATGTATTATATAAGTATCAGTGCAGCTTCACTACAACTTAAAACGGGGTTAAGCCAGTTTATACTATTGTAATAGGACATTTTTACTGTGTCACAACTTTATGATACTTCCAGAATGTTGAAATCACCAGAGAAACAACTATTGCAGTCATGGTGCAACTGCATACAAAGTTAATAAACCTTGAGCTGACAATAGGCCCCCCGGGGAGTTTTGTAACCTAGGATTTTCTAAAACTATATTATATAAGAAACAAAATGACACATGTTAGCCCTCTCTACGTTTGGGCGTAAACGTATGACGTCAACGTCAATTACACTACCC
Organism: Ctena decussata; assembly: GCA_963989385.1. NCBI lineage: Eukaryota > Metazoa > Mollusca > Bivalvia > Lucinida > Lucinidae > Ctena > Ctena decussata. Next base: position 65,258,344 of record OZ022502.1, on the reverse strand, counting down.
AAATTTTCATATAAATAACTGTTTCAAAGTTATTGACATTGTCAAGGATAAGTTGACTAACTCGTATAACGTAGTTTACATTGCATTTGACGTTTTTTCCCCTTCAGTGTCTAAATACATGTATATAAGGAGCAAATTGTAAGAATTTAAGTGTAGCGAAAAGTTAATGTCATATATATAACTGTTTCAAGATTTTAGTATAAAAAGAAACAATCTAAACTCTTACAAAACTCGGCAGCAATCACGATAATAACCACAACAAAAATACGAAAAAAAAAAAAAAAAAAAAAAAAAAAAAAAAAAACAGAATCAGGCTAAATCGCTGAATTGGTGGACTGAAGTTTATACGTGCTCCATCAATCTTCTTTTATTCATGCCCAGCTTAGATAATTTAGGCAGCAGTTAAATAAGCAGTTGATACATTAAATGGGGACAGAAACTATCTTATTTTTGAAGAATTTAACATACAAAATGACGAGAAAAGCTACGAAAGCTGACATTAGCTGCAGTTTATATTTCAATGTTATCTTTAATTTGTCTTCAGTAGATACTGTTGTACGAGGGTCATCCAATAAGTCCTGCAAACGGCCGAGTTTCAGGCAAATGGTAATTAAAAAGGAATCAAGCAATCCGCATTCCTACAGCGCATCTTTCCTTCTTTCCAGTCAACAATTTCCAGAAACGTCATTATCTTGCAAATGGCGTTGCTAGGCAACTGAAGAATACTACCATTATGGGTGCGGCGGTGGCTTTTAGTTGTCTGTTTAAGATCCCCTAGCTTAGTTCAGAACCCTTGTAAATATCTGAAAATTGCTGGGAGATACGGAAAAAAATACTGAAGTATGTACACGGTACCAAGATTACGACATTGCCGTCAGTCGAGATATAATTATTGTTCAAAGGAAGATCACCATGTTTTTCGGGAAGCTGAACTATCATATAAAATGAGTATATGAAGAAGAGGCTTTCACAGCAGATGAAGCGTTTCCTAAACTGCCTTTAATTTGTTATCAAAGAATAGTCCCGAGATGCTGAAATGTAGATATTAGAGAAAATATAAGCTTCCAGCCTTGTTCAATATCGTTTGCAGCCTTAAGACACCAGAGGTAAACGTCAAAAACTGAAATTTTGCTAAAATTCTGTAATATTCTCTTGTTGCCTAGCAACCACATTTGTTTGGTAATGTGAAGTAATAATTGTCTCTTATTTGAATTTTTGAATTAAAGGCGATTAATTTAGAACATGAATTCTTGTAATTTGAAAGAATAATAAACATATATGCAGGAATTTTCTTCCCCTGACCTCTTGTAAAAAACGTCATGTTTCTTCAATTTTACCGCCGGTATCGCTTACACCTTTGCATTCAAAACCCTCCCATATCTGAGAAAGGAATGGTACAGGTATGATTTTTAGCACATATGTGTATTATATACGTAGGCTGTTAATGGTGTAATCTGATAACCCTACCTCAATTAATAAAGCAGCAATGACCGCGTTTGCAAGACTTACTGGATGACCCTCGTATATGTAAATATGAAGAAATGTCAATGCTGTGTGTCCTCAAACTATAAAAATACCCATCTAATAGTGGATATTTGAAAAGCAATCTATCAGTAAGATTACGTTACATAATTGTAAAATGTCTAGGAATAAGATTTGTGAGTCATCTGTTATCAAAATTTTAGTTCCCTGGCGACATGAAGTATTTTTGTTGTAGTTTAGGCTTACCACTGGTAGTCAAATGGCAAATATGGCTCTTTGAAATACACAAGAGTTCAGCAAGACGCACATAGATTGTTACAGCTGAAGCAGTTCGACCTTGCCTTCAATTCATTCTCACTTAAAAGTGACTTCATAAAAATGATTTTTTTAATTTATGCATTAAATAAAGTAAGTATAAGTTGATATATATGCTGCAACTGATTAATATTTAGATTATGATGGGGATAAAACCAGTTTCGCTACCTGTGCTGTTGGCTGAGCCATTCAATTACCCTACATACATATGCAACTGTGACTACCAGCCGAGACAATCAAAAGCAGTACCAACTCTGCAAGCATGCATTAACACCATTTTTCTATGCTGTCAGTCGAATCGTCAGCCACGAGCCTCTTTGCACAAAAACTGCTTTACATGGATTAGCAAATATGTGTGGCACCCGTGATCATAACTTATATGTTAATTTTTGATCTACATGATCTGTACATGCAGCTCCCGGTCATCAAATACATTACAAAATGTTAACAATGTGAAAATTTAAGGATTATAGAAAGTGACATACTTTATAACGCATACAACATTCTGTCTTCAGCCTGTTCAGGAGTTCTGTTTTTCATTATGTTGTTACAATGGTCAGGTAACTTTGCAAAACCCCATGGGCTTATTCCCACTTGTTGTTACTATCAAGGACTAAAGGTATAACGAAATGCAAGTTTCAGTCAGACAATTTTCAATAATGTAACAACTAAATTGGGGCTTTATTCTCTAACAGTATTTAACATATTTGGACAAGGATGATTTGATAAGCAGTAAAATATCATAAATAAGCAGTTTACAATCATATTTATTGCTAAAAAGTAAACCAATATGGTAATACATGGTCACGGAGATCAAACTCAGTAAGTTACTTAGGTTAGCCCTTCCTTGGCATGTACACGTATGCACTATTTCTATTGTTTGATTATTTGCTCTTGCTCTTCAGAATTATTGTATTACTAGTTAAGGATAACGGAAATGAACAATTCATAAACTCTCAATAAATACGTTGTGTATACGTTACTTGTTTTGTCTTTCTTTTTTCCAATATTTTGTTAATGCCCTTAACATTATAATTTGAAGTATACTGTTTCTAATCACGTATAAAACACACCTTATGAATCCCTAAAAGTAATAACTGAGAGAAGTGTTGATAGGTCCAAGTACACAATATATCATAAGAACACCCAGACTTATATGTGATATTTTTTTAATGTGACAGTGGAGAAAACCTGATTAAAGGTATTATAATAAAATATTTTTAAATGTTTTTGTTATTTACTTTACTACTTGTAATAGCTTATCATAGAAAATAAACCAGAATGCATTTTTCTCTTATATTAAAAGATTCTTTTATGAAGAAACTGCTACCAAAGAAAATAAAATGATTCTATCTTCAAATTTTATGCTTTTAACAAAAGTAGCCAAAGGTAACGTATATAATCGATCGTTATGGCCGACTAAAGTGCATTCAAAATATTGTTGAACTGCTCCTTGCTGTTTAAATAGGTTGGCATTTCAATATAACATTTTACTGTTGTTTTCAATTCCAATAGTGTAGTTCAAGCGATTGAATTATACGGAAAGTGATAATTGTAATAGGGAACATTCACAAGGGGTTAATGTGTTCAATATTCTATTTCTCCCAAAGTATACAAGATAGGATAATAATTTTTGCAGATCTGAAAGGATCAATAAATTTTCTTTAACACATTAACAAACATTTGGTCTAATCAGTGGGAACGCGTATCCATGGCGGACTGATATTTTTATACAGATAGCAACGAAAAAACGTTCGAAATTCCTCAGATTCAGATTCAATCGACGAACGGGTCGCAATTTCAGTGCTGCTTTGTCGGCGAATCAAACTACACACAGCCGAAAATAATACACGGTTTTATTCCTTACATCTTAGTTTATTTTCCTAGTTCTCTGAGATCCGAACTGAACACCGAGATACTCGGCATTCGAGCAGTTGACACGATCGTCGAAAGACGACTATTTAAGTCAACTTCAAAAGCAATTTTCAAGACAATTCGACTTTCTCCCGCCGGCGGACATATGTCATGAAAAACCATGGTATTCGCCCTTTCCCTGTGACAAAAATCAAGTAATTCGGTGTTTGGGACAATTTTCTTTGCAAAATAATCTCCGGGTACTCTACGCAATTTGTTGTTGTTGTTTTCAACAAAATGGCGGACAACAGTGTTTACATCACTGGCCCGGCTATGCATTTCAACGTTTGCGACAAAATCGAGAGAATCATTATTCCATGTATTGCTAGAATACCAAGCGCGATTAAATTAAATATGTTTATTAAAAATACAATGCATGACAGAAGTCTATCTTTATATTTTATTCACAAATAACCACAATTCCATACCCACCCGCAGAGTTTGTAAACAAGGAAGCTAGCTCAGTAGTGCTGGTTACGTCATGAAATTGTGACGTAAACAGTAAATTGATTGTATTACTGATATTAACTTGTGAGTCGGCTGACAGCCAGTGTGCCAATATTTCAAATGCTATATCGCGCGACCCTGTTTGAAGAATTAAAGCAAGACAAATATCGCTACACCACTAAACAACTATTCAATTAAGACAGCACGTGAAATTTCACTTTGGGAGAGAAAACTTAATGGGTCCTACATCTGAAGGATCAAATGGAATGGTTTTGCAGGCCCGTACACATACTTTTGCCAAGGGATTAGGGGCGGAGGGTAAGAAGGTGTGGCTGGAACGAATTTCAGTGTGAGTGGGGAGGTGGCGGGAGGGGAGGGGTGCCCTAGGGTGGTGGGGGGTTGGGGTGGGTTGAAGGGGGTAAGAAAGTTAAGAAAATCCAGATTTTAAGGACACTTTTAGAGCTTTAGTTTAGGGGTGTAAACTCGCTTTCTGGCAGAAAACTGCATGTTTTTTTTATGTAATGATCGGTTATGGGAGGTGCACCCTCCGCTCTCCGTCGTACAGGCCCGGTGTGCTGGTTGGTGAGAGGAACGGGGAGGCGGAGTGGGTTGGGGGGGGGGGGATCGACTCTGTCACCTGGCAGCTTTGACAAGTCTGCACCTTTTCTCAGGTCAAATATAAAACAAATATCGAAAAGTATGTGTATGTGTGTTTTTGGTGTGATGTCATCAGCGACAACACGCGGAACAGACACGATTACAAAGATCTACAAGTTTGTAATTTCCTCATTCTAGAAATCGTATGAAAACTCAACCCATTCTAGAGTCTGAATCTACAAACCAAACATTGTTTGCAACTCTTGTTCGGCTCATACCGACTCCCAAAGTCCAAAGAGTCTCGGTAGCGCAGCTGCCAAGTGGAGTCTCGCCGGTAAAATTTACTTAATCAGTCGACTTTCTCTTTAATAAATGTCGACTCAAAATAGGTTAGGCCCTATAGCATTCATGGGGTGATAGCCAATGGACTGACATGGAATACAGAAGTATTAAAGGCCCAGCAGACATTCAATGCTGAATCAATGTTGGGAGTCAGTGTTGAATCAATGTTGAATTATACATTGAATTGAACTGAAGCCTCAATTCTCCATTAACAAATTCGCAAAAGTTTTAGCCTATTTCTAGCGTTTTCGTGAGTACATTTGGGCAGTTCGATACAAAGTAATATAATATAGAGACAAACACTTCAGATCTTGGTCGGACTGATCCCGAAGCAGGATCTACGCTGTTTGTCATTCCATCTGCATCTTTAGACGCATTACTGCAGTGAAAAACCAAACATCAGTTTTAAGACAGTTATGCTTAATTCCAATCTTTAGACTTCGGACTACCCATCCAGGGGTCGCAAGATCGATCCCCCGCTTCTCCGGTCTTTCGTATACTTTAAACCGAGGTCCCGTCTCCATATGACCTCGTTGTTGGTGGGACGTTCAACCCGAGTTCACTCACTCCAATCTTTAGAGACTTTATGGTACGTCAGCCAGTTCAATATAAGGGAAGTTACTTCTCAAATCACAATTATAATTCTTTCTGCACGAGTTTCTTCCCATGTGTTGCCAAACACGGTCTCCTTTTTTTCCCTTACTGAAGAGATTGAAAGTGGGGCTGAAGAGATATACAGCATACTGTATAAGTGAATTTTTCACATATGTAGACTAAATCCTCCGAAGATCTTGAAAATAAGGTCAACGTGATCAAAATCTATTATGCTCTTATGTTTGTCCTAATGATATATCCATGCAAGTTTGGTGAAATTGGTTCAAGAAATATTGTGGGTACAAGAAATTGTCATGCTGACGCAGACCATAGAAGGTCAAGTCTAAGGCCTCTTGTGACCTTGAAAATGGGGTCAAAGTCACCAAAACCTAATCAACTTTTTAGACATCTTTACAAACCAAGGGTACTAAGACCACTATGCAATCCAAGGGTACTAAGACCACTTTGTTCCTTACATACATAAGAAACAAAGTGGCCTTAGTACCCTTGACTTGCAAAGATGCTATTTGGCTTGTCCAAACGATATATCCATGGAAGTTTGGTAAAATTTGACCCACTTATTCAAAAATATGGCAGATACTTACTGCCTTGTGCACAGAAACTGACTTCCCTTGGGTAAACCTGTTATAGCAAAATGTTGAGAGTCAGTGTTGAATCAATGTTAAATTATACATTGAATTGAAATGAATTGAATTGAAGCCTCCATATTCCTTCAAGTAAAATTACCGAATTTGATGAAAAAAGTGATTACAGTGCGATGAAAGTGCTATAGATCCCGAAGCAGGATCTACGCTGTTTGTCATTACAACTGCATCTTTTAGAAGACAACTTGTCCCACTTTCAGAAGACAACTCGCCCCATATTCTCAGACACTCACCTTACTAGAATATCTACGTTCTTGTCCCCGATGCAGAACACAACTCGCCCCCTCCCCCCACCCCTGTGCCCCCCCCCCAAAAAAAAGGAAGAGCTTCGCCATGACCCTGGTTGTGAATGGGTGGACCTTGGTAAATACATTAAATACCCAAAGCACTTCAACGATAACCTGGTACACCCAGGGGCTGAGCAGCGAGGTTTTGAGGGTTCTGCAGCTGCAGAGTAATTATCAAACTGTGGCTGGGAGGCATGCTAAAATCATGCATTAATGCTTATTAGTATTTGTTGTCCCCTTTAGGGACCGATCATAAGAATAAGGGCATGGGTTAGCTTGCATTTGCAAACCAGTGCCTGGAGCATGTTACCCTGTTCATCTATGGTACAGATGCAAACATCCCTGTATGCTTTTATTCGCTTTTTTGAAAGTTTGATAAATACCAAGAGCCTATCACACAAGTGTGATGTGCTACTTGTAAATACTTATTGATAGAGTCACATTATAAATGAATGCAAGTTAATAAATGGCTAAAAGTTCTTTGCTAAGAAGTTAACAAAGGAGGTCTAGGGGGCAACGTCCCCCCCAGAAGCCAAAGCAATTTCCCAATTTTAATGGCAATTTTAAGACTGGAAAAAAATAGAGCAAAACTTGGAATGATGATAAAAGAAATAAAGGGTTGTTTTTTTTTTTTTAGGAATTTTGCCTCCTTTTAGAGTGTTTATTTTGCCATAATGGCTTTGTGTCCCACAAGCTAGTGACTCTTTTGCAATTCAGTTTTATTTAGTAGAAACATTTACTTCGTAATGCGGCTGATCAATAATACATGTATGTGAATGTTGTATAGGATTTTTTGGTAAAATGTATGAATGTTACGAAATGGATCTAATCGTCCACTATGTCGTCGAGATTATTTTAATCCTTCCAATCAGTAGAGCTACAGTTTTTGGGGCAACTGTGGTAATAAAACATTTACGGAAATTGTGGCTACGTTATGCATGGGTTGTTTGTGAATACCTCTCGTGGACAGCGTATTGCATGATTTTAAGGTGAATACCTGCACGAGTCTTTTGATTGTGGACAGCGTGTTGCATGATTTTAATGTGAATACCTGCACGAGTCCCATGATTTAAATGTGAGACGCATACTATTTATACGCCTATCTTTTATTGAAAAGTTAGACGTGGCTGTTTAATTCTTATACTAAGGATGTTATATTGTTGTGTGCCCAGATTCTGAGTTTAGACCAGAACGGTAAGATTTTATTATATTTATTTTAGAATTGTTTGGCTAAGAATGAAAAATGTGACTTCTGATTGATATGGTATGACTATATGTGTCGACTGATTTGATTTTTGTTGGCAGTGATCAGGCTGCGCATATGTCGACCAATTTTGTTTTTACTGACCATGCTGCGCATGGTATTTGTATATTAGGAAGTTTTGTAAATTACGGAAATAGTTTATATCACTGATGTTGGTTGCAATGGTGTGCGTCTATTTGACGTCCAGTGACGTCAGTTGTATTCATGTTATTCATGTGACGTCAGTTGCATTCATGTTATTGCGACGTCAGCACTTTTTATATTAGTTTCACGTATACGTGGCCTATAGAAGTAGATTGATTTGTAATGGAACTAATTTATATACTCGTGACGTCAATTGACGCCATAGCATGCACCGCATTAAGGGTTTTTTCCATAAGTTATAATGGTAACATTTGGTCATCATGCGTTTGATTTGCCTTCATTAGACGGCGTCATATGGTATAACATCATTGATGTCATGATGTCAGATCAAACGTTATGATCCCAAATGTGTGAGAAACGCTTATTCAGCTATTATATTCTATGGCAAATGGTATTACGCTTAGTTTAAAAAAATGAATTAATACATATGCGAGTTAGATTTTGGTCAATCAATTTAATGTAAATAAGTCATTGTTTAGATTATTCATGTTTTATGTGGGGTATGTCTTGGTAATGCCTGTTGACGTCAGTATACTTCTTGACAATGTTTGACGTCAGATCCTTCGACGCACATGCGTGGTAGGATCTACGTTTCTTCATTGGCGGAAGTGGTAAGCACACTTTTAGCTTTACATCGTGAGCGCGAGTCGGGTCTAGTGACACGGCTGGCGTGTGCACGTTATGCTCGGCATTCGCCGAGGGCGTTGTATGGTATTTCCAAGACAGGCCCAAGTCTTACGTATTGTTATTATGTAGTTACAATGTATTAAGTGTAAGTTCGTTATTTTTAGGCACATCAAGTCCGGCAGTCAGCTGTTAGGGCTTAGAGCCACGTCTCACCTGGAGATTCGATACGTCTCCAGGTTAATACCAACCCGGGTAGAGGCAGTTACAACGCCGTTTGTGCATGGTTCCTAAGCAGAGGCGGGAAGCACAAAATGTAGGCGGAAGTGGTTAGCACAGTTTTGCCAGATTCTGTGATAAGTTCTGAAGGTCACATCAAGTGTGGGACAGTGTTCGTCCACTAAGGTGTATTAATATATATGGACTGGTCCCTGGTACGATCCAGGGAGCGACCAGTATATAATCGTGCACGTTTTAATATAAGTTGGTGTTCCTCATGATATATGGACTGGCCCATGACATGATCCAGGGAACGACGAATTGAAGTCTACCAACATAAGGCCTTGTTTTTTGTATGAGCTCAAACTAACGTTTTTTTGTTCTTTGTGTTTTCCTTTAGTTCATGGCGCTGAGCCGAGTACGGTGTTGACGTCAGACGGTAATCTATTTGCGTATTGTACGCAAATCGATTACAGATTTGAAACAAACACCTTACTTGGGCCAGCGACATGAACTGATATGTGTTGTATATTATTGTAATTGTGACAGTTGTAAATTGTATTGTTGTATATAGAATTTACATTATATATATATAAACTTAAAAAAAATTCTAACGTTGTTAGAGTTTCCTTGTTAGTGAAATACACTGGTAGATAACCCTTTAACCGGAAGTCACCCTCCGCCGTCCTGGCGACGCATAAGGCTCTACACCCGTGTCGACCAAGTGTAAAACCTTCTGCGTAACAATGAACATATGATATGAGTATGGGGGTGGGGGGGGGGGGGTGCTGCTGGTGTAAAAAAATAAATTGTAGATATTAAAACATTACTATAAATATGGGGAGTCTGTGCCCCCAGAAGCCAGTGACATTTTAAAAACTCAATTCAAATGGAATTATCTGCAGACTTTTCTTAAGAAATTTTGGGTGGAGCCAGGTTTTTTTTTCATTGTTTTTCGATGTCTGATTTTTTTCAAATCCCCTTATGAGCTCATTTATTATTTTTTTCTTGCATATCCAAAGCCTCCCTCCCCCCCCCCACCCCCCACCCCCCCCCCCCCCCCCCCAAGGATATCAAATGGTCGGTCCCTTAGCGCCTAGCGGGACAGGGTTTTGACAGACTTATGAGTAAGAGCAAGCTGTCTCTTGTATTTTTTGTGGGATGCCTTCTGAAAGGGTACGTGTGTGTTGGGGGAGGGGGGGGGGTGGGGGGTGTCGTCCGGGACAGAATTCTTTAGAAGGGCGAGTGGTCTCAGAATGTGGGGCGCGTTGTCTTGGGGGAAGTTGTCTGGGGGAGTTGTCTCAGAATGTGGGGCGAGTTGTCACCTGAAGGAGGGGCGACTTGTCTTGGGGCGAAATTTTTGTGGGGCGAGTTGTCTTGGGGCGAGTTGTCCGTAATTCGACTAAAGCATGTAGGTTTCACTTGAAATATTTATTATCATTCCGCTTGCTCTTTCTTGTTCCACTATTAAAAAAAAACAGCCGGTCAATCACTCAATGTTTTTCGTTTGTCAAACTTTGTGGTTTACTCGAGTATAGGCTACCAGTGTGTTTGTTTGGCTTTCTCTCGTTCGTTCTCGGCGTGTAGCCTAAATTCAGAAGCCCAAAAAATCACAGGCAGGCAGACTTACGCAAAATCTTAATAAATGCACAGTATGCTAAATGATTACAAACTTTACCGTACCATAAATGAAGAAACAGTTGGTCTCCTCAACTGGCTCAAGTCGATCCAGCAGGGAAAAATGTCCGTGTGTTGACAAACGCACGTGCTGTAAAAATGACCAACTTCATTATCGATTTTCAACGTAAATAGACTTTCTCCCGTAGATATACCTCGCTGAAAGACGGTCGAATGTATGAACTACGGTTCAGTTATAATGGCATCTAATTTGGTTTTTGGGACAATTTTCTTTGCAAAATAACTTTGGGGTACTGTCTTAGGGTTTTAATTTTCGGAAAAACGGTTGTCAAATTGTGATCGTTGTTTTGGGTGTGCAAACTGCATTGAGGTACCGATATGCATCTGATTTCAATAATAAAACATAAAATTTCATTGTGATCTGGTCCGTCAGAAAACCACGACTGCATATCTTTTCAAATGAGCATTATTTTGGGGCTGTTTCTGACAAAAAATTCCCGCCATTTTTCTCCGGCGAAAAAAGGGATTACTTTTTTGTGCGTAGACGACCATTCAGAAAATGAATTACTCAAATGTGATGAGTCTGCGTTCCCACTGAATATTAAAGGAATAACTTACAAAAAGAAAGTATTCTGGATGGAAATTGCAATTTTAATGGAGAGTAAAGAAAAACGTCACATATTTACACCATGTAGGCTAAAGTGACGTTTCAATCATCATAACTTTTAGCTATTGAATTTTTCTATTAGATTCCATTATAATTTTAAACATAGGAAAGTGACTTCTATTTTTTTTATAATTTTTGATAATTTTTATTCTATGTTTATTATTTTAATGGGTAACGTAATGGAACAGGCTGTTACAGCTAAACGCCCTACTCGCCAGAGGGCTAACATGCTGCAAAATACTTTTAAGATGCTGGTCTTTAAGAAAAGTATGGTATACAAAACTCCCCCTGGGGGAAGGGGGTAAACCATATCTGGCTCATGGCCTATAAGCAACTGAAAAGGTACGATGAAATATTTCACAGAGCAATGTTGCCTTTTTTTCGTACATTTTCAAAGTTTGATAATGTTTATACTCATAGTCAACTGAAAATGGGATTGAAACAGCGGAAACGAGTCTCATGAAAAGTCACAGTGTCTGCATTAATATCTAATCATGTTAGTTAAGCCCCTAAAATATTTAATATTGTCATTATGATATTTGATGGCAGTTGGTACTGAAATTTTGTTCACACACGCACATCCATATGGCTCGATGGGGGACGCCTACGCTCACGAATTACTTGATGACTGCAGCTAATGCGTCCCGCGGACTGTGACAGTAAGTGTGGCTCAGAGAGGAATGCTCATTGCCTGCCGAGAGCTGCCCATTATCTCTTTTCTTTCAAACGTTTGGGGGATAGCGACACTGAAGAAGTTAGAAACGCGCGTCTGTCACACTAAAGGGGGGGGGGGGGTCTCCAAAAGGGTCTTTTTCTGGTTACAAATTGATTTGCACCAAACCTCACCAATCTCTACTTGTAAATGATGGCTTTCATATACTAAAATACTGATCTCATTGAAAGCGCATTTTGAGTGGAGCGCAGTGTCAAAGTGGGTTGGGTAATTCCACCCCATACCATACCATGTATCATTTTATTCAATTATCTCAATAGGTAATAATGACAGATTTACCATTATGATTTGAAATAATACAGGCATATATGCTTTTTAACTGGGTAATATAACTTACCATTGTTTGCTTATTCAATACCAATATATAAGCTTATAAGTGGTAACAGGAATTTTACTTATTTTTGCTTCTCCAACTTTACGAAAAACCACAATTTTTCTTTATTTGTCCAGATATATACAAGAAATTTTGTAATTATATTGAAATGATAGTATGCATTGCAGAATTATGAGGAAACTATCTTAGGCATATCAATACCAGAATTATCTGCCCTTGATTCAAGAAAATATAGGTAATTTAACTTAAAATGAAAGATCAAAATTCCACACTGGTAGGTATATTTTGATGATTCTTTTGCTCATGTTTTCTAATATTATACTGATTGTTAAGCTTTAAATTCCATATAGTGCCCGTGATATTACACAAGAACTGTAACTGGACAGCAAAGCTCGACCTGTTAGGAGCTTATATGTGGTAACAGGAATTTTACTTATTTTTGCTTCTCCAACTTTATGAAAAACCTCAATTTTTCATTATTTGTCCAGATATATAAAGGAAACTTTGTTATAATATTTATATGATAGTGTGCAATGCAGAATTATGAGAAAACTATCCTAGGCGTATCAAAACATGAATTATCTGCCTCGGGGCTCGCATGAGCGGTTTGAACATACTGAGGGATCTGTATGGTGAACGACAGAGACTCTGGTTTGTCCGATGCACAGACTGGCCGGGATCTCTGTTGCTTCGCTCCCCTTAGGTGCCCTTCTGTGATACCGATCAAGTATAGCTGGATTCAAATGACATGATTTTGCTTGCTGTTTAATATAGTGCTACCTTGCCATTTGATATGCAGTTGATAACAAATAGACGAACTCCTCTGTAAATATTCTTCGCGGATTAACAGAGATGTCGCGTATGGTGTGTCTTGTGTCATGCGCAGGCGGCTGGGAGTTCGGATCGACCAGCGCAGGAGTGCATGCGGTCTCAGTCTTAACGCTCTACACCCGTGTCGACCAAGTGTAAAACCTTCTGCGTAACATGGTGTCATGAAGTAACGGGATTTGATTTCCGGTTAACGTCTGCCAGTGTAACACATTGACAATATATACAGAATCTAGGCACAATTTTGTCAGTTGTTTTTTTTATTATTATTGACTTTCTGATTGTTCTTTTCGAAGGTAACGTAAGGCTGTGAATTTTAGGGGAGCAATTTTGCCACTAAATTCTTTGTAAATGTAACCTACACTCAATTAAGGTCAACTATCCTTATTCCCTACGTGATGAAGTGCGATAGCCCATGCATTATTTTGTGATAAAATGTAACAGGTTGCATATCTGAGTGGGGAAACTGAGGTATATAGACCTGAATTGTCTTGGCACGGATGATACATATTTAGTTTTAAGGTCCGTTTGAGTACCTTGGCACTGTTGTTGCATGACAATCTGTTAGTTCATTAATTCAAACGTTTGTACGTGGTGTCGTAACCGTTACTGAGGTCCATTTTGATGTCCTGATTTAGTAACGTAGGTCACTCGTAACGTTATATAATATCGTTACAATGAATTAAACCTAATAGCGGAATCTTAAGTTTGATTTACCGTTGGTATCTTATATGGTTTTGTAAGGTAGGACGTACAGTTGTCGTGTCAGTGTTAATACATTGCGTTACATACGTTACGTTGGTATATCCGATACGCTAGATCAAGTTGGGTGTAATTGTATGTGGGTTATTTACGTCATCTAATTACGTCATCTAATAGTGAAAAGTAATTCTCGGCAAAGTCAACGTCAGTTTATGACGTCATTTCCGGTCTGTTATGAACGTAACTTTAATGGCTACGTCCAGATCGCGAGTATACTAATTAATCAACGTTTTAGTTGGATTAGTTTGTTATTATTATTGTTAACGTTTTAGTTAACGTGTGTGACTATAAGTGAACGTCGGTTTCAGTTAGGTTAACGTGAGCTTTACGTTAAGCGGCATGGATCAGTTAGTTAAGACGGGAAAGGAGTTAGGTTATGAGGGACAGGCATTGCAGGAATTTGTAAAGCAACAGCAAGAGACTGAAAGGGCAGAAAGGCACGCGGTAAGGGAACTTGATAAAGAGAAGATCGCGGCGGAGAAAGAGAAGATCGCGGCGGAGAAAGAGAGGATCGCGCAGGCTGAAAAAGATAGGGAAGTTGAATTGGCTAAGATTGTGGCAGATAGGGAAATCGAGATGGCGCGGATTGAAAGTATAGAGCGGCAAGCCGAGAAAGATAGGGAAGCTAGGTTGTATCAAGTCGAAAGCGATAAGGAAGCAAAGTTGTCGAGCGAAGTTGAGTTAGAAAAGTTGAAGTATAGTTTTGAATTGCAGCAACGCGAGTTGAAGAATCAGATAGATTTGCAGAAGGTAACGTTTAGAGTTGAATTAGAAAAACAGAAGGCTGAAAAGTTAGCGCATGCGCGAGATCCCAAATTACCGTATTTTGATGAAAGTAAGGACAAAATGGATAGTTACTTATCAAGGTTTGAGAAATACGCGACGGCGAATAAATGGGATAAAAACGTTTGGGCTGCATATTTAAGCGCATTACTTAAAGGTCGCGCGCTTGATGTTTACGATAGATTGTCAGTAGATGATGCAGCAGATTATGACAAGTTGAAAGATGCGTTGTTAAAGAATTTTGATATGACTGAACGCGGATTTAGGAAGAAATTTCGCTATGATAGGCCTGAAAAGTCGGAAACGTTTATTCAGTTTAGTAGTAGACTTAGGTCGTATCTTAATAAATGGTTGAAAATGGCGAAGGTAGACCAGTCTTATGAATCTGTTTGCGATTTTTTCGCTAGAGATCAGTTTTTAGAATCTTGTAGTAAAGAACTGTATGTTCATTTGAAACCGAAAACATTCACGAATCTAGCTGAGATGGCTAGGGAAGCAGATTTATTTGCAGAAGCACGTGGCGGTGTCTACGCTTGTGTTAATAAGGGGCAGCGTGATATTAAGGGCGTAACTCAGAGTAGATCTGATAATAAGCCGAGTGCGAAGCCAGAGATAAAATGTAGTATTTGTGGTAAGGGACATTTAACATATAAATGTTTTAAGAATCCCGATAGGAAGCAAGCATATAGTGCGGAGGTAGGTGCAAGTGCAAGCGGGTATAGCGGAAGTAAGGGGAGTAGTTATGCACCGAAAGATGAGACACAAAGATCACAGAGTAAGAGCGATACTGTACAGACGAAGGGTAGTAATTCAGATCGTGGCCGTGGTCGGGGTTATTCCCGCGGACGTGGTCGGGGTGGCGGACATCAAATGAGCTTTTGTAAAACTACAATGAATAGGTCTCATGAAATTCAAGGTCTCTATAAGAGTAAGGAAGAAAGTCCATTAATCGATAATAACGTGGATAGGGAAGGTGTCTGTTACTTTTTAAGGTCGCGATTACCAACAGCGCAGGGTACGGTTAATGGTAAGACTGTTGTAGTTTTAAGGGACACAGGTTGTACTGGGTGTGTCGTTCGTAGAAACTTGGTTTCTAATGATCAGTTACTTGGTAGAGAATCTGATGTAACTTTGATTGATGAATCTACCCAAAGGTATCCCTTAGCAATGGTTGACATAGATTGTCCATTTTTCACAGGAAAAACTGAGGCATTGTGCATGGAAGATACATTGTATGACCTGGTTATTGGAAATATTGACGGGTCAAAACTTCCCGATATGTCCCATTTTGCAATGGCGGCAGTGACTAGGTCACAAGCTAAGCAAGGTGAAGAGGTCTATAGGAAACTTAAAGTTCCTGATCAAATTATTGCTAGTGATAAGGAGGCATTGAAGCAGGCCCAAGTTGTTGACCCTAAATTGAATGGCATAAGGCAAAGAGTGGAATCTGGGAATGTGACTATTAGTCGTGGATTGAACCGGGGTGAAACTAAGTTTATTCGAAAGAAAGATTTATTGTATACGCAGTTTACTAAGGGAAACAAGGTCACTTTGCAACTTATTATCCCTGAAGGTTTTCGTGAAAAGGTGTTAAGATTGGCGCACGAAACCTTGATGTCAGGTCATTTGGGCATAAAGAAAACTATGGATAGAGTTTTAACTGAGTTCTTTTGGCCTGGAGTTTGTGGTGATGTGGCAAGGTTTTGTAAATCTTGTGACATATGTCAAAGGACTATTCAAAAAGGTCGTGTCACTAAGGTTCCTTTAGGAAAGTTGCCACAGATTGACACACCATTTAAACGAGTCGCTGTTGATATAGTTGGACCGATAGAACCTCGTTCTGACAGGAAATCCCGCTATATTTTAACAATGATAGACTATGCGACGAGATATCCCGAGGCGGTAGCGTTACCCGGCATTGAAACGGGACGCGTAGCCGAAGCGTTAGTTGAGATGTTCAGTAGATTAGGAATACCGAGTGAAATGCTAATCGAGCATGATAGTAAGATCACGATTGACGTCATGAGAGAGGTTAGTAGGTTGTTGTCGCTTCAAGATCTGACAACTATTCCTTATCAATCTACTGGTAAAGGACCCGTGGAGAAATTCCATGATACATTGAAGCAGATATTACGTGAAATGTGCGTAGAACGTCCGAATGACTGGGACAGGTATCTCCCAGCATTATTATTCGCAGTAAGGGAAGTTCCGCAAGAGTCATTAGGTTTTTCCCCGTTTGAACTGTTGTATGGGCGTAATGTTAGGGGTCCTATGCAAATATTAAAGGAATTATGGTCTGTAGAGGAAACTGACCAACGTGCGTTATTGACGTATCAGTACGTTATTGATTTAAAAGAACGTTTAGAGAGAACGTGTAAGTTAGCACAGGATATATTCCGGATATTGTCCGGAAAATGGACGTAAAGCAGAATGCTTATTATGATAAACGCGCGAGGTCGCGTAAGTTTGACGTCGGAGACAAAGTACTTTTGCTACTCCCGAATGAGTGCAATAAATTGTTACTTCAATGGAACGGGCCATATGAAGTTGTCGAAGATGTCAATGCAATGAACTACAAGATTAATGTCAAGGGCGACGTGAATACTTATCCTGCTAACATGATTAAGCAGTACGTTCAACGTCAAAAGAACGTGTCGTCTGCAGTTGTTAATGCACGTGACAATGTTGGATCAGAGGATCACTGTGATCCGAATGTCCAAAGAGTTAACATTTGTACGTCAGAGGACGTATCCCAATATGACTTCATACGTGAAAACGTAAAGCCCGACGACGTAACGTCGACTCAGAAATCGAATATGGAAGAACACGGTGGTGATAGTAGATTAGAGGCAGAGGCAACGGATCCTGTGGGATCTGTCGTGCGAAGTAGGTGTAATGTCAAAGACAACGTTAATTTTACGTCTGATACACTTAAAGGTGGCGATTTCCATCTAGTGTTCGATCAGACTTCCCCATACTTCCCCATTCCATTTGAGGCACGACAGGTACGACACAGAGAATTGATTGACTTTGGGATTAGGTAAATCCGTGGCCAAGATAATTTGGGGGCAGACTACCTTAGTAGATAGTTTGGCCACGTTATGCATCGCACCGTTGTTGTGTATATAGCTAGTTTTCCAGTTTTGACATAGCCTACGATTCGATCGCATTTCGTACTATTTCAGAAAAGAAACATTGTTATGTTTTTTTCTCCCTAAGGGCATGTACACGTATGCACTATTTCTATTGTTTGATTATTTGCTCTTGCTCTTCAGAATTATTGTATTACTAGTTAAGGATAACGGAAATGAACAATTCATAAACTCTCAATAAATACGTTGTGTATACGTTACTTGTTTTGTCTTTCTTTTTTCCAATATTTTGTTAATGCCCTTAACATTATAATTTGAAGTATACTGTTTCTAATCACGTATAAAACACACCTTATGAATCCCTAAAAGTAATAACTGAGAGAAGTGTTGATAGGTCCAAGTACACAATATATCATAAGAACACCCAGACTTATATGTGATATTTTTTTAATGTGACAGTGGAGAAAACCTGATTAAAGGTATTATAATAAAATATTTTTAAATGTTTTTGTTATTTACTTTACTACTTGTAATAGCTTATCATAGAAAATAAACCAGAATGCATTTTTCTCTTATATTAAAAGATTCTTTTATGAAGAAACTGCTACCAAAGAAAATAAAATGATTCTATCTTCAAATTTTATGCTTTTAACAAAAGTAGCCAAAGGTAACGTATATAATCGATCGTTATGGCCGACTAAAGTGCATTCAAAATATTGTTGAACTGCTCCTTGCTGTTTAAATAGGTTGGCATTTCAATATAACATTTTACTGTTGTTTTCAATTCCAATAGTGTAGTTCAAGCGATTGAATTATACGGAAAGTGATAATTGTAATAGGGAACATTCACAAGGGGTTAATGTGTTCAATATTCTATTTCTCCCAAAGTATACAAGATAGGATAATAATTTTTGCAGATCTGAAAGGATCAATAAATTTTCTTTAACACATTAACAAACATTTGGTCTAATCAGTGGGAACGCGTATCCATGGCGGACTGATATTTTTATACAGATAGCAACGAAAAAACGTTCGAAATTCCTCAGATTCAGATTCAATCGACGAACGGGTCGCAATTTCAGTGCTGCTTTGTCGGCGAATCAAACTGCACACAGCCGAAAATAATACACGGTTTTATTCCTTACATCTTAGTTTATTTTCCTAGTTCTCTGAGATCCGAACTGAACACCGAGATACTCGGCATTCGAGCAGTTGACACGATCGTCGAAAGACGACTATTTAAGTCAACTTCAAAAGCAATTTTCAAGACAATTCGACTTTCTCCCGCCGGCGGACATATGTCATGAAAAACCATGGTATTCGCCCTTTCCCTGTGACAAAAATCAAGTAATTCGGTGTTTGGGACAATTTTCTTTGCAAAATAATCTCCGGGTACTCTACGCAATTTGTTGTTGTTGTTTTCAACAAAATGGCGGACAACAGTGTTTACATCACTGGCCCGGCTATGCATTTCAACGTTTGCGACAAAATCGAGAGAATCATTATTCCATGTATTGCTAGAATACCAAGCGCGATTAAATTAAATATGTTTATTAAAAATACAATGCATGACAGAAGTCTATCTTTATATTTTATTCACAAATAACCACAATTCCATACCCACCCGCAGAGTTTGTAAACAAGGAAGCTAGCTCAGTAGTGCTGGTTACGTCATGAAATTGTGACGTAAACAGTAAATTGATTGTATTACTGATATTAACTTGTGAGTCGGCTGACAGCCAGTGTGCCAATATTTCAAATGCTATATCGCGCGACCCTGTTTGAAGAATTAAAGCAAGACAAATATCGCTACACCACTAAACAACTATTCAATTAAGACAGCACGTGAAATTTCACTTTGGGAGAGAAAACTTAATGGGTCCTACATCTGAAGGATCAAATGGAATGGTTTTGCAGGCCCGTACACATACTTTTGCCAAGGGATTAGGGGCGGAGGGTAAGAAGGTGTGGCTGGAACGAATTTCAGTGTGAGTGGGGAGGTGGCGGGAGGGGAGGGGTGCCCTAGGGTGGTGGGGGGTTGGGGTGGGTTGAAGGGGGTAAGAAAGTTAAGAAAATCCAGATTTTAAGGACACTTTTAGAGCTTTAGTTTAGGGGTGTAAACTCGCTTTCTGGCAGAAAACTGCATGTTTTTTTTATGTAATGATCGGTTATGGGAGGTGCACCCTCCGCTCTCCGTCGTACAGGCCCGGTGTGCTGGTTGGTGAGAGGAACGGGGAGGCGGAGTGGGTTGGGGGGGGGGGGGATCGACTCTGTCACCTGGCAGCTTTGACAAGTCTGCACCTTTTCTCAGGTCAAATATAAAACAAATATCGAAAAGTATGTGTATGTGTGTTTTTGGTGTGATGTCATCAGCGACAACACGCGGAACAGACACGATTACAAAGATCTACAAGTTTGTAATTTCCTCATTCTAGAAATCGTATGAAAACTCAACCCATTCTAGAGTCTGAATCTACAAACCAAACATTGTTTGCAACTCTTGTTCGGCTCATACCGACTCCCAAAGTCCAAAGAGTCTCGGTAGCGCAGCTGCCAAGTGGAGTCTCGCCGGTAAAATTTACTTAATCAGTCGACTTTCTCTTTAATAAATGTCGACTCAAAATAGGTTAGGCCCTATAGCATTCATGGGGTGATAGCCAATGGACTGACATGGAATACAGAAGTATTAAAGGCCCAGCAGACATTCAATGCTGAATCAATGTTGGGAGTCAGTGTTGAATCAATGTTGAATTATACATTGAATTGAACTGAAGCCTCAATTCTCCATTAACAAATTCGCAAAAGTTTTAGCCTATTTCTAGCGTTTTCGTGAGTACATTTGGGCAGTTCGATACAAAGTAATATAATATAGAGACAAACACTTCAGATCTTGGTCGGACTGATCCCGAAGCAGGATCTACGCTGTTTGTCATTCCATCTGCATCTTTAGACGCATTACTGCAGTGAAAAACCAAACATCAGTTTTAAGACAGTTATGCTTAATTCCAATCTTTAGACTTCGGACTACCCATCCAGGGGTCGCAAGATCGATCCCCCGCTTCTCCGGTCTTTCGTATACTTTAAACCGAGGTCCCGTCTCCATATGACCTCGTTGTTGGTGGGACGTTCAACCCGAGTTCACTCACTCCAATCTTTAGAGACTTTATGGTACGTCAGCCAGTTCAATATAAGGGAAGTTACTTCTCAAATCACAATTATAATTCTTTCTGCACGAGTTTCTTCCCATGTGTTGCCAAACACGGTCTCCTTTTTTTCCCTTACTGAAGAGATTGAAAGTGGGGCTGAAGAGATATACAGCATACTGTATAAGTGAATTTTTCACATATGTAGACTAAATCCTCCGAAGATCTTGAAAATAAGGTCAACGTGATCAAAATCTATTATGCTCTTATGTTTGTCCTAATGATATATCCATGCAAGTTTGGTGAAATTGGTTCAAGAAATATTGTGGGTACAAGAAATTGTCATGCTGACGCAGACCATAGAAGGTCAAGTCTAAGGCCTCTTGTGACCTTGAAAATGGGGTCAAAGTCACCAAAACCTAATCAACTTTTTAGACATCTTTACAAACCAAGGGTACTAAGACCACTATGCAATCCAAGGGTACTAAGACCACTTTGTTCCTTACATACATAAGAAACAAAGTGGCCTTAGTACCCTTGACTTGCAAAGATGCTATTTGGCTTGTCCAAACGATATATCCATGGAAGTTTGGTAAAATTTGACCCACTTATTCAAAAATATGGCAGATACTTACTGCCTTGTGCACAGAAACTGACTTCCCTTGGGTAAACCTGTTATAGCAAAATGTTGAGAGTCAGTGTTGAATCAATGTTAAATTATACATTGAATTGAAATGAATTGAATTGAAGCCTCCATATTCCTTCAAGTAAAATTACCGAATTTGATGAAAAAAGTGATTACAGTGCGATGAAAGTGCTATAGATCCCGAAGCAGGATCTACGCTGTTTGTCATTACAACTGCATCTTTTAGAAGACAACTTGTCCCACTTTCAGAAGACAACTCGCCCCATATTCTCAGACACTCACCTTACTAGAATATCTACGTTCTTGTCCCCGATGCAGAACACAACTCGCCCCCTCCCCCCACCCCTGTGCCCCCCCCCCCCCCCAAAAAAAGGAAGAGCTTCGCCATGACCCTGGTTGTGAATGGGTGGACCTTGGTAAATACATTAAATACCCAAAGCACTTCAACGATAACCTGGTACACCCAGGGGCTGAGCAGCGAGGTTTTGAGGGTTCTGAAGCTGCAGAGTAATTATCAAACTGTGGCTGGGAGGCATGCTAAAATCATGCATTAATGCTTATTAGTATTTGTTGTCCCCTTTAGGGACCGATCATAAGAATAAGGGCATGGGTTAGCTTGCATTTGCAAACCAGTGCCTGGAGCATGTTACCCTGTTCATCTATGGTACAGATGCAAACATCCCTGTATGCTTTTATTCGCTTTTTTGAAAGTTTGATAAATACCAAGAGCCTATCACACAAGTGTGATGTGCTACTTGTAAATACTTATTGATAGAGTCACATTATAAATGAATGCAAGTTAATAAATGGCTAAAAGTTCTTTGCTAAGAAGTTAACAAAGGAGGTCTAGGGGGCAACGTCCCCCCCAGAAGCCAAAGCAATTTCCCAATTTTAATGGCAATTTTAAGACTGGAAAAAAATAGAGCAAAACTTGGAATGATGATAAAAGAAATAAAGGGTTGTTTTTTTTTTTTTAGGAATTTTGCCTCCTTTTAGAGTGTTTATTTTGCCATAATGGCTTTGTGTCCCACAAGCTAGTGACTCTTTTGCAATTCAGTTTTATTTAGTAGAAACATTTACTTCGTAATGCGGCTGATCAATAATACATGTATGTGAATGTTGTATAGGATTTTTTGGTAAAATGTATGAATGTTACGAAATGGATCTAATCGTCCACTATGTCGTCGAGATTATTTTAATCCTTCCAATCAGTAGAGCTACAGTTTTTGGGGCAA
This sequence comes from Ctena decussata, assembly GCA_963989385.1. NCBI lineage: Eukaryota > Metazoa > Mollusca > Bivalvia > Lucinida > Lucinidae > Ctena > Ctena decussata. Next base: position 65,235,589 of record OZ022502.1, on the reverse strand, counting down.
CTGTGGTAATAAAACATTTACGGAAATTGTGGCTACGTTATGCATGGGTTGTTTGTGAATACCTCTCGTGGACAGCGTATTGCATGATTTTAAGGTGAATACCTGCACGAGTCTTTTGATTGTGGACAGCGTGTTGCATGATTTTAATGTGAATACCTGCACGAGTCCCATGATTTAAATGTGAGACGCATACTATTTATACGCCTATCTTTTATTGAAAAGTTAGACGTGGCTGTTTAATTCTTATACTAAGGATGTTATATTGTTGTGTGCCCAGATTCTGAGTTTAGACCAGAACGGTAAGATTTTATTATATTTATTTTAGAATTGTTTGGCTAAGAATGAAAAATGTGACTTCTGATTGATATGGTATGACTATATGTGTCGACTGATTTGATTTTTGTTGGCAGTGATCAGGCTGCGCATATGTCGACCAATTTTGTTTTTACTGACCATGCTGCGCATGGTATTTGTATATTAGGAAGTTTTGTAAATTACGGAAATAGTTTATATCACTGATGTTGGTTGCAATGGTGTGCGTCTATTTGACGTCCAGTGACGTCAGTTGTATTCATGTTATTCATGTGACGTCAGTTGCATTCATGTTATTGCGACGTCAGCACTTTTTATATTAGTTTCACGTATACGTGGCCTATAGAAGTAGATTGATTTGTAATGGAACTAATTTATATACTCGTGACGTCAATTGACGCCATAGCATGCACCGCATTAAGGGTTTTTTTTCATAAGTTATAATGGTAACATTTGGTCATCATGCGTTTGATTTGCCTTCATTAGACGGCGTCATATGGTATAACATCATTGATGTCATGATGTCAGATCAAACGTTATGATCCCAAATGTGTGAGAAACGCTTATTCAGCTATTATATTCTATGGCAAATGGTATTACGCTTAGTTTAAAAAAATGAATTAATACATATGCGAGTTAGATTTTGGTCAATCAATTTAATGTAAATAAGTCATTGTTTAGATTATTCATGTTTTATGTGGGGTATGTCATGGTAATGCCTGTTGACGTCAGTATACTTCTTGACAATGTTTGACGTCAGATCCTTCGACGCACATGCGTGGTAGGATCTACGTTTCTTCATTGGCGGAAGTGGTAAGCACACTTTTAGCTTTACATCGTGAGCGCGAGTCGGGTCTAATGACACGGCTGGCGTGTGCACGTTATGCTCGGCATTCGCCGAGGGCGTTGTATGGTATTTCCAAGACAGGCCCAAGTCTTACGTATTGTTATTATGTAGTTACAATGTATTAAGTGTAAGTTCGTTATTTTTAGGCACATCAAGTCCGGCAGTCAGCTGTTAGGGCTTAGAGCCACGTCTCACCTGGAGATTCGATACGTCTCCAGGTTAATACCAACCCGGGTAGAGGCAGTTACAACGCCGTTTGTGCATGGTTCCTAAGCAGAGGCGGGAAGCACAAAATGTAGGCGGAAGTGGTTAGCACAGTTTTGCCAGATTCTGTGATAAGTTCTGAAGGTCACATCAAGTGTGGGACAGTGTTCGTCCACTAAGGTGTATTAATATATATGGACTGGTCCCTGGTACGATCCAGGGAGCGACCAGTATATAATCGTGCACGTTTTAATATAAGTTGGTGTTCCTCATGATATATGGACTGGCCCATGACATGATCCAGGGAACGACGAATTGAAGTCTACCAACATAAAGCCTTGTTTTTTGTATGAGCTCAAACTAACGTTTTTTTGTTCTTTGTGTTTTCCTTTAGTTCATGGCGCTGAGCCGAGTACGGTGTTGACGTCAGACGGTAATCTATTTGCGTATTGTACGCAAATCGATTACAGATTTGAAACAAACACCTTACTTGGGCCAGCGACATGAACTGATATGTGTTGTATATTATTGTAATTGTGACAGTTGTAAATTGTATTGTTGTATATAGAATTTACATTATATATATATAAACTTAAAAAAAATTCTAACGTTGTTAGAGTTTCCTTGTTAGTGAAATACACTGGTAGATAACCCTTTAACCGGAAGTCACCCTCCGCCGTCCTGGCGACGCATAAGGCTCTACACCCGTGTCGACCAAGTGTAAAACCTTCTGCGTAACAATGAACATATGATATGTGTATGGGGGTGGGGGGGGGGGGGGTGCTGCTGGTGTAAAAAAATAAATTGTAGATATTAAAACATTACTATAAATATGGGGAGTCTGTGCCCCCAGAAGCCAGTGACATTTTAAAAACTCAATTCAAATGGAATTATCTGCAGACTTTTCTTAAGAAATTTTGGGTGGAGCCAGGGTTTTTTTTCATTGTTTTTCGATGTCTGATTTTTTTTCAAATCCCCTTATGAGCTCATTTATTATTTTTTTCTTGCATATCCAAAGCCTCCCTCCCCCCCCACCCCCCACCCCCCCCCCCAAGGATATCAAATGGTCGGTCCCTTAGCGCCTAGCGGGACAGGGTTTTGACAGACTTATGAGTAAGAGCAAGCTGTCTCTTGTATTTTTTGTGGGATGCCTTCTGAAAGGGTACGTGTGTGTTGGGGGAGGGGGGGGGTGGGGGGTGTCGTCCGGGACAGAATTCTTTAGAAGGGCGAGTGGTCTCAGAATGTGGGGCGCGTTGTCTTGGGGGAAGTTGTCTGGGGGAGTTGTCTCAGAATGTGGGGCGAGTTGTCACCTGAAGGAGGGGCGACTTGTCTTGGGGCGAAATTTTTGTGGGGCGAGTTGTCTTGGGGCGAGTTGTCCGTAATTCGACTAAAGCATGTAGGTTTCACTTGAAATATTTATTATCATTCCGCTTGCTCTTTCTTGTTCCACTATTAAAAAAAAACAGCCGGTCAATCACTCAATGTTTTTCGTTTGTCAAACTTTGTGGTTTACTCGAGTATAGGCTACCAGTGTGTTTGTTTGGCTTTCTCTCGTTCGTTCTCGGCGTGTAGCCTAAATTCAGAAGCCCAAAAAATCACAGGCAGGCAGACTTACGCAAAATCTTAATAAATGCACAGTATGCTAAATGATTACAAACTTTACCGTACCATAAATGAAGAAACAGTTGGTCTCCTCAACTGGCTCAAGTCGATCCAGCAGGGAAAAATGTCCGTGTGTTGACAAACGCACGTGCTGTAAAAATGACCAACTTCATTATCGATTTTCAACGTAAATAGACTTTCTCCCGTAGATATACCTCGCTGAAAGACGGTCGAATGTATGAACTACGGTTCAGTTATAATGGCATCTAATTTGGTTTTTGGGACAATTTTCTTTGCAAAATAACTTTGGGGTACTGTCTTAGGGTTTTAATTTTCGGAAAAACGGTTGTCAAATTGTGATAGTTGTTTTGGGTGTGCAAACTGCATTGAGGTACCGATATGCATCTGATTTCAATAATAAAACATAAAATTTCATTGTGATCTGGTCCGTCAGAAAACCACGACTGCATATCTTTTCAAATGAGCATTATTTTGGGGCTGTTTCTGACAAAAAATTCCCGCCATTTTTCTCCGGCGAAAAAAGGGATTACTTTTTTGTGCGTAGACGACCATTCAGAAAATGAATTACTCAAATGTGATGAGTCTGCGTTCCCACTGAATATTAAAGGAATAACTTACAAAAAGAAAGTATTCTGGATGGAAATTGCAATTTTAATGGAGAGTAAAGAAAAACGTCACATATTTACACCATGTAGGCTAAAGTGACGTTTCAATCATCATAACTTTTAGCTATTGAATTTTTCTATTAGATTCCATTATAATTTTAAACATAGGAAAGTGACTTCTATTTTTTTTATAATTTTTGATAATTTTTATTCTATGTTTATTATTTTAATGGGTAACGTAATGGAACAGGCTGTTACAGCTAAACGCCCTACTCGCCAGAGGGCTAACATGCTGCAAAATACTTTTAAGATGCTGGTCTTTAAGAAAAGTATGGTAAACAAAACTCCCCCTGGGGGGAGGGGGTAAACCATATCTGGCTCATGGCCTATAAGCAACTGAAAAGGTACGATGAAATATTTCACAGAGCAATGTCGCCTTTTTTTCGTACATTTTCAAAGTTTGATAATGTTTATACTCATAGTCAACTGAAAATGGGATTGAAACAGCGGAAACGAGTCTCATGAAAAGTCACAGTGTCTGCATTAATATCTAATCATGTTAGTTAAGCCCCTAAAATATTTAATATTGTCATTATGATATTTGATGGCAGTTGGTACTGAAATTTTGTTCACACACGCACATCCATATGGCTCGATGGGGGACGCCTACGCTCACGAATTACTTGATGACTGCAGCTAATGCGTCCCGCGGACTGTGACAGTAAGTGTGGCTCAGAGAGGAATGCTCATTGCCTGCCGAGAGCTGCCCATTATCTCTTTTCTTTCAAACGTTTGGGGGATAGCGACACTGAAGAAGTTAGAAACGCGCGTCTGTCACACTAAAGGGGGGGGGGGGGTCTCCAAAAGGGTCTTTTTCTGGTTACAAATTGATTTGCACCAAACCTCACCAATCTCTACTTGTAAATGATGGCTTTCATATACTAAAATACTGATCTCATTGAAAGCGCATTTTGAGTGGAGCGCAGTGTCAAAGTGGGTTGGGTAATTCCACCCCATACCATACCATGTATCATTTTATTCAATTATCTCAATAGGTAATAATGACAGATTTACCATTATGATTTGAAATAATACAGGCATATATGCTTTTTAACTGGGTAATATAACTTACCATTGTTTGCTTATTCAATACCAATATATAAGCTTATAAGTGGTAACAGGAATTTTACTTATTTTTGCTTCTCCAACTTTACGAAAAACCACAATTTTTCTTTATTTGTCCAGATATATACAAGAAATTTTGTAATTATATTGAAATGATAGTATGCATTGCAGAATTATGAGGAAACTATCTTAGGCATATCAATACCAGAATTATCTGCCCTTGATTCAAGAAAATATAGGTAATTTAACTTAAAATGAAAGATCAAAATTCCACACTGGTAGGTATATTTTGATGATTCTTTTGCTCATGTTTTCTAATATTATACTGATTGTTAAGCTTTAAATTCCATATAGTGCCCGTGATATTACACAAGAACTGTAACTGGACAGCAAAGCTCGACCTGTTAGGAGCTTATATGTGGTAACAGGAATTTTACTTATTTTTGCTTCTCCAACTTTATGAAAAACCTCAATTTTTCATTATTTGTCCAGATATATAAAGGAAACTTTGTTATAATATTTATATGATAGTGTGCAATGCAGAATTATGAGAAAACTATCCTAGGCGTATCAAAACATGAATCATCTGCCTCGGGGCTCGCATGAGCGGTTTGAACATACTGAGGGATCTGTATGGTGAACGACAGAGACTCTGGTTTGTCCGATGCACAGACTGGCCGGGATCTCTGTTGCTTCGCTCCCCTTAGGTGCCCTTCTGTGATACCGATCAAGTATAGCTGGATTCAAATGACATGATTTTGCTTGCTGTTTAATATAGTGCTACCTTGCCATTTGATATGCAGTTGATAACAAATAGACGAACTCCTCTGTAAATATTCTTCGCGGATTAACAGAGATGTCGCGTATGGTGTGTCTTGTGTCATGCGCAGGCGGCTGGGAGTTCGGATCGACCAGCGCAGGAGTGCATGCGGTCTCAGTCTTAACTTTTCATTTGGGTCCCCCAGGACTCGTTGTTATGGTAAACGGACAGGAAAGACTGCGATCTCTTGTCCAAATGCGCGGATCTATCCTGCCTTACGCTAGATGCGCCTGCGATTAGGTACCTTTTCACCAGACGTCAGCTTAAACTAACTTTCACACTCCTTGCCCTAGTTGCCGTACGCTACCGAAATTGTTGCATGCCATGCACTTTATGAACATATATGGACAAAAGATGTAAATCCAGGTCGAGCTGCTTCTATCACGCAACCTGTCCTTAAGCCATGTATTATTGCTACGGAGCCTGTGTCATCTGTTGAACTTTTTATGTACCGTAAATCCCGGCAATAATTGCAGCACACAAACATTGTGAATCCAGATCGGTTAGCTCCTGGTTATTGGAAAACTATATGGTAGCGTATCTGCTTAATAGACTTATTGTAAATATTGTTACTATCTGTTCAACAGAGATATAATTGTTAATATTCTAACTGTGTCAACAGTGGCTGCTTCCTTCTATATCTTTTATGTCTCCCACATGATGTCTCCTAAAGCTTCTTGTATTGTTTATGCCCAATAGACAAATGATTGTTTAAGTTTGGACAAACATTGCAGATGCTGGCCAGGCTGCTCTTGCTGAGCAGTCTGATCAGGTTCTGCAATGCTTTCCAACTTACTGGTCTGACGGTGTTATTCTGAAATGTCTCTGAAAGCGTATTGTACAGTGGCTACCTTTAATATATGATTGTCATTATTTAGACAGACTCTGCAGTCAGAGTCTGCAATGCTTTCAAACTTCCTTCACTGATTGTTTGACCTGCCTCTTAAATGTTTATTGATAGAAATATGCTTGTTGACTGCATATACTGACCAGGCTTTTTTGCTGAGGAGTCTGATCAGGTTCTTCAGTGCTTGCCAACCTACTGGCATCCTGCAATGCTTTCAAAGCCTCTAAAATATTTATTGTGTTTTAATAGAAATATTCATGTCGATGAGCAGTCTGACCAGGATCTGCAGTGCTTGCAATCTTACTGAACACTTATAATGTTATAGTCTTGCTGTGCAATCTAGTGAGAGTCTGCATTTTTTTCAAAGTAACTTCAATGATTGCTTTACGTACGGTATGACTTGTCTCAAAAATATTCATTGTATTTTTTAATTGAAATATTTTTGTGGATATCCAAACAGGCACTGCACATGCTGACCAGGCTTCTCTTGCTGAGCAGTCTGGTCAGCATCTGCAGTGCTTGCTATCTTATTGGACACTTATCATGTTATAATCTTGCTGTGCATTCTAATCAGGGTCTGCATTTTTTTTCAAACTAACTTCAATGATTGTTTTCTGTTTGACTTGTCTCTAAAATGTTTATTATATTAAAATATGGTTCTTGATATTTAGACGGGCACTGCACATACTGACCAGGCTTCACTTGCTGAGCAGTCTGGTCAGAATCTGCAGTGCTTGCTAACTTACTGGACATCTTGCTATGCATTCAAGTCAGGGTCTACAATGATTTCAAACTATCAGGACTACCATCACTGATTGTTTTGTGTATTGTATCATATATCCTAATAGATAAATGATTGTGATTATTTAGACAGGCATTGCACATACTGACCGGGCTGTTCTTGCTAAGCAGTCTGGTTAGGATCTGCAGTGCTTGTCAACTTACTGGACATCTTGCTATGCATTCTGGTCAGGGTCTACAATGCTTTCAAACTATCAGGACTACTTTCACTGATTGTTTTGTGTATTGTATCATATATTCTAATAGATAAATGATTGTGATTATTTAGATAGGCATTGCAAATACTGACCGGGCTGTTCTTGCTGAGCAGTCTGGTTAGGATCTGCAATACTTGCTTATTCATTAGACATCTTGCTATGCATTCTAGTCAGGGTCTACAATGCTTTCAAACTACCAGGACTGCCATCACTGATTGTTTTGTGTATTGTATCATATATCCTACTCAGTAATAGATAAATGATTGTGATTATTTAAACAGGCATTGCACATACTGACCGGGCTGTTCTTGCTGAGCAGTCTGGTTAGGATCTGCAGCGCTTGTCAACTTACTGGACTTAATGTGTCATGTTAAAATGTCTCTTAAACCTTTTATCAATAATAAATATATAATTGCTTATATTTAGACAAACATCGCAAATCCTGGCCAAGCTGCTCTTACAGAGCGGTGTGATCAGGAGCTGCAATGGCTTGCCAACTTACTAGACTGATGTGTTATATTCGGATTGTTTCTTATATTGTACTGCACTTGCCTAATAGATATATCTCTATCTATATTTGGACAAACGTAAGAGATGCTGATCCTGCTCTTATTAGCAGTCTAGTAGGGTTCTTCAAGTATTCTTGTTTGCTTAAAAGTCTGGTCGGGGCTTTCGATACTTGTCAATTTACTTGATTGATTATGATATGTTTGAAATGTTTCTAAAGCGTGTTGTTCCCTATTTACCTGTTGGATTTATGTTTGCCAGTTCTTAGGCAGGCATTGCAGATACTGGCCAGACTGCTTAGTCTGATCAGGGTCTGCATTGCGTGCCAACTTACTGGACAGATTTTTATGTTCGGACTGTCTCTAAAATCTTGAATTACCGTATTTGCCTAATAGATATGATTGTTAATATTTACATTGCAGATCATGGCCTGGCTGCTCTTGCATGATCTGGAATGCTCGCTTACTTCTTATACTGGTTTTGCTACATTTGCTGAGTAGGCTGATCAGTGTCTGCAATCTTGGAAGTTTAGCAGACTGATTGTGATATTTTATAAAATGTCTCTAAAAACTTATCTAATATATATGTGATAGTTAGTATTTGATTGCGGATACCTGAAAGACCTATGTCCGAATGTTGAGAATGTGAAGTTCTCTTGTAGTTAATTTGAAGGCTTTCACTTCCAAATGTGAACTACAAAACTGCCTTATCCATTTGATATAATGATTCTTACCTATTTCTTACTCTTTTTGCTTCTCAATACTCTGTCCTTCCTATCTTATTTGCACTTACTGAGGCTGAGAGAGGGGATGGTTGCGCTGTGGGTTGTCGCTTTAATCACCTTGACATTTTCTGAACATGTGTACGTTGGTATGATGGTACTTGTTTTGTTCTTACTTTTTCTTACAATGATCACATGACTCTTGCAAAAGGAAAAAAATAGGTTAGCTGTCATGCCAACATACCGCCGCATATGTAAGTTTGTTATTTTGATACATTTTCTTGCGCTGACAGTTTTAAACAGGGACAATGTACGTACATTTTCAGTATTGATGGTCTTGCATGAAAGTGAATTTTAAGCACACAAACTATATTTGTATAGAAATAAGAAAAGACTTATACCAGGTAAATCGTCAAAAGCAAATGCTGATTTTATTTCCAACTTGGCCTTTAAAATTTCTTTTATGGTGTTTGCATCATGACTTGTCTTACTATCATTCTGCTGTGGTGATGTTCACCCTAACCCAGGACCCCTATCAACATCTTCTTCAAGTAGCAACTACAGTTCATCCTCGGGTATGTCCAATACTTTATTTAGTTCTCTTGATCTTACACATAACTTGTCCTTTGTGCACTATAATGTACAAAGTATTTATTTCGAAATTAGAAATAATAGAGACCGAACTTTTTGAATTCGATATCTTAGCCTTCACAGAAACTTGGCTAAGCCCTCCTATTGACACAAGTGACCTATTGTTGCATTCATATAATAGCCCTGAGAGGAAGGATCGCCCCGGCGACAATCACGGAGGTGTTATGATATATGTGAAGGACTGCCTACATTATAAGCGTCGAGCAGATTTAGAGTCTCGCAATATTGACAGCATATGGACAGAACTGACCAATAACCATAAACGTATATTATTTGGATTGTTTTATCGTCCTCCAAATTCTGACTCTAACTATCTTTCTGACGTTGAGGATTCTATAGCGCTTGCAGTTGATTCACCAGGAATTTCAGATATAATTATTACCGGCGACTTCAATCTAAATCTACTTAATCCTCAAACCGCGAGAAAAATTGATTCAGTTTGTACTCAGTTCTCCTTCTATCAATTTATAAGCCAACCCACACATTTTACCGAAAACTCATCGTCATTAATCGATATCATTCTTGTTAATAATAAAACACATTTAATAGTCAGTGGAGTTGGTGACCCTTTCCTACATCAAGAAATAAGGTATCAAAGGTATCATTGTCCAATATATGGTATATTTAAGTTTTCTAAGCCTAAATTTGTTTCATTCACGCGACACATTTGGTATTATGACCGAGGTAATTATGAACTACTACGTAATAAGGCAGCATCTTTTGACTGGGACTCTGTTAAGGATAATGATATTAATACCTACGCAAATAATATATGAATAGCACTATAACTGGTATTGCTAAAGATTGTATACCTAACCGATGTATTAAAGTAAAACCTTCAGAACCGCCTTGGATTAATTCGAATATTAAAAGACACATTAGAAAACGGAAAAGAACATACAGGAAGGCCAAAAGAACTAACTCAGAATCAGACTGGAAGAAATTTAAATCAACGTAATAAAGTTGTTCAAAATATTCGCGATTCTAAAAAAATATTTTACGACAAAATTGCAGCAAAACTTACCTCTGAGACACTTTCTTAAAAAAAACTGGTGGTCTACACTTAAAACTTTCATCGCTCCTAACTACAAAACATCAATTCCGCCCCTCGAATTGAATGACGACATATACACGGAAGACAATGATAAGTCTAATGTTTTAAATAGATATTTCCAAAGCCACACAATTTTAAATGAACAGAATGCCATTATTCCTGACTTACCTGCAGCTACCGTCAATACACCATTAGGCAACATTATATTGTCCCCATTAGAAGTTGAATCAGTTCTTAAAACTTTTCCTATTTCGAAAGCTTCTGGTCCTGATGGCCTGAGTAATCGTGTTCTTCGTGAATTATCTAAGGAGTTTCGATACCTTATTGTTCTCTTTTCAACCAGTCACTATACGTTGGTACTGTTCCCTCTGCATATAAAGAAGCCAATGTTTGCCCTGTACCTAAAACAGGTTGCCTGTCTGATGTTTCCAACTATCGACCCATTTCATTGCTTAACTCAGAAGATAAAGTTCTAGAAAGGCTTGTATTTAAACTTTATTTAATCACCTGCGTGACAACAATTTACTTTCTTCTCTACAATCCGGCTTTCTTCCTGGAGACTCAACCGTCAACCAGTTGACATTTCTTTACAATACCTTTTGTCAAGCATTAGACTCAGGCGAAGAAGAACGGGCTGTTTTCTGCGACATCAGCAAAGCATTCGATCGTGTATGGCACGCTGGTCTCCTTTCTAAGCTTCAAGCAGCTGGTGTCGCAGGAAACGTCCACACTTGGTTCGCAGACTATCTCTCTGACCGAAAACAACGAGTTGTTCTCCCTGGCGCTGTTTCTGACTAGGCCTATATTCGTGCTGGAGTTCCCCAGGGATCAATATTAGGCCCTCTTCTGTTTCGTTTGTATATCAATGACATTGTAAATGATATTGGCTCAAATATATTCGGTTATTTTGCTGATGATACTAGTCTCTTTATCATTGTAGATGATCCTATCACAGCAGCCGGTTGTATTAACACAGATCTGGGTAAAATCTCAAAATGGGCTTCAACATGGCTTGTTACTTTCAACCCTTCCAAACCCGAATCTTTACTTTTCTCTCGTAAACTTAATAGACCTTTTCATCCACCTGCCTTTATGCAAAACCTGCAGATATCTGAAGTTGAGTCTCATAAACATCTTGGTCTCATAAACATCTTACTCGTGTTTGAATATTTCTTTAATTTATAAGGTTGTAGGAAGGGTAGTTATGTCAGCTGGAACTGGTTATGAAAATTTGCTGTTCGCTTTACTTGTCAGGGGAAACCCCTAAGTAATGGCGGATATGTCAAATCACAGCAGACAACTTCGTGGCAAGAAATAGGCCTGTTATTCATACTGAAATACTGAAAAACTTCTATGGTTGTTACCCCATTTGGGATTCGTTTTTTCTGTATGTTGCTGAGGATAAAAAACAGCTATGTGCCAACTGTCAGGTGTTTGCAGATATTTCTCCAGAATGTGACTTCCTAATGGTCAGTGTACCACTTTTTAGCACTGGAAAAAGGGTGGGTGGGGTTATGTAAACATTGCCCTGACAGCTTCTGAAGATGTTGGTGCTCATTTGTTCTGCTTCAATTAGTTTTTGTTCACAATGACAACACTTTGAAATAGTGAAAACCTGCATTGAAAGGCAATTTACTTCTTTTAGAATCATTCAAAAATTGTTCGTGGCCTCGGACTGAAAGTGCCAGATTTTACTATCCCCTGAGACCTAAGTTGAGAAATGCCAAAGCAAAACAAGGGAGATAACTCATAAACCAAGTAAACAAGAGTTACCATTCTTGGTCCTAATATAAACCCTTGACAATATACACAGCATCATTTTGTTGTTTTAAAACATTTTGAACTATTAAGGAGTTACAGAATAAACAGGAAATTTATGCAAGGGCACATGATTTAGGGATTAAGTAAGCCAGAGTTTTGGTTGTTGCTCAGGCTACATTGCCTAATTATATACATATTCCTAGAAAGTATGCGTACAATATTTCAAAAGGTTAAGGAGTTATGGAGTGAATGTAAATAGAATAAACAACTAATCAAAGGGAAGTTACTCCAAAATTAAGTAAGGTTGAGAAATCATTCTAATGTGCGACGCATTGTCTTGTTATCATGCAGACCACTTTAATGTTTCATCAAATTATTTCAAACGGTTACCAAGCTATGATATGCACAAGGTTAGTTTACACAAAAATAGCCTAAAATACTAATCAAAGGGAAGTAACTCTTAAGTAAAGTAAGGAAAATTTAAATTTCAAAGTAAGGTATTCAATAACATTCGATATATCAGTAACTAAAATCCATAAAATCCATAAATCAAACTTTGTGCGGAAAATGATATCTTGCATGTGATGTAATTAAGTGGCATATAGCAGGAAAGGCTATGATGTTCAGTTACAATTCTTGTGTAATAGCACGGGCACCACATGGATCAGAAAGCTCAACATCAGTATAATATTAGAGACATAAGTAAAACAGTCATCAAAAATATACCTTCCAGTGTAAAATTTCGATCTTACATTTCCAATTTAATAATTTATATTTTCTTGAATAAAGGGCAGATGATGCAGGTTTTGATATGCATAGGATAGTTTTCTCATAATTCTGCAATGAACACTATCATATCAATATAATTTCAAAGTTTTATTATATATCTGTACAAATAAAGAAAAATTGTGTTTTTTCGTAAAGTTGGAGAAGCAAAAATAAGTAAAATTCCTGTTACCACTTATAAGCTCATATACTGGTATTGAATAAGCAAACAATGGTAAGTTATATTACCCAGTTAAAAAGCATATATGCCTGTATTATTTCAAATCATCATGGTAAATCAGCCGTTAATACTTATTGAGATAATTGAAAAATGATACATGGTAAGGTATGGGGTGGAATTACCCCACCCACTTTGACACTGCGCTTTACTCAAAATACACTTTCGATGATTCAGTATTTGAGTATATAAAAGCCAACACTTACAAGTAGATATTGGTGAGGTTTGGTGAAAATCCATTTGTAACCAGAAAATGGCCCTTATGGAGACCCCCCCTTTGGTATGAATACGTTTATATTAACACTATTACACGACTCTGCACATAAAGTTTCATCAGAATGGCCTCAGTAGTGCATGAGTTATTGCCCTTGAATCAATTTAATATTGAAAAATTCAGCCGTAACTAAGTAGTCAATAAATACAATTCTATGAAACTTATTCAAGTATGTACATACATCATAATAATACATTAGTACATCATACGTTTTGTCAGAGCCGCATAAGTATGCAGTGAGTTATTGCCCTTGAATTTGTTTTAAATCAACAAATTTAGGCATTACTAAGTAATCCATAAATGGAATTTCATTAAATTTAAAACAATTATTTATTGTCATGACAAGGCAGTGCACAATAAGTTTTGTCATAACTGCGTCAGAAGTGCATGATTTATTGCCCTTTAACTGATGTAATGTCTTATCCATATACAAAATTTCTTGAAACTGAGTAAAGGATGTATCATCACATTGCAGTGATGCTGAGTCAATTCTATTTTGGAATGGCGTCACTCGTGCCATACTTGTGTCAGAGTTGTTGCCCTTGAATTGACTGAAAATCCACAATTTCAGCCGTAACTAAATAACCAGTGAATGAAATTTTATGAAACTTAAACTAAACCATGAACATATTAAGGCCACCCCGGAAGGGATTTTTTTATTATAGAATTTGCTTGTCCTTTTCGATACGCGTTTTACGGTCCTTTCAAGAATATTTCAATAATGTCGAGCCGATCGTTCAGCAGAGGTGGGCGAAAACTGGAGCTCCTAGGGAAAAAAACACCTGAGCTTCGGGAAGCAGAACTTGGCTTTCTCACATGTATGCAGCCGAAGCTTGAACACACAGTGGTGAAAGAACTAATGTTTAAGAGCCAGCGCTTGTATCCAATTAGGCCACGGAGGCCTGCAATGTCATTGGTAATCGGGCCCTATCATTCTACCACTTCCTAAAGAAATTCATTACTTTTTAAGGTAAATGGGTACACTTTCAGGGGAAACAATTTTACCATTTTTTTAGCCTCCTTCTCATTGGGATAATTTTTTACAGGAATAGAATTGAGCCGCCACACGACAAACCCAACAATGTGGTTGTGCGCCCAGCGCAGACTCAGATTAGTCTGGGCATCTGCCCTCTTTGACCAGACTCTTCGTTAAAGGCTCAAAGGGTAGCTAAGGGTCTAAGTTACACCTATGCGGCCAGCGAAGACTCTGATCACACATGGCGGATGCCCAGGCTGATCTGAGTCTGCGCTGGGCGCACAACCACATTGTTGGTTTTGTCGTGTCGCGGCTCCATTTTCTTTCTTAGAAGCAACTTTTGACCTCCGTTCTCGCTGGGGGCCAACTCTTGAAGTAAAGAATTAGCTCCCCTATGAGCAAATTATCTCCTTTTTGGAAAAAACCCCCCCCGTCTCTCCAAGGATAGCAGTCAGGAAGCTCAAAAGTTGCCTGTATTTTGTAAAATGAGGCCAAATATCGCGATATACCAACATTACTTAAAATAAGATCTAAGCACGACTTTCAGGTGATTAGCCTCTATTGATGCCTGCAGACGCTGTAAACGACGGTAGCGAAGCGGATCGCGGGAGGTAATAAACGCCGAACAGTGACAAACAGGTGGTTGAAAGTCGTGTTCATACAAACTTCAAACAGATTTTCAATACTTCAATCTGTTCACTTTTCCCCGAATGATTTCTATGTACTTTTCTTTTCAGCGCTCTCGCTTTTATATACCATACATGGTTAACCTTGTTTTCAAATAATATGTAAACGAAACGAAAGAGAGCTGTAACGAAACGAAAAAGAGTCATAGTTACCAACCGATCTGGTCATCAGGTCGTTTGATTACTTTGAATTTTTCGTTTCGAAACAGCTATTTTTTTGTTTCATAACAGCCCTTATATATACACAGTTAACCAGGGGTGTATACAGGAACCAGTTGAGTTATGTGCATTTTGCTGTCAGTTTAGTGTAACAGTGAAGAATATGCACGAGCTTTATGAAATTTAAAACGTAACCGGACGGACGCTTTGTATTTTTTACTAAATAAATGAAGGATTAGCAAGGGAGAAGCAGGACCACTGTCCGGTGTTAACACTTGACCGGAGGAGCTTTTTTAACAGGAAAAATGGATCGGGAAACAAACATTTCTGCATAGGCAATTATCGGGCATTCGGGTATACATACACAATGCACTAGTGCTAAGAATGGTGCTTAGAAGTTTATTTTGCTATATTAATCATACATGAAAATCATGTAACATAGACTCACGAAAGAGAATTGAATTAAAATTGCGTTTTTTTTTCTGAGACACTGGTCTCGAACATTGTACTGAAACAGATTTCGCAGAATTTATCTTTATTCAAAACAACACTCAACTTTCCTTTACAGCTGTTAAAGTGATATATACACACTGTTATTCCATCTGGCGGAATATTCAGCGGAATACACTTTTGTTCATAGCCTACAAGTTCAGTTCCTTGTGAACTTTTCAGCATGAAATTGTTTATTAACATAGATGGCTGATAAGCAGCTGTAACAGCTGCTTAAGTTCCATTCTGTTGTGAAATAGTGGGCAAACTGTTCGATGTCAAAGATTTTACAAGCGGTGTAAGAGATTTCTGTTTTCTGTGCTATTAGGGGTTTGTTAACAAATAACCATAACAACTTTATCAGATCCTTGGATGAAGGGACATTTCAGAGTTTGTACCATATAGTAGATAGTTCATATAACGATTTAATCCACAGCTAACATGAAGTTGCCAGTACTGGTAAATTCTGATAACTGTATCGTTATCATGATTTATTACCAACTTATCATGTACAGTGATCAACTGCATTTTCGAATAGACCAATCATTACAGAACTACAAATTTCTGTGCGGGTAAATATGCTGTATCTCTTCTTGCCATCAAATTATACCCTAAAAGTATTCATATTTACATTTGTTAAACTTATTCGATTGATCTCAACAACAATTGTTATATAGAAAACAATCCATTAGAACATATGATATAGCTTATCAGGAAATCATTAATTAGACTCGCCTCTGAGGTTGTTGATGGTTACTAACTTTTTTTGCAGGAAAAGAATATTGAATTTAGGTGAATGGGTATACATGTCGGGGAAGCAACTTTGCCATTTCATTTATTGGAGTTAACATTCCAAAGAAAAAGTCTCCTTTAGAAGCAGGTTCTTTCTTTAATAAAAGCCTCATTTTTAGAATGGCTACATCGTTCAAAGAAGCAAACAGGAAACCACAGAAATTGTTCCCTTTGTAAACTGGCGAAAAAACTTGACTAGCTTAAAACATATGTTGTGGGCACTCATCAATTAGACTGACTACCTACAATATATGTTTTAACAGAAAAACATATTACAAAAATGTCCTTAAAACATGCAGGAAATCAATGTAGAAAGGTACGTCAACGAGATTATTTCAATATCACAACATATCTTTTAGTTGTTATTATCATTAACCATTATTATTCTACATTATAAGTCATTGATATAGACTGAATGAATGAAAGTGGTCAAAACACCCGAATCATAAGTCTGAACTCGTAAGTCCTTTTAACATTGACAATTTCGGAATATTTAGGACAAACTTGCAGCGACGATTTTATTTAAAGGTACTGATGTGCTTTAGTGGAAAATTGAGCAACTAAAACCCTTGTTGTGCCAGGTTATGAGACTGGCGTCGACGATGTTACAACAGCATATATTTTAGCAAAGTAAAAATAGCCTTTCCAGGTACTCACCAGATAAATGACCTCCGTATATTCTTTGCTTTTAGCTGAAAAATTCAATAAACCTGTGGACTGAAAGAGATATATCCATTTTTTATGTATTTGTAAATATTAGTGTCTCGCCTATTAGCTTGTACACGTGACTTTGCCCCCTTCCTCCAAAAACAAACAAACAAACAAAAAACCCGGATATATCTATTATACAGTATAGGCTCAGAAAACAACTTTTTCCGATAGATCTGATCTGGCTCGATGTTGGAGCCTTCAAAAAAGTAATGATTTACATTTAGATTCAATACATATGGGCATTAGAAATGATATAACTGGATAATACGTCAATTGCTGATGGGACAGTTTGTAAGGAGTGGTTTAGTTCGATCATCGTCTTGCAACTCCATTTGACGCTTAATAATTGTCCGGCATCGATTGGAGTAGTTAATCAAGTAGCTTCGTTTCTAAAAGTTAAATCTTTCCGGTAACGTGGATGCACGCCAGTTATCTACTGAATCAGTTGAATGTAACAGCAAGAACTTTACATTGCCTCTGTTTTGCTTGGTGTCGTCATAAGCACATATTAACCCATAAAAGCTAAATCATTTGAAATTAGCATACCATGACAAAGACTTACACTTCTTACCAACTACACTTTATCTATCAGTACTGCACATTATAAGGAAAACCGTCGAACCATCAAAGCATTGTTATTTTTTGTTTTTGCATTTTTTGATGCTCATCAGGTTTTACGCTGTATTTCTTTCCCTTTTGTCTTTGTGTCTTTCGATAGGTGCATCGGAATTGCAACGACCATTCTACAACCAGACGGAAAATATAATTCGTAATTTAGTAAATCATCATTCTCGGCTTGTTGCCGTATTGGCATGATGCCAGCCTCACGCATAGCTTCTTCGAATATTCTAGGATCGCAAACATTCGTTCGAAGCGTTTTTATTTCGGCTTTGGTCCGTATCCCTCTCGCCTTTTCAAAAGAGTACTCTAACTGGTACTGTGCAAGTTTGAAAGATATCTTCTCCCAATCTTCTGCAGCGGAATAAGTTTGTATGGTTTTTACAAAGTCATCCCAGTTGAACAAAATTGATTGTATCAAACCTCTGTTAAGAGGAATATTTTCCAATTCTGAACATGCTGACATTATCATTACTTCCCTATCTATTACGGAAGTGTATGTTTGACTGATTTTATCATTTCTAGATTCCGCCTCAGACAGCAACGCAACTCTTGAATTTATCAGCTCTGTCAGTCTGGCAATCTGCGCCTGGTTTACAGTACTGCCAATATTAATATTTTTGTATTGGATTGAATATGAGCTAGTTGCAAAAGCACTAATAACACCAAAAAGTGAATCTAACTCTTCTGTATCCGAATTTTGTGACTGTTCAGAAAGAGCTGAACAAAATCGTCTAACAAAAAACTGATGACCGTCTTGACTGTTTGTTTGTTTATCTTCTTGATGATATAACTTCTCCAAAGTTATCTGGTTGTTCGGATACATTTCCAGCAGGTCTTGCATGGTCCTGTGAGAAGAAGCAATGAATTTAGAAATCTACAAAAACGATAACAGGTTTCAAACAACAACATATTTTATGCAGAAGGCACAAATGGGCCTAAACCGCTCACCGAGTTCAACCGAATTCAGCAACACCAAGCTAATGCTGATCCAGCAGTATTGAGAATGGGGAGTATCTTCCTATAGTAAGTATGGCACACAGGTGCAGCTGAAGCCCCCATTTTTCAGGCTCGCAACAAATCAATAGGCTATTAAATACACCACTTGCATACATTTATCGTGATATGAAAGGCAGAAGATATAGAAAAATAAGCACCTCTCCTCCACACTAGAGGCGAAAAGCGCGGTAGCCGAGTGGTTAGAGTGACTCGGTTATTGTGCCGAAAGTCGCCGGAAGGTCGTGAGTTCGCGGCTCACCGTCGCCATCCGACGACTGGAAAACTCTCTGTGTCAACCCAGCAGTAAATGGGTACGTTTTTCGAATAAGGGAAGGATAAGGCAGCGAAAGGTGAGAGATGGGCTCCGCCTTTCATCAGCTGTGCCCAAGATACAGTGGGTCTCTAAGCCGCACTGCCCCTACGGCTATTAGGCTATGGAAAAACCTTTACCTTTACCTTTACCCCCACACGCCCTATGTGCTATCAATAAACAATAAATAAATTTCTTTGTTTCTCTTGTGAATTTAGTTGCATAAAGATCTTTATTTCCATTCGAATAACTACCATAAGAAAAAAAGGGCAATGATCAGGAATTAATACAATCAAGCATCAACATCTGTTTTTACTTATTTTCTATTTTAATTACAAAGCAAAACAAAATAGAAGGCAGATTGGACAGCAATACAAGTGACCAAACCGCCAGAGACCATAGACAAGCAGACACATAGCACATTATAGCATCAAAGAACCGCTACAGAAGTACCGCATTGGAACGGTCAGAAAAATATTACTGGGGAGAGGAGGGGGGGGGGGGCTTAAACTAGTTTTACTGGGCCCAAACCCATAAGCCCAGTAACCGATAAAAATCAAGACTTATCAGTTGATCATTATAGGTAGTAAAATTAAAGAATTTATACACGGATATGCATGCTTTTCTGACAGCTGGAAGACATTATTATAGGGAGGGTATTAAATATATCAGCTGCACGTGTATGTATACCATTTGAAAAATCAAGTCATTTCCCACCCCATCTCCGCACACCCTCTCCCCTTTCTATCGTCTCTCTCTCTCTCTCTCTCTCTCTCTCCCCCCCCTAATCAACCCCCACGCGCGCCGGGGTTGTGCCATGGAAGTGTTGAGAGACACGTTCCACCTTAAAACGCATTTTTGCAAAGATGCTGTATACCAACACTAAAGATAGTAGCTATGGAGAATAAGTTTTTATTGACTGTTCTAGCTTTAGAAATTGTTGCCATATTGTGGGTACGCCCAAACAGATAGCAACCTAAAATCATTCTAAAATTCTATAATTCAGATTCAATCGACGAACGTGTCGCAATTTCAAAGCGGCTTTGTCGGCGAATCAAACGATAAACAGCCGAAATCAATATACCATTTTATACCTTACGCCTCAATTTGATCATTTATCTCTCTGAGAGTAGAACTGAATAGCAAATTTCAGAATAAATCGATTTTTATCCCGTCGGCGATAATATGACATGAAAAACCATGGGAACGACGAGATAAAATCGATTTATTCTGAAAATTCTATTGAAGTTGGCGGATAAGAATCATTCATACACGTTCATGTAATTCAACATAGGTAAAAACATCATGAAAAAAAATATCCAGAGCTTGTCTATGCTGTCCACATTTTGAACACCTTAGGATAGTGCCTTATCATTATCTGCTCTGTCTACCATTCTATTGTCATTTTTTCCGACAATCGTTTTTGTTACGGAGGGTAGAAAGCTTAACGTGCCTCATACATTATCTCGTTTATTACCAGTAACTCTTTATCGGCACAAGACACGTTGTAATTGTCATGTAATCATTCTTGTTTTTGGACACCACAGTGATAATATTAGGAAATATGTGGTTCAGATGGTCTATTGAAATATCGTATTTTTATAAACACTAACATAGATTTAGTATGAGCACTTGCGGCATGACGCCTTACGTTTGAACTCGGGTAGTGCCCCAGTGCTCCTTGACTACTCGGGGATATGTAAACATACACATCTTCGGGTGGCCTCTGGAAAGTCTAGGTGTTGTTCTGGTTTGCCATTGTATTTATGCAGAGAAAAGCTTTATTTTGTCTGGTTTTATTTGCAACATTGCATTGTTGCTATTTCTAAGGTTCCTTACCTTATACCTGTTCTGTTTTGTCGCCCAATTTTTTTTTATTTTGGAAGGTGTGTAGAGGTGGTTGGGGGGAGGAGGGGATGGCGAGGGCAGGGGAGGAGCCCTGATAGCTCAGTAGGCTAAGTGCTGGCCTGCAGTTTCAGCGGAACTGGTTCGAGATCCACTGGAGGGGGAAAGCTTCCCTACCCTAAACCGGGGTTCCATTGCACACAAAGCCTTTCAATATCACCCTTCCCTCTTCTTGATTTGACTGAAATCCTGATATTAATGGGTTTCTCCTCCGCAACGATTTTCTCCCCTCCGTAACGTACTTCTTGACTGAAAAGTGCATATACTCCATCTATGCAGTTTGTAAAAGACGTTTATGTTACAGAAGGGCAGATTTATTCTACCAGCTTATTCCAGTACCAATTACTTTAATCTGTTATTTTTAATTATGTTTTTTTCGCATATCGACCGATCAAAGTAAATAGCTCCCCTCCGTAACGGAGCAGCCAAAGTAATTTTCATACAGATTTATTTTAAAACTGTTTTATCCATTTAACCATAGGAGCTTAATACTAGAACATTACAACTTGGACTTTCTACCTATCATTTACCATTAGAATGCATTGAGGTTGTGAACTGTCAGTTTATGGAATTTTTCTCCCCTCCGTAAGGACACAATTTGGTCGGTCATTACTGCACTGAATGACCGCAAGTTCACATGTTGTGTGGTTTATCCCTGCCTCCTATTTATACTTACCAGAATACACAAAAATCGGTAAGTAAATGTGTATTTTATCGTTGATCACACGCTTAGTTGATATATAGGTCAAAAAGCATCACCTAGAGTCGATTAAAGATCTGAAAATATCTGAAATTTCTATGACAAATATTGTTCTTCTCTGCTTTCTCATTTTTTAGTCAAACATTTATTTCATTTAACTGTGATATTTACTTCTAAATTAACACGGTGCTTTGGGTCAAAGATTTCGTTACGGAGGTCAGCCGTTACGGAGGGGAGGGGACAAGGGCCAAATCAGTTATTTTGGAATAAGTTATGAATCACATAAGCATGAAATAGGTTTTCATTAAGCACATTCATATTAAACTTTCGCAAAGTAATAGAGAGCATTCTGGAAAAGAACTCATGTTTCAGAAAAGCACCGTTACGGAGGGGCGCCTCTGAAAAGTGACATATGAAAATTTAAACTCAAAGCATCCTACTCCAATTTTAGTGTAACAAATGAATTAATTCTTACTAGTTTCATTTGAAAGGATTTTTGGTACTTAAATAGACACATTTTCCATCACGATATCCATTCACTGTTGTTTATAGCTGGGGCTTTAAAATCATTACGGTAGGTGAGTAGCATTTTGGCGACAAGAATTTTTTTCAATCATTTTTGTATATGAACGAATTAGAAACTGAACGGAACTAACGAGACAACGGTCAACCTAGGATTTCTAAATGGTAAAGAAATTTGAACCTGTAAGTAGCAGTAACCTTGTTAATTAAAGATTTTTATTATAATTACTCTGTTTGTGACAGTCGAAAATAGCATACCCTTACACAAAAGCATCGTAAAAAATCAAGGCTAAGCATCTGAAATCCAACTAGAATACAAATCATAAGCTCATATTTATGCACCAAAACTAGCTTTATTGTCATTGTGAATGATTTGAAGTTAAATCATCATAAGAGTATTTTTTTCCATAAAATGTTAATTGTGTGTGTCTATCACTTATGTTTTTAATTAGAGAGATGATGCCTTTAAATTTTAACTCCAAAAAAATCAAACAAGTAAATTTCGACTATAGATATTCAGTGATTTGTTTTTTCAAATCTGCTTCTTTGCATCCGACTGGGCAAGAAATCTTTGCATCCCAAAATCAAGGTTGTGCACCCCTTCATGGACTCGTTGATTATCAAAATCGTGCATCCAAAGCCTTGCATTTTCAATACCCATTCAAAGAAGCCAATTTGTAAACAAACCACAGGAACTGAGTTCAGATACCCAGTCATTTTTTACAAATTAACTTCAGCTAGTCTGGCCAGAATTTTTTGCATCCCAATCTCATGTTTCTGCAACTGTTTTAGACATGCTGATAGAAATAACTGTTCAGTCAAATCCATTCAGTATCATAAAAGCCAAATTAAAATTAGATAACAATAGATTAACTGTTACAGGCAATTGTTTTTTGCTTCAAATCTTTGCATCCTGTAGAAGCACATCTTTCAAAATGTTGCATTCTCAGCAAATTATATACATCTAGGATGCAGGATGAGCAGGTGAAAATTCATTGGGTATTGTACTTGAATAAAGCTGAGACTCATTAAGTTGTTCACATGCAGTCTACCGTTTCCTTTTTCTTGAGATATTCACAGTGTTTTCCATCTGGAAAATGTGGAGGCAGATGTCCCCAATGAAAAATCTCGGGTGTATTTCAACAAACTACTTTTTAACATTTAAGCTCCTGGTCAGAGGTGTATTGATAGCAATTATATGAATTCTATTTCATATTCAGTCATAAATATTTTATTTTTCAGTTTATAACTATAAGCATTTTAATTCCTTGGTTATGAAATCGAAGCACACAAGGTAAAAATATATTTTGGCATCCATATAGATTTTTATGAGCTAAGTAAGCTGTGAGCTTTTCCTACTGTGCCCCCACCCGCCTCCCAGTATCCCTACCCCTTTCAGTCAATCAAATAACATGATTTACATAAGAAGAAGAGAACTTGCAACTGAAGATTTTTAACCTGTTAATACCATCTCTATAAGCACCAGACTTTTTGTATAGAGGGCCGGAAATGCAAGGTCGGAAGTTCTTCTTCAGACTTTCTCCCTTTTTTTGTTGTAACACAAAAACAAGTAATTCGCACTTCGTTTGTTCTTTTACCATCTCTTGCCATGGCAACCGCGTTTTTCTGTTTTTGCAGAAAAAATGCCAATATATTCAACAAAAAGTCACATTTTCTACACTTGTTTATCTCCTAGAACAGTCTAGATTTCATCAGAAACTCTTTCAATCTAAAACATAGGGACTTATGTTATTAATGTGAAATACCAAAACAACATTGTTCCAATATCTTTGGTATACCTACTGTACTGCCAATGCGGGTGGGGTAACGAGGTATCGCAAAACACGTTTTTTAGGCATTTTTTATCATCATGTTTAAAAAACCCACACTTTTGTGACTGATTTGCATACTTTAACATCAAACAGGAGGCATTCCATTTTCAGAAAACGAAAAGAAACAGAGTGGGGCAAAGCTGACTTCAGACTGTAACCATGGGAACAAGCCATACCCCATACAAGAAAGAAACAATGGATGCTTATACTATTCCTACAGACTTGCAACCACATTAAATGCATTGCAGCTATAACTTGTGGTCGTTCTGCTGTAGAAATATGTATTCTACTTGATTTGATGAAAGTTTGACACTTTAAGGGTCGGGAGGGCTATTTATATCCATTATAAGGGCCCAAAAAGGGGCAAAAATGGCCATAATTACCATATATCACACACTCTCACTATAAATCAACATAAGACAACACTTACTACCTTTATGTTTGTAAGGAATTTACAAGTTTGACATATACTAATAGAAAACATGACAATAGAGAGCCCTAAATTTCCAGGGATTGAGTCTTTAGGGGCCCCAAATTGGTATATTTGAGAATATTTTACCAGCATAATGACCATTTTTCACAATGGTACATATAACAGCATTTAAAACGATAAAATTGGTTGCAAAGAAAGAGCAGGCTTATATATGGCGTTGGTAAATTTGCAACCGGGGGTCAGGAGCCCATTTTATATTGATTTAAGGGGCTCTAAAAGGGACAAAAATGGTCAAAATAAACACAAATCATTAATCCTGTCCATGGATCAACATAAAACAACACAGTTTACTTCCAAATTTGTAATGAAAATTTATGTTTGACACAGACTGATACCAAACATGGCAATGGGACAGCTCTAGGTCTGGAGTCCTAAAGGGCCCAAAAGGAGTATCAAGGGGCCCAAAAAGGGAAAAATGGAATATATTTGCCATAAATAATGATCATTCTGCACAGAGAAACACACTCCATCATTTGTCATGTGAAAATCAGCAGGAAAAATATAGTCTTATGTATGCTACCAGTGAATTTGCAATAAGGGACGAGAAACCAAATTTATACCCATTTAAGGGTCCCAAAAATGGGCAAAAATGGTCAAAATTACCTCATATCACTTAATATCTCTAAGAATAAACAGAATGCAACACTGGTTCCTTTCAAATTGTTGTGAAAATATTAGTTTGACATATAGTAATAGAAAACATTGCAATGGGCAGCCCAATTTCTCCAGGCGTGAATCTATAGGGGCACAAAAAGGGGTACATTTAATAATATTCACCCAACATAATGAGTGTTCTTCTCATTGGTACACACTACAGCATTTGTCATTATGTAATTGATTGAAAAAAGCACAGCCTCAGCACAGTTTTATATATGCCATTTGTAAACTTGCAATCATGGGGCTGGGAGCCCTGTTTTATTAATGTAAGGGGCTCAAAAGGGGCAAAGATGGTCCAAATTTAAATCAATATATCTTTCCATTGACTGACAACAGACAATACTGGTTACTTTTAAATTTTTATGAAAATAAGTTCGACACATATTGATAAAACCATGGCAATTGGGTGCCTTATATATCTCTAGGTTTAGAGTCTTAGGGGCCGAAAAGGGGAAAATTAGGAAATTTTTTCCCAATTTAATGACTATTTTTCACAGAGGAGCACACTTAAGCATTTGTCATGTTAAAATCAGTAGCCAAAAAGTAGCCTTATGTACGAGGGTGAATAAAAAATACGCGGACTACCTGATTTAAATGATAGATATATAATATGTGAAATTAAATTTTACATCACACAAAAGTGCATCGTTTACACTATATACACGCACAATTTCGACAAGATATGTCACTGTCCCGCTAGTCTACAGATCTTTAAGCCACACTAGTGTCTGTGGCACTGAGCACGTCACATCACCGATTCGACGTCGTGTCGACGTCGCCTAGCGCCCTTCATTTTTTCTCAAAGTACGCACCTGCTGCCAACACGCACTTACGATGGCGCTTAACCCAGTTACTGAAAATATTTAGAAACCACTGTTTGTCTGGAGACATGTTCATTGATAGTGAAACGAGCATCCTCCTGAACGACGTCACTATCCCGTTGAACGATGAAATCTTAAACAATTGTCCGTCTACCGCTCCGTTTGTCGTCTGCTAAAGATGACCGACCTACGCAAAACTTCTGATGCCACTTGAATACGAGTGTCCTACATGCCTTTGGCTTCATGTCGGCATTTTCAAGCATTTTCATAGTTTCTCCGGGTGTTTTCCCTAATGAAACGCAAAACTTGATGACTGCACGTTGCTCCATGTAGTCAGTGGACGTCATTTTTTCGCCGTGTTGCTTTTTCAAGTATTCCGCATATTTGTTGATTACTTTGTAACGGACAAAGATACGACGTCAAACTTTTGAATATCGTTAGCCATGCCGTCACTCAAAGTCCACACAATTTTACGTTACTTTTTGTCGCCTTATTAGTCAGTTACAGGAAAATAAAAGTATTTCATGCGTTTTTGTTTTATTCAAAACTTTACGTGCTCCGTGCTGCAAAATGAATACATAAAAGGATTATAAATTTCACATGTTAAAAGAAAATTTAAAATAGACCACTCTTTCGGATTGAAATTAATGCCAGTTTTACGCTGATATGAATTTTATGTAAAAACCGTCATTATTTTATGAATAAAACGACTTGTTCGCGTATGTCACTAGTTAACATGGAATAAGGGATAAGAAATCATATTAATTCCTTTTTTAAGTGTCCCAAACAGGGGCAACATGGTCAAAATTACCACATATCATTAGTTCTTCTTCACTGATTAACATAAGTGAACACTGGTTATTTTTAAATTTAATATGAAAATATTTGTTTTACAGATACTGATAAACAATATGGGGATGGGGTGCCCAATATCTTCATGAATGGGTTAAAAGGGGCTGAAAAGGGCTTAGTTAAAAAAACTTCAACAAAAATAATTACATTTTTTTCATAATGGAACAAACTTTATCATTGCTGAAGCTGTTTGCCGTCGAGTCAAAGGTGTGCACTTTGTGAGGTAAAAAATATCTGTAAGTCCATTAGAATAGGAGACACTGTATTGAAAATGTCATTGCACGGCCCGCCAATGTGGACAATATGCCAATTTTGGTTAGTGTTCTATAATCAAGGCAACTTTTATCGGTTTTGAGGAACATCTAGTTTTGGTCAGCTATATTGAATCTTTGATTTTTCATTTGTCACCGCGACAAATCTCTATTTTTCATTAGTCACCGCGACACGACACACAACCACAGCCCTCCCAAAACATCTCTGTTCTTCGTTGGTCTTTGAATCCTTATTTTTCATTAGTTATCGCGACAAATCTCTGTTCTTCATTTGTCACGCGACACGACACACAACCACTGCCCCACACCTTGAATCTCTGTATTTCATTTTGTCACCGCGACATGACACACCACCGCACAACAGAAAAAAAATCATTGCGCTGTATGACGGGGTTTTCTCTTAAAATCCAAAAGATCTAGACCTATCATATTTTATTGGAGGGAAAACCTGATCTCGACCTACATTTCACCGTCTTATTACTCAATATAAGTACATCATGCACGAAAAGCAATCTGGCTATAATTCGTCCATATTTGGTTCATGATATCTCTATAGCATTACTTTTGATCTGGATCACCTAAGCTGCAGGTTAGGCTCATGAGTAGGACTTAGCCATTTGTTATATAGTTTTGTGTTATACATCTACTGTACTTGAATGGAGCCTAATAATACTATGACTAGGTTTATTTCATACTAGTTTACATCATATGGATGATGCTGCTAACAAAAGGTCAAGGTCACGGACTTTGAATTTTGTATATGTATAACATTTGCAGTGTAGTTTTGTGTTAAAGTATGCTTTCATTAGGTGGTGGCACTGATCTGGGGCATATGTATGCCCCTGCTCACTTGCTAAGAAGCGGTAAAAGTATAATTAAGGGAACATTTTCATTACTTGTCCATAAAAAACATACGTTGTGGCTCCTCATTAAAACTCTCTAGCTGAGACAGTTCTAATGAGGGGTTGTAACATATGTTTATTCAGAAATAAGAAAAATATCTCAGAATTATCCTTAAAACCCCACTTTATCTGGAGCTCTGAATTTCATTAATTGTTATTAATACTGAAATACCTTAACGAATTTTATTGTCCAGGGAAGCAAAGGGGAAGTCACAAAATTGGTCTCCCTTTGAAAAAATGGCAGAAAAACATGCCTATGTATACATACACCGTATTTAAGATAATTAAACACTGCTCCAGATAAGAAGGGGGTAACAGGGATAATTCAGGGATTATTTTCCCTATGTTTCCATAAACAAGAGGACCATTAGTCCTGTAGCTCACCTGAGTCCATTCAGCCTCAGTACTCTAGTGTAAGTTACTCTAAGGCAAATTGGACACATAGGTGGTATCATACCTGTGACCCTCAGGATGGAAAATGTAAAAAGACAAGAATCATCCAACCTGGCCCAAATTTGAACTGATCCGATATTTTATGGCTGTCCTAGATAATTGCAAGTTTGAAGAAGTTGCAGTCGAAACTGAAGATGCTATGGCCCGGACAACATTTTCCCCATTATAAGTCTATGGGACCTTTTTGTTGCCATGGTAGCCCTAGTTTTAAACCAATCTGCCCCCAAACAATATCAAATCAATCCCCCCTTAACAATGCTACATAGAAAATTTGATCAAGATTGGCCACTTACTTTAGCAAATATTAATGCTTAAACGTGTGGACATACGACGGACAAAGCCTATACAATAAGCTCACCATGTGAGCTTTCGGCTCAGGTGAGCTAAAAATAGCAACTATGACCTTGACCTTAGAATGCTGAAATGCAAACTTGTTCAAGATATTGTCATACTAAATATTTGTGTGAAGTTAAATCAAAATCGGTCCATAAATGAAGGCTCTAGACAAACCTATTCCAAAAATAGCCACAGTGACATTGACCTTGACCCCAGGACGCTGAAACGCCAACTTGTCCAAGATATTGCCAAACTTATCAATTGTGTGAAGTTAAATCGAAATTGGTCTAAAATGAAAGTGCTAGTGCGATGACAAAGTTTTTCTATAAATAGCCACTGTGACCTTGACTTTGATCTCAGGATGCTAAAACGCGGGCTTGTTCAAGATATTTTCATACTAAACATTTGTGTGAAGGTTTTAATCAAAATGGGTCTATAAATTAAGGCTCTAGAGCGATGACTAAGTTTTTTTTTCTAAAAATAGCCACAGTGACCTTAACCTTGATCCCAAGATCGCTGAAATGCCAACTTGTCCAAGATATTGTCATACTTATCACTTGTATGATATCCAATTGAATTCAGTCCACAAATAGAAGGCGCTACAGCGATGACAAAGTTTTTCTAAAAATAGCCACTGTGTTCTTCACCTTGACCCACAAACAATGAAACGCGTTCTTGTCAATGATATTGTCATACTCATCACTTGTGTGAAGTACAATTGAAATCATTCCATAAATGAAGGCAATAGAATGATGACCAGACAACATTTTCCCCATAATAAGTCTAAGGGGAATATTTTATCGTTCAAGGGCAAGTAACTCTAAAAAGAATGATCCAACCTAGCCCAAATTCGAACTGGTCCGAGATGCTTAAACTGTCCTGGATGTCTGCAAATTGAAAGAAGTTGCGATCAAAAATGAAGAAGCTAGGGCCCGGACAACATTTTCCCCATTGTAAGTCTATGGAAAAATATTTATCGCTCAGGGGCAAGTAACTCTGAAATAAATGATCCAACCTGGCCCAAATTAGAACTGGTCCGTGATGTTTTGATTGTCCTGGATACCTGTAAGTTTGAAGAAGTTGCAATCAAAAATGAAGAAGCTAGGGCCCGGACAACAGTTTATCCATGGTAAGTCTATGGGAAAATATTTTATCGCTCAAGGGCAAGTAACTCTGAAATGAATGATCCAACCTGCCCCAAATTCGAACTGGTCCGAGATGTTTTGACTGTTCTAGATACCTGCAAGTTTGAAGAAGTTGCGATCAAAAATGAAGAAGCTAGGGCCTGGACAACATTTTCTCCATTGAGAGTCTATGGGAAAATATTTTATCGCTCAAGGGCAAGTTACTCTGAAAAAATGATCCAACCTGGCCCAAATTCGAACTGGTCCGAGATGTTTTAACTGTCCTGATTACCTGCAAGTTTGAAGAAGTTGCGATCAAAAATGAAGACTCTAGGGTTCGGACAACATTTTCCCCATTATAAGTCTATGGGACCGTTCTGTTGCCATGGTAGCCACAGTTTTAAAGCAATCTGTCTCAAAACTATATCCAATCAATCCCCTACCCCGACCATGCTACACATAAAATTTGATCAAGATTGGCCGGCTACTTTAGCAGATATTAATGCTTTAACGTGTGGACGGACGACGGACGACGGACCAAGCCTATACTATAAGCTCACCTTGTGAGTCTTCGGCTCAGGTGAGCTAAAAATTCATTGTGACCCCTCATTAGAACCCCTCATTAGATCCGTCTCGCTGAGAGAGTTCTAATGAGTGGTCAAAACATATGTTTTCATTCAGAAATATGAAGAGTTATCTTTGGATTATCCCCGTTACCCCTTGGATATATGGATAAATAATAACCTTTCTTCCGCTGTGACAAATTAACCATTCAGACCAAAAACAGACTGTGCGGGCCGTGCATAGCTGCAACAGCTGGTGTTGGGAGGTAAATCTTCGGTTTAATGGCCGCAAACCGCTTTTTCCCTCTGCTGGCGTGTCGCCATACATTGAAATTTCGACCATGAAACCTACAAACCTAACATTTACCTGCCAAAATGATAATTTTGAGTACAGTTATACACTAAATTTACAATATCTGTTATTCGAAATTTGCATAAATCAAGCTAAATATTAGATACCTATAAATTGAGCATGGATATCCCAAATTTAAACAAAAATTCCGCGGAATGCGGTGTCTCGCCTGCTGGCGCTTTGTCACAAAACAGAGCTAAATCAGCAAAGATGTATGCACGAACCAAGTTTCTTGGCCCTAGCCCTTACAGTTTCTGAGAAACAGACCAAAACGCAAAAACTTGACAAAAATGCAAAGTCAGTCAACTGTGAAATGTTGGTAAAGACTCAATATTGATGATGACTCTGAGTTCTTCTCTTCCAGATGAATGCATGACTCAAGTTTCATGGCTCTAGCCCTTATAGTTTCTCAGTAACAGACCTAAACGTGAAAACTTGACAAAAAATTGCAAAGTCAGAAAACCGTAAAATGTAGGTCAAGACTCAACATTGCTGTACTCTTCCAGATGTATCCATGACCCAAGTTTCATGGCTCTAGCCCTTACAGTTTCTGAGAAAATGACCTAAACGCAAAAACTCGACCAAAAATTGCTTAGTCAGTCAACCATAAAATGTAAGTCAAGTCTCAACACTGATGATGACCTTCAGCTGTACTCTTCTAGATGTATCCATAACCCAAGTTTCATGGCTCTAGCCCTTATAGTTACTGAGAAAAATGACCTAAACGCAAAAACACAACAAAAGTTTACGCCGCCGACGCCGCCGCCGCCGACACCGGAAAAGCAATACATATGTCTCACCTCTGCTTCGCAGGCGAGACAATCACATTTACCCCGTAAATACGTAAAAAGAGAGTAAAGCCTAAAACTGCAGCCTATAAAATCTTTATAAACCGGCTTTTCTTATTGGGGGGGGGGGGGTCCTCATTTTAAATGAACATTTTTATAATATATACAAGTATAGTATCAAACAGCATGAAATGAATATGTTATAGCAGACCAAAACTGAAAACTCAAGGTGACTATACACAACTGCAGGGCCAGCAACTCTGCCATTTATCATATTGCCGCCATCTCAATGGGAACCAACTCCTGAAGGAAAATATTTGCTCCCCGTGGGACTAATCTCAACCTCCAAATGTGAATCCCACACTGGAAGGAAAGCAAATAGGAAGTCCAATGAGGCCAGGAAAGTGAATAGGAAATATCAAAAGTTGCTCCCCTTTGTAAAATTGCTAGAAAACATGGATGTGCATTCATTCATCCTCAAATTTTTTATCTGCATGAAAGCTTACACGACACAGACACATATCATGTAACAAGTATATTAGAACAGACCAAGACTGAAAACTCATTGTGACTATATACAATGGCAGGGGAGGCAACTCTGCCAATTTCTGTCTTGCATCCATTACCAGTTGAAATCACTCCAGAAGCAAAATATTTGCATTCCTTGGGGCAAAGTCCAACCTCAAGAGCGAATTCTTCATTGGAAGGGAAGCAAACAGACCAAGACTGAAAATTCAAGGTTACAAGATACACTGGCAGGGGAGGCAACTGCCATTTTCTGTCTTTCCTCCATTTTCAATGGGGATCAACTCCTGAAGGAAAGAACTTGCCTTCTTTGAGGCAAAGCCCAACCTCCAAGGGCAAATCCTACAATGGCAGGGAAGCCAACAGGAAGTCCCATAAGGCTAAGGAAGTAAACAGGAAGTCTGTCTCAAAAGTTGTCCCCCTTTTGTAAATGGCTGAAAAAACTTAGATGTGCATCCATTCACCCTCAATCATTGTATCTGCATCAAAACTTCCACCACAAAGGCACATGAATCAGCTCTTTTATCCACAGATAGCCCTAATCTGCCTCCTTCATATCCAGTATCCTGAATATTCATGATTCATTTTATGGACATTCACATAGAACTCATACCTTGCGAACATTACTACTCCTCATGTTTTAAGGTCATCTGAAAAAATTGACCTGTGGGAAACTATACTTCCTTATTTGAATATCCTATTTTGAGGATTGCTTTTCTTCATAATCACATAAGATTTTTTTACTGATTCACTAAAAATTATATCTGAATAATTGTGCATTTTGTACTTCTACAAGATCCATGGACTGTTATATATAACCATTTTCCTATATAAAAGCACCAGAAAGCAACTTTGATGTTGGGGATAGGGTTTGGGATCTGATTCAGTCAATTCCTGAAGTGTAGTTACTCTTTAAATTTGACCTACCCAAAAAATTATCAAAGTCCCTCAGCCCCTGCAGAATCTGCATGAAATTTGGTTACAATTTGCCTAGTGGCTTTTGATGAGATGTTTGAAGTGGCTTTTGATGAGATGTTTGAAATTGTCAGAATATGAGAATTCAGGGTCAAAAGTCAAAGAATGACATTGACCTCAGGTACTCATAAATCTTCATGCACTCATTAAGATGACTGTTTATACCAATTTTAGGCCCAGAACTTTCCATGAAACTTTATGATATCGTGGCTTTTGAGGAGATGTTTGAAATTGTCAAGGTATGAGAATTCAGGGTCAAAAGTCAAAGAATGACCTTGACCTCTTATACTCACTAATCCTCATGTAATCATTAAGATGACTGTATATACCAGATTTTAGGCCTAAATCTAAAAAAAATACCAAGAAATCTTGTGTTTTAGCATTTTCCAATATTTGACTATGCCGATCAAAAAGTGTATGAAATTGGTTACAATTGGCCTAGTGGCTTTTGAGGAGACTGTTTGAAATTGTCAAAATCTGAGAGTTCAGGGTCAAAGGTCAAAGAATGGCCTTGACCTCTTGTACTCATAAAATTTCATGTTCTCATTAATGCCCCAGTCAAACACACACATTACGGATAGGGCGGATAGTTGCGGATAAAATCCTCAGTTTATCCGCAGAATTTGTGGGCGTGGCCTATTTTCATTTAATTAATTTACGGATATAGTTACCAATAAATGCGGATGGATACGGATAGGTACAAACTACTAACCTTCCGTTACCTTCTGTAACCTTTAGATGCGGATAAATACCTTCAGATGCGGACTGTTGCGCATGCCTAGCGGATAGAAGAATAGAAATGATTTACTGCGACGTCCACATATGTGTCTACTCCTTGTATGCTCCAGTCACACACACACATACGGATTGTGCGGATACTACGGATGGCCCGTCCGTTTCTATCCGTTTTATCCGTAATGGATCCGTATCAGACCCGCAGAGTCCGTAACTGTCCGTATCATATCCGCAAAGTCCGCAGGATCCGCGTCGAAATTTTGAAAAGTTTCAAAATTCGGGCGCGGATGAGTAAACCGTAATGGTGCGCTACTCAACGCATATATCCGCATCTGTCCGTATCTTATCCGTGTCGCATACGTATCTATTCCGTATCTTATCCGTTAATGAACCTATCATTCCGCAGTCCCACTCCAAGTTGAGGACCGACACGGTTTCATGCGGATCGTTTACGGAAGTTACGGGTCTCGTTCGGCGTACTGTAACGGACTGTTTTCTACAGTAACGTTTCAATACAAAAAGCTTGCGTTCCAATCCTGATAGATACCTACAGGATGGTTTGGAGAGGCGGCTGTACGGCAGCAACACCAGTAGGAGAGGGGGGGGGGGGGTGGTGGCGGGTGCGAAGAGACAGGGGCTATATCTCAAGCACTACTACAACAGAAAGGCCGGTCGGTGCAATGGCAGTGACGTATGGTGCAGTTATGGTGCGATGTTATGTTTCTTTCTTTTCATGAACTTGCCAATGGCAAAAGTAGGGCCATCATTTCATAAACTTATTTGACTCTTATCAATTCGAATTAGTTGTCCAATATAGGACAAAGTAATTCTTTTATTAATTCCAATTAGTTGTCCAATATAGGACAAAGTTTAATGCTGAAATGAAGCAATTAATATCTACTGGTCAAGCTTGAGTAGCCGAAACTTCAAAGATGGCCCATGTTCCTTCTTTCGAATGTGTTCTGTGCTCTTGAATGAACTCTTTTAGATTTCTATTTCACCTCAGTGCCACTGGTGTCGTGTCGTGCGACGACCGTAAAACGTCTCCCCGTACGTCATCTATAGTGGAGATTATATATATTTTTTCCTTTGAGGTCAAGAAAATATTCTGAGAAATCAGATTTTTTTATTGGTTTAGATTTATAGTCTAGATAACCTTTTTTTCTTTTAGACCTTTTATGGTACTAATCAGTCTTTGAATTTACTGCCTTATCAAAATTAAGAAAGTACATTATGCTTTCTCTGGTTTTCGTAACCAAATTATTTTAGGGTCACTGATGCGGTTGGAGTAGCCGAATTCTCGAAGAATGGTCCATGTACCTTCCTTCGAATGTGTGCAGTGTTCTTGGATGATTAGAATAGTATCTACTTTATCAACTGCCGACTAAATATCAATGTCAACCAAGCAGTGAATGAGTACCTTTTTTCAGATCAGGGAAGGACAATGCAGCGAAAGGAGAGAGATGGGCTTCGCCTTTCATATGCTGTAACCAAGATATATTGACCCTAACCACCTACCCCCATCCTCCTCCTCCCCCAAGCCACCGCCCCTACGGCCATTAGCCTATAGGAAACCTTTACCTTTACCCAATTTATAGGTTGGATCAAGGTATGCAGATTTCAAAAAATAATACTTCATGAGCACAGAACACTAAACACATTCGAGAGAAGGAGCATTGGCCATAATTCGAGGTTACGATTTCTTGAGCCTCATCAATGACCCTGACATGACCCATAACTTCCGTAACTAAAAGTAAAGATCCGTATGAAACCGTATCAGTCTTCAACTTGGGACTGCGGAATGATGGGTTCAGTTACGGATAAGATACGGAATAAATACGGATGAGACACGGATTAGATACGGATAGATGCAGATAAATGCGTTCAGTAACGGACTTTAACGGTTTACTCATCCGCGCCCGAATTTTGAACCTTTTCAAAATTTCGACGCGGATCCTGCGGACCCTGCGGATAAGATACGGACAGTAACGGACTTTGCGGATGCGATACGGATCCATTACGGATTAAATGGATAGATACGAATAGATACGGACGGGTCATCCATAGCATCTGCAGAATCCGTATATGTGTGTGTGACTGGGGCATTAGATGAATATATATACCTATTTTAGGCAAAACTTTAAAAAAAATCCATGAAATCTTATGTTCTAGCATTTTCATATGTTTTACCTTGCCGTTAAAAAAGATCAAGGTCAACTCAAGGTCATCATTTGAACAATCTTGACAGTACTCAGGTTCTCAATACTACACACCAAATTTCAAGACCATCGGTCCAATGGTTCTGGAGAAGGAGATTTTAAAAGCTTCTTACCATATATGGGCGTGGTGGCCATTTTGGTCATGTGGCCCAGACCATTTTAACAAATGTTCATTCCCTCAAACCCTGAAAGTTTTATATGAAACTTAGTTACAACCGACCCTCCGACCTCGAGAAGATTGTTTCAAACTGTCGAAATAAGAGAGACCTGGGTCAAAGGTCAAAGAATGACCTTGACCGCTTGTACTCACGAACCTTCATTGCTCGTTATGATGACTGCATTTACCAATTTTTAGGCCAATTCTTGTGTTAGCATTTTCCGTTATAAAAGCACCAAAGACCAAATTTGACCTTACCGTAAAATAGGTCAATGTCAACCAATGGTCATAATTTTAACACTCTTGGTAGTACTTACGCACTCAATGCTACATACCAAGTTTCAAGGCCATCGACATATTGATTCTGACGAAGAAGATTTTTTTAAGGTTTTTACCATATATGGGTATGGCGGACATGTTGGTCATTTGACCAGGACCATTTAAACAAATTTTCGTTCCCATGACCGCTAGAGGCAATGTATGCAATTTGGTTACAGTCGGCCCAGTAGTCTCAGAGGAGAAGTCGTTTGAAATTGTTGACGGACGACCGACGGACGGACGGACGACGGCGACGGACGACGGAGCCTGCCTATCCTGTAAGCTCCCCCGGTATATATACATACGGCAAGATTTAGGGAAATACATCTAACAAAAACAATATTTCGGTAGCACTGGATCCACTCGGGATGCTTAAATGATTTAATATTGGTTATAAATGGAGAGATAATCACTAACAGTGCAATTCTGAGTATGTTATCTAAGCGCTTTTGCCTTTCGGCTTCTTCAGAGTTTTCAAACAATAAAAATGGAATCTATAAGCAAAAATATATACATTTCGAGAAAAATATCTGAATATAAAAAAGATAAGCTCCTTAAAAACAAAATGAACAAAATAGTCCCCTTATCGGGGACCATACAGTTCAAATCATAAAATCAAACGGTCTGACCATGTTTGATGTCCATAATATATGCAGTAGAACTTCAATGGCTCGAACAGGTTTGAGACCTTGGAAATTAGTTCCAGCCATGCTCAAGCCATCCCGGGTTAGTTTGTATGTAATCTGAACTCTAGGGACCCAAGAGCAATTCTAGACAGGCATTGTAAACTAAACATCGGGGTTCGAGCCATTGAAGTTCTTCCGTATATCTGAACAAGGACGAAAAACTCTCCTCTTCGAATTGGAAAGGGGACGGACAGACAGACTTGGACCAGGAGTGTGCAAACATGGATTCGTTCCGCTGAGCCTAATGGGAAACATCGCTTTGGGAACTGGAAAAAATAAATTAAAAAGGAAAGGACGCGGCATAAGATGAGATTATAAACGAAGTTTAAAACGACTTCACATAATT
Organism: Ctena decussata; assembly: GCA_963989385.1. Lineage (NCBI taxonomy): Eukaryota > Metazoa > Mollusca > Bivalvia > Lucinida > Lucinidae > Ctena > Ctena decussata. The sequence goes on along the minus strand of OZ022502.1, from coordinate 65,197,964 downwards.
TTTGTCGAGCCCGCTTGCGGTGAGCGAGACATAGTTGTTAAACGTCAGTTCGGTGCATGCCCGTGCGTTAGTGCGTGCGTTAGTGTGTGCGTGCGTGCGTCCGTCCGGATTTGTCCGGGTCATCAATTCTACATTTGCGGATGAATTTCAAAATAAGTTGGCACAGTTGTTCTCCTTGATGAGTAGAAATGCCATTTGAAACATTTGTTCAAGTAGATCCAAGACCAAGGTCACACTTGAAGGTTAAATGATAAAATGACCATAAATTGAGCTTGTCCGAGCCATAACGTCTACATTTACGGATATATTTCAAAATAATTTGGCACAATTGTTCTCCTTGATGAGTAAAAATGCAATTTGAAACACTTGTTCAGGTAGGTCCAAGGTCAAGGTCACATTTGAAGGTCAAATGATAAAATGGCCATAAATTGAGCTTGTCCGAGTCATTACTTCTACATTTAACGATGGATTTCACAATAATTTGGCAAAATTGTTATCCTTGATAAGTAGAAGTGCCGTTTGGAAAAATTATTCAGGTAGGTCCAAGGTCCAGGTCACACTTGAAGGTCAAATGATAAAATGGCTATACTATGAGCTTGTCTGGGCCATAACTTCAACATTTACGAATGGATTTCAAAATAATTTGGCACAATTATTCTTCTTGATGAGTGGAAGTGTCAAGTGACATATATGTTTGAGTAGGTCTTAGGTCAAGGTCACACTTGAAGGTCAGTTATTGTAATTGTCATAATTTGAGCTTGTCTGGGTCATCACTTCTACTTATTTCACCTTTGTGAAAATTTGAAAAAAAGAAGAAAATGCTGGGTAAGCATGATGTTGTTTGGCTTCTTTCTAGAGTGAAGCAGTTACTTAGTCTTGACATACTTATAGGTCACTTATAGGTCACTATAGAAAACAGCGGGCTCGAAAAGTTGTCCCTGGACAACCTTCTAGTTTTAACTTTGTCACATAAACAAATGCGTTCCGTTGAACACCTCTTCAGTGTTAAAGTGACATTAAAATGGTGGCATTATCTCTTACCAACTATTAATGATGTAACGTCTTATGAAATCATAATTGGGGTAGATGACTAATATTAATGTAAATTCTTTAATGAAGGCTAACATTATCATTATTAAATGTTTTAAGCCTACATTAAATAATTATTTTAAACCAGCATGATTGCATATGACGATAATACGTCATAAATAGTTTCAACGAGATATCGCTACCGTTTCTAATGTCACCTTGAGACTGAAGGGTTGTTTGTTTTTGTGACAATTAAAGTTAAAAAAAAGTATGTGAAGTCGTTTAATAATAGTAGAAGAGACGACACACGCGAACATGAGGGCCATGAGGCCCCAAAGGACCTCTGACAGTTGTAAAGTAAATTTGCCTAAAAAAATGGGGGAAAATGAACTTTCTCTATACTTCAATTTTTTTATTGAAATGAGTTGGTCTGAACTCTCTGTAATTGGCACAAAAATAATTTTTCAAATATATCACATGTAGACAGAGATTTTTGGTGTAAAAAGCAAGTTTTTACCATTGAATGTATGGGAAATAGGAAAAGTTTTATAGAGATGCTTTCCCCCCGTGCCTCAGCAAGCCACTTTGCATGCATATGTGTACTGTCAATACACACATTATATATGAGTGGCGAGCTGAGGCATGGGGGGGGGGGGGGGGGTAAAGATAGTCTATAGCTGAAAAACTGAAAAGTGGGTGGGGTAATTAGACCCTCTGTGTCTAAAAATAAGGCTAGCATACTTTTTATTTACTTATAATTGCATACTATGAGCAGCTATAGTGTTTTACTTCATTTTAAGCATATTTAACAAACAAAATTCATTAACTAAGAAAAAGCGAAAAATATATGTATTTAGTGTGACTGAAAATTTCACTTACCCCTCTTGCGAGAACCAGTGAGAGTTAGTATGCAGATGTAATAATTGTTCAAAAGCAATATCAAAACCTCTTTATAATGAATAAGTCTACCAATAAATGCTAAAATTTTTAGTTTTGGATTCCCAAGAAAGCGGCAGTAATTTGTCGAAAAATAGGCAAATTTGCATGAAAACTGTCAGAGGTCCTTAGTAAATAGGTCAAATGTCGAAATATGAACACACCTGATAGTACATGAATCCCAAATGCTGCATATCAGTTTCAATCTCTTAAGACATTTGGGAGAAGAACTAAATCCTGGCTATGTGTCCTAAACCATTTAATCAAAGTGTCATCTTCCTAACATATGGAGATTTTATATGGTATTTTGCTTCAATATGATCAGCTCAAGCTCAATTGCTTCGTTTGGCGGAGTGTAACTGTTAAAATATGAGCGACCATGGTCGACACCCAAAACATGACCTTGACCTCTGGTACTTAGCAATTTTCAAGTACTCATTAGCTGATCGGATATACAGAACTCTTCGTAAATATGTTATAGTATTTTCTCAAATAAACGCCCAGGAAGCAAATCTGACCTTGCTGTAGGAAGGTCAAGGTCACTTTAAGAGCATCATTTGAATACAGTTGATAGAACAGTACCCTTTGCTATATAAAAGGTGTAAGGACATCAATATTTTTGGTTCCAGTGCAGAAGACTTTCAACGATGTATACTCTTATGTTCTTGCATTTCCCTATGCTACATACTCCCACTCCGACTGAGGGTGGCTAAAATGCGTTGTACGGTATACCTGATTTACCTGAAAGTGTCGACTGCGGACATTTCTACATTCGGTAGGTTCTGAAGAGCAATGAACTCCACTGAAGCTCGAAATTTTACTTCCACACCATTGTTCATGGGAAGGACTGATACTGCTTTTTCTTTCCAAATCTTGTACTTCAGGCATCTTTGCTAAAAAGTGACATTATAAGATCGAAATTGAGGCTACTAAACACTTTCAGTGTAATATCTAATTTTATATCAATGAATGAACACTGAAAGAAAAATATTATGGGTGGCGGAGCCACAAGTAAAAATACTACTTTTTGGTATTCATAAGTGAATTACAATTTGATCTTACACTGACATAATACAAACTAGAAAATTGTGTCTGTAAGACACTAATGATACCCCCGTGCAGCGCCTGTCACAGGACATGTGTACATCCCTAAAGCACCTTTCAAGCACAAATGCTATTTACAAAGAACCCACTGAAAACATCTCACAAACTTTATACCCTATAGTGCAAAATGCAGCCCAAAATGACGAAGTTTAAAAGGCCATAATTCCTTCAGAATTATTTTTTTCCTATCATAACCAACATACACATCTTCACTGTTCCCACAACAAGTCTCAAATGTCTGAAAAACAGCCAATGAAAATTGTGGGAGGAGTTGATTACACAAAGTACTTACCCTACAATGCAAACATATGCCTGAAATGACTAAGTTCAAAAGGCTATAATTCTGTCAAAATCAATTCTAGCGCAACAATAACCCACATGCACATCTCCAATATGTCCATAACATGTATGCAAAGTTTGGAAAAGATCGATTGAAAACTGAGGGAGGAGTTGATTACACAAACTCCTCACCCTACAAATGTACAAATTTGCCTAAAATGACTAAGTTCAAAAGGCTGTAATTCTGTCAAAATTAATTCTAGCTCCAACAAAAACCCACATGCACATTTTCAATATGTCCACAACATGTACGCAAGGTTTAAAAAAGATCCATTGAAAACTGTGGGAGGAGTTGATTACACAAACTGCATACCCTACAATGCAAAAATTTGCCTAAAATGACTAAGTTCAAAAGGCCGTAATTCTGTCAAAATTAATTCTAGCTCCAACAAAAAACCACATGCACATCTTCAATATGTCCACAACATGTATGTGAAGTTTGAAAAAGATCCACAGAAAACTGTGGGAGAAGTTGATTACACAAACTCCATACCGTAAAGTGTGACGAACGGACGGACGGGCAGACAGGAGCAAATCTTAATGCCCACTGACTATCGTCACGGGGGCATAAAAAGCCTGTCGCTTTTATGTAAGCTCTATGATCGCGACACGTAAATACCCGTGGCGTAGCTTCTGACAAGCACCGTGCAGTTCAATACCTTAGGGATTGTCATTTTTCCCAAACAGTGACAAACAAAAAGAGGTCCAACTGCATCTGAATCGCGCAAAACGCATAACCTGGCAATCCTATACCCTCCATGGAATCATTTAGCATTATGCATGTGGATCTCGATAGATGTTAATGTAAGAATGGTCATATCAAGTCAGGTCAAAATTTATCCAGATTCTTTATAAGCATTTTGACGGTAATGGCTATTATGACCTACTTGTGTATCGGAGCACATTTTTTTCTTAAAGCACCTCTGTCAGCTTTAGTGTAAATTTGCATATATAAGCAGTCTAAAATTCGATTTTTGGACAAAAATAAATGCCCCCCACCCTCTCAAATCTGCGCTTTCTCAGCAGTACCATTTTCCCTAAATGTTTCCAAGTTAAGAACCACCTGTGACTTTAAAAATAGGGTCAATATCACAAATCAATCACTTCAGAAAATTGCAGCAGACCTTATATGACCTTGAAAAGGAGGTCAAGGTGACCAAAATCTAATCAGTTTAGTTACATCTCCCAGAGATATATTTGTGCGAGTTTGGTTAAAATCCATCCATCCATTCGGGAGATTTGGTGCAGATAAGCTATTTTACAATATTAATTGACCTGCTTTTACCTTGAAAATAGGGCCAAGGTCACCAAAATGTGGGATAGAGTGCTGACAAGGTATTTTCAACACTCCGTGACCTCCTTTGACCTAGAAAATAGGGTCAAATTCACCAAAGTCTAATCAGTTCTTTCCATAACCCGATAACGTAACTATTTTGGTTAAAATCCCTCCATCCATTCATGAGATAGAGTGCAGACAAGGTATTTTTAACAGTCTTTGACCTTCTGTGACCTTGAAAATTGGAACAAGGTCACCAAGATCAAATCAGTTCTTTTCCATCTCCAAATAATATATCTGTGCGAGTTTGGATAAAATTCATTTATCCAGTAAAGAGACAGAGTCCAGACAAGCCATTTTTGTCGCACCTGCTTTAGCAAGGTGAGATATTGGCGTCCGGTTTTCCGTCCGTCCGTCCATCCGTCAGACCGTCCGTCCGTCCGTACGTCCGTCCGTTCACACTTTACGTCGACCCTAGCGTTTAAGTCCATTCAAAAGACTTATTCTCTGAAACCACTGCATCCATGGTTCTCAAATTTCACATGCAGCATTATCAGACTGCAGGAAATCAGAATGGTAAAATTCAGCCGGGTCGAGAATCGAAAATGGCCGCTGTTACTAAAATTAGCAAAAATAACAAAATCATTTTTTCTCCAGAACCACTCAGTGTATTTGGCTGATATTTTGTATGAAGCATAAGTGGAACCTTACTATTCAGAATAATCAAAATGAAAAAAAAATCTGTAGCGAAATTAGGTCGCAGTGACCTTGCGTCGACGCTAGCATAATTTACGTCGACCCTAGCATTTAAGTCCATTCAAATGGCTTATTCTCTGAAACCACTGCATCCATGGTTCTAAAATTTCACATGCAGCATGATCAGACTGCAGGGTTTCAGAATGGTAAAATTCAGCCGGGTCGAGAATCCAAGATGGCCGCCATTACTAAGAAATAGGAAAACCAATAAAATCAACTTTTCTCCAGAACCGTTTAGTATATTTGGCTAAAATTTTGTGGGAAGCATTAATGGGACCTTATTATTTAGAATTATTGAAATGAAAAAACTCTGTTGCGGAATAAGGTCGCAGTGACCTTACGTCGACCCTAGCATAATTAAAGTTTACCCTAGCATTTAGTATTTCATGTGATGGCACATAGCAGGTGCGACATAGCATTCCGCGGAATTCTTGTTACTACTCTTTGACCTCCTGTGCCATTGAAAAGTCAAGGTCACCAAAATCTGACTGGTTCACTCCCGCCCAACCCAACATCCAATAATGTATCTGTGCCAGTTTAGACAATATCCAACCATCCAGAAGACAGAATGCAGACAAGAAGCTATGCAGACGCAAACGCCGACGCCGACAGGAGACACACCACAACAATATGTCCTTCCTGTGGGGGGGGGGGGACATAATAAATGTCCCCCGGGGGAAATTATAGATTTTCGATAAACTTTAGAATTGTGATTGAAATGGCTTGCTCTCAACTACCCATAAATGATAGTTTTTTAACGTACAGACTTTGATTTTTGTTGGTACATGGAAGTTTAATGATTATAAAAAGAAAACAGGAAATGTTTTAAAGGTACTCTGACCTATGCCTCAACAAGCCACTTTCCATATAACTGGAAAAAGTGGGTGAAGTATTTAGACCCTTTGAACGTTAAAAGGAGGTTACAGTCGATATTATTTAAGGAAAAAAACATTATTGCATAATGTAAGCAATCATAATGTCTACTTCATTTTAAGCATATTTACCGTAATAAAATTTGAAAAAAAAAATGGACATATTTTCAATGATAGAAACTTCCACTTAGCAGTTCTAATCGAGTCGGTATAAGTTATTCTGTAGACATGATGGTTTTTAAAGACCAGAATTAAAACCTTTTTGTCATGCAATGATATGCCCATTAATGCCAAACACTTCAAATAATGTTTCCTGAGGAAGCTTCATTTTTTTGTCAAAAATAGGTAACTTGCACTGACATTGTCAGATGTCCCTTGAAAATCATTGATGCAAGGATGAGTTTGTATATTTGTGCAGAGGAGCATAAGCTCTGCTTGCACACATCTGAAGGGCATTTGATGCAAGGATGCTTTACACCAAGTTTAGTCGAATCCAACAGCCATTCATGAGAAATGATTGTTAAAAGATTTCCACGATCAGGGGTTTTTGACCTACTTTTGCATCGGAACGGAAATGTTTCAGCAAACTTAAAAGACTTTGATTCAAGAATACTTCATACCAAATTTTGTCAAAATCAATCATCCGTTCAAGAGAAGTCGTTTAAATATTTTGACAATGTCGGTCATTATGACCTTGTGCATTGTCGCGAATTGTTTTGCTAACTTAAAAGATATTTATGCAATGATGTTTCACACCATGTTTGGTCAAAATCCATGCAGTCGTTCTAGATGTCGGCAATTATGACCTACTTGTGTATCAAAGCCAACATCTTTTGGCAAACTTTGGAGAAAATGATGCGTGGATACTTCTTACAAAGTTTGGTTCAAATCCATTATGTCGTTCATGACAAGAAGTTGTTTTATGACTACTACAATATCCACTGTTTTGAAATTGTCAAAATAAGAGAGACCAGGATAAAAGGTCAGAGTATGACCTTGTACTCACAAATTTTCATTAACTCATTAAAATAGCTATATGTTCCGATTTTTAGGCAAAAATCTTTAACAGTTTCCAAGAAATCTTATGTTCTAGCATTTCCTCATATAAGAGAACCAGAAAGCACATTTGACCTTCCCGTAAAAAGTTTAAGGTCAACCCAAGGTCATAATTTGAACAATCTTGGTAGTACTTGTCATAATTTGAACAATCTTGGTAGTACTTGTGTACCCAATGCTACATACCAAGTTTCAAGGCCATCAGTCTTTTGGCTCTGGAGAAGAAGATTTTTGAAGGTTTTTCGATACATGGGAGTGACGGCCATGTTGATCATGTGAAACAGACCCTTTGAACAATTTTTCGTTCTCATAACCCTTTAGGCCTAAATATGAAATCTGGTTACAATCAGCCCAATAGTTTCAGAGGAAAAGTCGTTTGAAAGTATTGCGGACGACAACCAACGATGGATGACGGAGCATGACTATCATGTAAGCAACCCATGAGCCGCTAGCTTGCATAAAATAAAAGTAAATAAAGTGCAGCACCAGACTTTTATGAACATCTTCATTATTTATGTGACATATGAGGAAAGTATAGAAGAGATCATCAAAAAGCTGTAAGAGAAGTTGATATCACAAAGTAAGCACTATCAACCATTATTGAACATGTGCAGTGGTTGGAAAATGGCTAAGTTCAAACCCTGTAAACTTTTCAAGATTTTTTTCCAGCATCAAACTTCTTCATGCACTTCTTTTATATATCTGTAAGATATGCAAAGTATTGAAAAGGTTCAATGTAAGCTCTAAGAGGATATTTCAAGTGTACGACATCTACACTATCTCATGGTTATTGTGTGGTGTAAATTAATAATCAATGTATGACTAAAGGTAGAAAGGTTATATAACAACATCCTCAAATGTTGCCGGAAAGACGGACATACTGAAAACAATGTACCCAATTTAAACTTTATTATGCAGAAGGGTGTGTGTGTGTGGGTGGGGGTGGGGGTGGGAGCTCTAAGAGGAGTCAGTCTTTGAATCGAATGCCCAATTAAAATTAAGAAATTACAGTATGCTTTCTCTGGTTTCGTCACCAGATATTGTCAGGGTCACTGACGAGGCTTTATTAGCCGAAACTACGTGGTCTGGCCCATGTTCCGTCTTCTGAATGTATTCTCTGCTCTTGAAGGAACTATTTCAGATTTTAATTTGACATCGCAAAGAATATACTTTCAGTCTTAACACAAATACATTATTGTAAAATCCACAAAGTGGCAAAACTTTGGCCATACTGACCCTTCAGTTCCTATTTTCCTACCACATCTGCACTATCTCATGGTTAGGGACCGACCATTTGATATTCTTGGGGGGTGGGGGCTGGGGTGGGGGGCTGGTATATTTATCAAAAAAATTCCCTGTGTTTGGATATGCAAGAAAAAATAACCTGGCTCATAAGGGGTTCAAAAAAATAATCTGGCCTCAAAAGTAACAGAAAAAATAACCTGTCTCCACCAAAATTTAAAAAAAAAATGTCTGTTGATAATTCCATTGGAATTGAGTTTTTATATTGTCTCTGGCTTCTGGGGGGCTGCCCAGATCCCCACAGTTATAGTAATATTTTAATATTATCTACAATTGGTTTACACCAGCGGGCCCGCATGTGCATACATTAACAAAAACTTCCTACACAACATTCACATACATGTATTATTGATCTGCCACATTACTAAGTAAATGTTTCCACTAAAACTGAATTGCTAAAGAGTCACTAGCTTATGGGAGACAAAACCATTATGGCAAAAGAAACACTCTAAAAGGCAAAAGTCCTGATATAAAAAAACCCTTATTTTTATCATCATTCCTAGTTTTTCTCTATTGTTTCTAGTCTTAAAATTGCTATTAAAATTGGGATATTGCTTTAGCTTCTGGGGGCGTTACACCCCAGATCCCCCCTTTGTTAACTTCTTAGCACATACCTTTCAGCCATTTTATCAAATTGCTATTCATGTATAATGTGAACTCTATCAGTAAGTATTTATCAAACTTTCTAAAGTGCAAAAAAAGCATGTTTGGGCATATATTGGGCTAGAAAAAAAACTTAAATCCCTAATGTTAGCCCTAAAACTTTGCCAAAATAGCCCTAAACTTTGGCCAAAATATACCTAATTTAAGGCCTAAGTGTTTGCCAAACTCATACAGGGATGTTTGTATCTTTACCTTAGATGAAAAGAGTAACCTGCTCCCGGCACTGGTTTGCAAAAGCAAGCTAAACCATGCCCTTACCCTGTTTACAGACAGCACCATGTTCTTTTAGTGAGAAAAAAGGTGTAAAAATTACTGATGTGGGTAAAATAATAGGATATTAAGGTCAAGTAAACAAGGATCTGATAGTTCAGCTATAAAATTAAAAAAAAAACTGTTTGAGTTAGTTTGTAAAAAAAAAAAAATTAGCTCCCACAAGGTGAAAAAAAAGAAATTGTTTCCAGAGGCCAGTGAAATAAAATGTCGTGTCTCCATCAAGAATACTAGCCCCCCCCCCCCCCCCCCCCCCCGAATATCAAATGGTCGGTCCCTTATGGTGTGGTGTAAATTTGATCAATGTATGACAAAAAATATCAACGTTATATAGCAAAAACCTCAAATGCTGACGGAAGGATTGAAAGACGGAAATTCGGACATGCTGAAAAAGTAGACCCCATAAAACTACGTTTTGCAGGGGATATAAAAAATCAGATGTGTACAGTAAGGGACACAGTGTTTGAATTTTTAGAAATTTTGCCGCAAGTTATTCACCGTATTACAGACTTACCCCAAAAAAGTCTTTAAATGATTTGATGTCTTGGAACAATTCGACCGTGGTATATATGTGTGAATCAAAGGCGTTGAACTTCCTTAGCTCCTTATATGAACTCTCTAGGCTATACTTGGTGTTTAAAACATCGAACTGTCCCATGGCTGATCCAATGAATAGGTACTCTTGGTTAAGGAATAACACACAGTCAACCCTTTAAACCCAACAGAGTATGCTAAATATTGAGATAGATAGATAGATAGATACTTTATTAATGCATTAGGCCATGATGGCCCATGAGCATATATACATATAACATACAGAATAAAATATATTACAGGATAGCGGGAGGCAAATTGAGTCATCTCATCAGTATGCTATCCTTTACTGCTATGTAAAATTCTACAACTACAGACACCTGAATAATTATCGTTTCTATATTAAAAATGGAACAGTTTGGTTTTACATTGCAATTATGTATCCAGAAGTTGTTGATGGAATAGGCAAACAGTGTAGACACTGTTTTGGGTCTGCACTGATCTGTTTCTGCACTGTTTGCCTATACCTGTCAGTCCGAGTACTCAGAATTTTTAGAATTTTTAAGGCTCATACTTCTTTTCTTAAAAAAATACTTTTCCAACTTACATGTTCATATCCAAATCTGGAAGGATCTATTTCGGAAAGCGTCTGGTATGATTTGGGCCATATTTGGCCCCCATATTTTTGCATTTTCAGAATTGTATCTTTTAATCTCTGTTAATGATAATGAGTGGTGAAACCTTTAACTAACTATTATTATTCATATTTACCACATTTTTGCGATTTTTATGTTATGTTTTTCTGCGCGCCTATTTGCACCAAACTCGGCTGTAGTTTGGCATTTTCGACCATTTTTCGCCTGCATTTACGCTATGAAATGTGTCACCACCGTCAAGTGCTCAGCTATGTTTTTTTGCCAAAAAGTGCATTTTAATAATGTCAACAATATGAGAAAAAATCAGAAATGCACTTGACTGTGCTGACACTTCTTACTTTTATACTTTTTTTCTCAAAATATCTTGAAGTTTTTGGACCAATTTTACCAGTGATCTTCGCATAAAAATTGCCCATATCTCCGCTCAAAGACAAAATAAACATATGTTGTGGGAATTCATTTTCTTAGTTAGAACACAGGGAATCATTTGGTACACATTTTATTTTGATGTTTTACTTTCTCGATTAGGGTCTCTCTACTTGCTAAGTTGAGTGGGTGGAGTACCTGCACATGCCTTGAACAGTACACATCTGGTTAGTAGTGACTTACCACTTATTTGTGTTCCATCATAAACCTATTATCAAGTGCTCTCTAAAGCTATATTAACCATCTTATTTCATTAAAGGAAACCCTTTCTTAACATAGGTTTCTCTTGATAATCAAGCTGATATCATTGAGGCATTTAACTCAACCTCTAGATATTTAGACGATCTTCTGCATATTGATAATCCTTATTTTGAAAGCATGGTTAACCAAATTTACCCACCTGAACTTAAATTGAATAAAGCTAATACTTCAGATACCGAGGCCCCCTTTTTGGATTTACATCTATCTATTTCTAACGGTTTTGTATCTTCTAAAATTTATGATAAACGTGATGACTTTGACTTTGATATAGTTAATTTTCCATTTTTGGATGGTGACGTTCCACGTCGTCCCTCTTATGGAGTGTATATTTCTCAACTTATAAGATTTGCTAGAGTGTGTAGTCATGTAGATGACTTTAATGCTCGTAATAAATGTTTAACTGCTAAACTTCTTCAACAGGGCTATCGGTATCATAAGCTTAGAAAGGCTTTTTCTAAATTCTATCGCAGACACCATGAATTGGTTTCAAAATTTGATGTCGGATTAAAATTTCTTTTACACCAAGGCCTATCGGAACCAGAATTTTATGGTGACTTAGTATACAAATTCAAAAAGATTAAGGGTAGGACTGATTTTTCTGATCAATTCCGAAAAATAATAATACGTCACAAACGTATTGGCTATAATTTAAATGTTATGCGACAGTCTGCATGCTTAGTGATTAACCCAATCACGGTTGATAGCTTTGCTGCACTCTTTAATTGCACACCGGGGGATCGGTCGTCAGACTCTATGATGGCCCCGACCTAAAGCTATATATTTTAGTTGGTTGGGACCGGAGCCTTTTTGTCTGTTGCTTGGTCCACCGGGGCTCAACTGGTGACCTTCTTTTGCTTCAGATTTCCAGTGGGGTTGTTTGGCAGGACAGGGATCTCCACCTGTCAGACGGCCCGTTGTATCTGTTGAGTCCTCGTCTTTGCTTCTTCATGGTCTTGAAATTTGATTTATGTGTTACCGTGATGATTCATTGACGAGTTAGAGGGTTATCATGCGAACCGAACAACCAACTAAATGTTTTGTACCACTTCAGAAACTGAGGGTGAGGTTGGGCCTGTAAAATCGATTTAAGCCCCCCAGTAATTCATTACTGACCGTTCCAAGGCGGTAGTTCTGTTGTGGTTCTTTGTTGCCTGTTTTTTGTGTCAGAGTTTCTGTGATGTTTTACCTTATGTATGTTATTATTATTTTTGGTTCGGTTTGGGTTGCTGAGTGGCCACCTTTTTGGGAACAAGCTGCTCACTCGGTTGGCCATATGTTCTCTGTATCTTGATTATTTGTAATCTTAGTTGTTACCAACTATGGTTTGAAGGCTGGATTTGGATTTTGATTGTTTCAGTTCCTGGTCTTTGCATACTTTTTACTTTTCTTACCGTTTTATTTAAAATTACTGAAATAAAACATGCTATTCTGCGGATTCAAGAAGAGGAAACATTTCTGTTTGAACCTGTTTATTCAGACGATAAGCAAAGGAAACCGTGAAATGTTAAGTAATTTGAAGGTAGGGGGGGGGATGCAAAACAAGCCCAAATCATACCAGGTCCTTTAGGGAAAATGAGTTTGAATACCTAGCCATGAGCCAACCAATGTAAATAACATTGCCAAGCTGGCACGACCTTTTGGTAAACCACTGCTGAAGTGAACGAGAATATCGACAAAGCTCATGTAGTACATAACAAAAAAAAAAAAATAAAAAAAATAGGGTTGACTAATGCTGACATCATGGTGTTTAAGGTTCAATTTTGATTAAACTGTCCTTTATACAGCTGGCAAAACTTTTTATCAGACGGACACCTGCGTATGGATACACTGATAAACATACTCAGACCCTGCAAGTATAAGACACACTAACAAATCTCTTACAATTCCCTGCTCAGACACAGTCACCTCAGCCTTTTTCCAGTGCTCCGTACTGTTATTAGTATCCCAATATATATACCTATTGCTGCATCTTGGTATGTATCTATTTAAATTTTATCAAGGATACTTTCATGATATATTGAAATCTATCACCGTCTCCCAAAAATTTCTTCAATGATTTGAGATCAGTTGGCAGCTGTAGTAGTGTATTCTCATAAAATGCTGGAAAGAAAAGGTATTATCATATAATCTAAAACAAAATTAAATGGTTTTCATAGGTGCAAGAGCGTAATTTATACAGCATGACAAACGTGATGTCTACTGGCTAGGTTGTTTTGCTCTGAGACATTACTTTCAAATATTCGAATTTTTGCAGACTAATGTCAACAATATTTGGCGCTATCATTTAATCTTTTTATGATTCCGAGAACCTGTGGCCTTATACATCAAACTTTCATAACATTTAACTTTATGCAAACGTTATTGCCGTCATATGAATTAGGTAGGCAATATGATAGTTTGATGGATTATATAATTGAAACAAGAATTCCGAGAAATGCGGTGTCTCGCCTGTCAGCGCTTTGTGACACTGACCTAAACGCAAAAACCCGATGTAAGTTTACGCCGCCGACGCCGCCGACACTGGAAAAGCAAAACCTATGTCTCGCTTCTGCTTCGCAGGCTAAACAAAAAAAAAACTGTTGACTATAGAGTCACTTGACATGATATAAACGTGTCCATACCGAATTTAGTGCGACAGACGCGCGTTTCTGTATTTAACTTCATCAGTGTCGCACAGCCCATGATCTGATTTCAAACACAGAACACCAATACTGACCTCCGCTATTGCATAGTTCAACTGGTTTAATTTCTTGGATGAGGAAGGCCATCCTAAAAGGGGCTTGCTCTTCCAGGAATTTGCTCATACAGTTTGCTTTATCTTGGGACAAAATCCTTCCAAAACAGGATTAACTCTTTCAGGAAAGAATTTGCTCTAAAAAACGGCTAACTCTAACAAAATTGTAAAGGTTCTGCTCCCCTCTTGAGAAAAAAAGCAATAAAGAAAATTGCAGAGTTGCCTGCCCTAAAAGCAAACCCTTTCACCTTAACGTGCCCAAATATTTACAGAACTTTCTATAGACTAACCTTATTGTGATTTTAACAATGTGTAACCAACTGCAAATCACTTACAAACTGAATGCAAAAAGGTCAATAAGCAATGCTTATTACACTCCCCCCACCCCGCAAAGTATTGGTCAGTAAAGAAAAACTTGCTTGTTCCAGACAAAAGAATGTAAACTCTAACAGAATTAGTTCCCAGATCTCCTAGACCTAGTCTTTTGTTTTATTAATGTTTATCTTGTGGATGTCAATCTTCATGCAAAATTTTATGACATTCCATTGTTGTCTTAAAAAAAGCAAACAACAAAAATAAAAACTGAAAATAAATTAAAACAAGCCTCTTTCTATCAAAGTCTGGGTTTCAAAGAGCCACTGTGGCTTTGAAAATGAGATCAAGGTCACCAAAATATTATCACTTCTTTCCCTGATCCCAATGAAAAATCAGTGCCCTTTGGTCAAATTCCATCTATTGATGTATGACAGAGTGCGCACAAGGCTCATTTTTAGAGTCCTTATAATGTAGTGACCTCAAAAATGAAATAAAAATCACTAAAATCTAAAAACTTCTTTCCCGTGTCTTCATGCCGTATCTGTATTAGTTTGGTGAAATTCCAGTCATTGGTTCAAGACATAGTGTGCACACAAGCTTTTACTGCCTAAAGTCTTTATTATGCAGTGGCATTAAAATGAGGTCAAGGTCGCAAAAATCTAATTACGTCTTCCCGTGTCCTAATGCTGTATCTGCGCTAGTTTGGTAAAATTCTGGCAATTGGTTCAAGATATGTTAGGCACACACAGTTTTTTTTTTCTATCAAAATTTGAGTTTCAAAGTGCCAGACTGTGACCTGCAAAACGAGGTCAAGATCACCAAAATGTAATGACTTCTTTCCGCATTCCAAATAATGTACTTGTGCTAGTTTGGTCAAATTACATTCATTGATTCATGGGAAAGAGTGCACACATTGCTCAGTTTTAGAGTCTTCATAATGTAGTGGCCTTGAAAATGAATTCAAAGTCACCAAACTCTAATCAGTTCTTTTCTGTGCTGGCTTGGTTAAATTCCATCAACTGATTCATGAGACAGAGTGCACACAAGGCTCATCTTTAGAATCTTTATAATGCAGTGAGCTTGAAACTGAGATCAAGGTCACCAAAATCTAATCGCTTCTTTCCTGCGTCCTAATGATGTATCTGTTCTAGTTTGGTAAAATTCCAGTCATTGGTTCAAGACAAATGAGGTAAATGTCATCAAAATGTAATCATTTATTTTCCCATTGATATATCTCTGTGATAGTTTGGTCAAATCCCGTACATTCATCCATGAGATAGTGTGCACAAAAGGCTCAACTTTTAGAGTCTTTAGAATGTATTGACCGTGAGAGTAAGGTCAAGGTCACTTAAATACACAAAGCTTTTCCCCCGTTTAAATGATGTACTTGTGTTTGTTTGGTCAATTTCCAGCCAACGCTTAAAGAGATAGGTTGCACACAAGCTTGATACAGCCTAGAGTCTTTATGATGCAGTGACCTTGAAACTGAGGTAAGGGTCACCAAAATCCAATCAGCTCTTTCCCATGTCCTAATTACATACGCAAAATATCTTGTCTGACCAAATAATTTAGAAGTAATGTCTAGTATACATGCTACTGCTTAACAAAACCTTCACTATTTAGCAACATTTCTGCGAAATTTCAGATTGGACTTATCTTTTATCAAGATATTTCAGACATTCAACTAAGCAGGTATCTGTTTAATGGATACTTTTATAGACATTTACATTTTATACTACTTTCTCTACAATGCACTATGTCAAATGATAAATGAACTAATCTCTATGCAAAGACAGAACATTCTAAAAAGTAAGGGTTAAGGTGAACAGAAAATATTACCTTCTAATGCCTTGTCTATATGACCCTGTTCTTCAAGGCAATATAATACATCTTGGTATTTAGTTTCTATAACATTGTCTCTAAAATGTAATAATGATGTTTTCCCATCTTGTGCTTTTATATTACTGAGCTGAAATTGTTGAAACGAAGCAAATAAATACAGGTTATGCTGATGAAATAACCATAAAGTGCTCAAGTATTGGGGATCTGAAAACATTGATTTTCCATTTATCCCAAATGAATAACTGATTGTTTTAAGTGTCCCTATATTTGAGCACTTTGCACAAGAAAACTAGAAGTCCATTTTGCAAGAAACTGTTTAGACATTTATGTTTGAGTAATTGAAATCTTTATAACGGCTCTGATAGGATACATGAAGCAAAACGCATACATTCCACGGAATGCGGTGTCTTGCCTTGCCTGTCTGAGCTTTTAAGAAAACAATTAAACAAGAAAAATTCATAAAACTTTTAGCAGCTGACAACCTACCAACAGGGCTGCCAATGTATATCTAAACATGCCATTAAGATACCATAGCAGACACCGCTGGTTGCTGTAGGAGAAATTTATTAACTTTGGTAAATACCTGGTGAGTAGTGTTACTCAAATACAAGAACGTATTTCATTTAATTATGTACATTTTCAACAATTTTCTTAGATCGTTCGACGGATAAGCTGCAATTTTAGGTCGACTTCAACAGTATTTCTGCCAAATCTTACCCATTTGTTTTATGTGTTGTATACAAAACCTTTTGATTTCCAATAGCAAAGTCTTTGTCTGTTCTTTGATATTGTAATGATTCTCCACAATTTTCAGTCTGTCACCAGGCCCAGAGGTTACAAAAATTGAGTACATTCTCAAACTCAAAATAAAGCACATTGAATGGCTGTTTCCGAGCATGTCTCAAAATAAAGCACACTGAGTGGCTGCTTCCGAGCACACACTCGGAAACAGCCAATCAGTGTGCTTTATTTTGAGTATGAGATTATTCTCAAGTTTTTAACCTCGAGCACAGGGTGCCTTTGTTAATGTCAAACATATTTTGGTGAAGGCGGTCATGGAGTCATGCCCCAAGAAGTTGAAGCAGGTTTGTATCTATTCCTTGTTTCTGCCTTAAATTCCTAATGCCTGTATCAGTCTGAAAATTCAATTTACCTAACCTTGTTGCAAATTTAATAATGTACCTGACTTTTATTGGACTCAAGAGAACCCTGTATACACTTTTGTTATGTTTGCTACTGAAAGACTTTGAAGTCTTACTTTAGGTAAGACTATCTATTCTAGTTTCTGTTGACTGGGCATTCCGAGAACCCGTATTTGAATAATTTCCTATTATGAAAACAATTTCTAAAAGTCTCTGGAATGTTATACATATTATTAATTCTCACATGCTTCATTTAAATTCGCTAAATCGTGAAAAAAGAAAATGTTGAAATTATTTACTTTCTTTTTCCTCATTTTACTGTTTTTAATATTTTATACAGCCCTTTTAAGAATATTGCAGACTTAAAAATTTGACAAAATTTGGCTATTGATCATTACAGAAAGCAGTTCGATATTTTGCATCAAATTCATCATTTTTAAAAAATGTTCAAGACATTAACATGAAAGTTTGCTTTATCTTACATTGCAGTCCCTCATTCTACTCATCCCTAAGGACCAATCAAAAGGGGGTATCATAAACATTGAAAGTCAACACAAATTATCTGAGAATCGTTAATAAGACTCTACCTCAGCTCCAGACTAGGAGAGAGTTTTGAGGATAATACAGAGATAGATTCTCTTTTTTTTATATCTTAACGGTGTGTTGTGACCCCGCATAAGAGTGTCTCTTCATGGAAAACGTATGTTTTGAGGCATTCTGATGAGGGGTCACAACATGAATAGAATTATCTACCAAATTTACAAAGTTCTGATACTTACTGGATTACTTTCGTCTATCCTTTCAAAAAATCCCATCTTGGAATTTAATCTAGGAGTAAGTTTCTTCTTTATACTGGAAATCTAGGATATAACAGAAATACAAAATCTAAGAATTGGGATAAAATTAGTCTAAGCAAACAGTGCAGACCAAGATCGGATTGCTTTTGGAGCAGTCTGATCGGGGTCTATAGTCTTTGCTATTCCATCTGCATCTTTTGGATACATTACTGCACTTTAAACACTGTTAAACCCAACTGTACAAGTTTAAGGACAACTAGACTTGCCACAGAATCAGGCTAAAGCACCGCTGCACTGCAGACTAAAAATTACTATTCCCTACTATATAGAACATACATAAACAGAATTATGACACACAATAAACAAGAACATTTGTCTTTATGAAACAGAGTATCATATTGTAAAATCAGTAATAAATATTGAATCAACCTAGCCAAGCCAATAAACAGTTCCTGAGAAAATAAGTAAGAGGAAGTATAAGAGCCAGAATCCTCATTCTCAATTATACACAATCAATGCACCAACTCATTACTTATATATCTACTAAGTTTGAACAGGGTAGCTTGAATAGTCGCATAGAAACTGTAGCATAAAATTTCAACATTCTCAATATGAAAAGAAAGAAATCTTGATAGATAAAGGATGAACAAGAAGAAATTAATCACAAAGTTTCAATTTTTATATTAAAATTGGGAAAGAAAGAAAACTAAATAAAAATATAGAAGAAAAAGATCAATAAGCTAGGGTCTCAATCCCACGATACAATCATTCATTCTCCATATGCGTACTAAATTTGAAGAGTCTGCCTTGCACAGTCCTTGATTAAAATCTACCTTGAAAAGAAAAATGGTTAAATAAAGGGAAGAATAAGATAAAAAAGTCCGATTCTTAATCCCACAATAAAACAACTCACTGTCCATATATATGTTCTGCGCAAAGTAGGAATCTGTACAATTCCGGAATTGTCCTGCGCAAAGTAGGAATTCTCACTTTGTTGCGCAAAGTAGGAATTCTTACCTTGCGCAAAACAATTCCGGAATTGTCACTGCGCAAAGTGAGAATCGAGACAAAGTGAGAATATTTAAGATGTTAGTGCGGTTAACAAATATATGTTTGCATTTATTTGTTTGATTTGGTCTTTCTTCTTTTTTTGTAATTTTAATTCTTCTGACAGAATAGGATGTATGAGCCGTTGGCATTAAAAACAACTTTCAATATTATGTCTCTTACATCGGTACAAACCTTCAAATCGATTCTTTAAAACTGTGGAAGAAATTAATTACACTAATATGTCATCCTAAATCACCCTAATCAGAAATATTTATAAGTTCGGGAAGGCAGTTAAAAATAGCATATTTCTTTTTAAAAAGCACATGCACAGTAACAGGATATCTATAACATATGTATAAAGTTTCAATCTGATCGTTTACAATTTTGGAGTTGATTATACAGATTTGTCATCCACAGTATTAGCCATAACCTACAATTTCTAAGTTTCAAAAGGCCGTAATTTTGTCGAACTAATATCTTATTTTTCAAAAGGAACATGCAAGCATACATATGTCTGCAGCATGTGTACAAAGTTTCAAGTCAACTGCTTAAAACTCTGGAAGGAGTTGATTATACGAGCTTGTCATCCTGTATTAGCCAAACTCCCAATATACCTAAATAATTTTCTCAAAAATATAGATTCCTCATTTCAAAGTCAATTCAATTGTTACTCGTATCAAATGAATAATCGATTCTCACTTTGTCCGAAAAGATTCCCACTTTGCGCAGACACATTTTACCTGTTCGATAAACTACCAAATCCCTTGCGCAATTCTAGAATTGTACCGGTACAATTCCGGAATTGTAACACAAAGTGAGAATTCCTACTTTGCGCAGGACAATTCCGGAATTGTACCGATTCCTACAAAATACTTGCTTTAATAATTCCCAAGAAAATTAAACAAAAAATTACGACGAAATAGGTTTAACAGAAAAATTGATAAAAAAAAATGGAAGAATATGAGCAATGAGAACTAATTCCTCAATGCAATAACTCATTCTCCATTTGTGAAAAGAAAAAGATTCTAGCTTGCTCAGTTCCTGAGAAAACTGACACAAATTTAACTTGAAAAGACAGACAAAGCGACAAATAAAGAGACAAATGAAAGCAAGGAGTATGTTCTTCGATTCCACGATATAGGCGGTTTGCTGTCTATAAAACAGGTCATTTTGCTAAATATCTCTAAAACTACCACAGCGATCACTGTGAAGTAAAGCGCATCTTTAATGTCTATCTTATACATAACTAATCTATAATTTTCCTTGTAATTATATTTTGAAACTAAAATGTTTCCTTTGAAAAATTCTCATTTTTACAGGATATTTTAACTGTATTTTACAAGGGAGTATGTTTATTTATTTAACAGCCTTTGAATGGGCAATATTTACCTATGTCAATTGTTAGTTAATTGTACAGAGTTACTCAATAATACCTGTATACCTATTAATCGTTTCATCTGAGTAAAATGAAGTTCACTTATTTATTGGTTGGGAAGAAAATTGATAGGTGATGAATAGGATTGATTTATCTATAGAAACATTTCTTGTTTGTCATGCATATATGGGCATTGCATAATAGCTATTACATTAAATTATTGTACTCCCCCTTACTTAAGCTGAAAAGTTTGTAAATTTTTGCAAAGGATTTAATAGGCAAAAGCAAATATTTGACAGGATAAAATTCTGAAAGTCAGATTCCAGTTATGTATTAGTTTGACAATACTAGTGGAGATAAAAAATCAATTTTATCACCAGTAATAAAAGAGAAAATCTGCAAAATGACCTGTTTTATAGACAGCAAATGACCTATACAACGACTCATTATCCATGTCTATACGAAATTTAAAAATTTCAGCTTCAATAGTTCCTGAGCAAACTGTGACACTAATATTCAATGTAAGCAAAAAGAATAAGGTAAGAAAGAAAAATGGATCAACTTCACGATACAATCACTCATTCATCATGCGTGTACTAAATCTGAAGATTCTACCTTGTATAGTTGCTCAGAAAAGGGTGACACAAATGTACCTTCAAATGACAGAAAGAGAAGAATAAAACCAATGTGCCGGGCTCTCAATCCTGCGATACAATCCCTCGATGTAGATATTACTCGTATATCAAGTTTCAAGATTCTAGCTTCAATAGTTCCAAAGAAAACTATGACAAAAATTTCAATGAGGACAAAAATGGGAATGACAGAAAACTGGATAAAAAATAGAAAAAATATGAGCATTGAGACTGAGTTTCAATCCCACAATACAATCACTCATTCTACAAATGTGTACCAAATTAAAAATTCTAGCTTGTACATTTCCTAAAACAATAGGCCCATGGGCCACAAAGCTCACCAGATCTCTAGCTCAAAATTGCTATCAAAATTGCAGTTACATTTGTACAGGCTAATACAAAGTTTACAACTACAAAGTCTCAGTCTGACAATCTGTTGAGTTGATAACAAAATATATAACTATTTTCCATATTTTGATTGCAGCAAATGCCATTTTTCAATTTTCCCAATTATAAGTCAATGCAACTCTAAGTTGCCATAGCAACCAAACGAAAGAGCCGATTTTCATAAAAAACACAAACTTTCAACCCGCAGCCTACGAATACTACAGATGTAATCTGGGCCTTATTAGCCCAGTGGCGTTTGAGAAGATATTTTTGTAAGTATTTTTTCCATTTTTTTTTTTGCATTTTGGTTTCCATGACAAAAGAGCAGTGGGTCCACAAACAATAAAGCTAATAGAATATTTAAAGAGTAACTAGTAAAGAGTACTTTAATATTTAAAGAGTAACTTCTTCCTTTAGAAGACTTCTAAAGGAACATTTCAATAAAAGTTTTGTCAACATATCTGCAATGGCTAGGCAGTGAATGCCATTTTACAATTTTCCCCATTATAAGTCTATGGGAACTCTAAGTTGCCATAGCAACCGAATTAAAGGGCAGATTTTCATAAAAAACACAAACTTTCAATCCCCTAAGGCCTAAGGATACTACAAATGAAATCTGGGCCTCCTTATCGGCTCAGTGGTAACAGAGGAGATAATTTTTAAGTATTTTTTCCATTTTCTTTTCATTTTGGCAACCAATAAAAGGGGCATCGGGCCAAAAACATACAGCTTATAGAAGACTTCTCAAGAAACATTTCTATAAAAGTTTTGTCAACATATCTGCATTGGCCAGGCAGAAAATGTCATTTTTCCATTTTACCCATTATAAGTCTAGGGAACTCTAAGTTGCCAAAACAACCAAACTGAACGGCAGATTTTCAAACAAACACAAACTTTCAATCCCCCAGCTCAAAGATGCTATGGATGAAATTTGGGCCCAATTGGCGCAGTGGCTTCAGAGGAGATGTTGTTTAAAAGTGTTGACGGACGACGACAGGACGACGGACGAAGACCATGACGACGGACAACTGCCTATCCTATAAGCTCCCCCGGAGCCTTCGGCTCTGGTGAGCTAAAAATGTGATACTAATCTTCCTTGAAAAGACAGAATAATGGACAATTTAAGATAAGAGTGAAATTAATGAGTTTGATAATTGTCCCATTTTACAAGAACACATTATCCGTATGAATGCGAAATATCAAGACTCCAGCTTCAATAGTTCCTGAGAAAACTTTGACACAAAAGCTCAATGTAAGAATGTTCACATGGAAAGAAAGAAAACTAGATAAAAAAAGAAGAATAAAAGCAAAGAGCCCAAGTCTCAAGCCCACGATACAATCACTCATTCTCAATGTGTGTAGCAAATCTGTGGATTCTACCTTGCACAGTTGATGAAAAAGTGTGACACAAATTTACCTTACAAAGTCAGAAAAATGGACAAAAAGGGACGAATAAGATCAAAGAGCCCGATTTTAATTTGGCGATACAACCTTTCATTGTACATATGTATACCAAGTTTCAAGATTCTAGCTTCAATACTGGTCCAGAGAAAACTGTGACACAAAAAAAGCGTTACAAAATTACGAAGTAAATAACAGACAAATCCAGTATAGCCCCAATTTTTCAAAGCGGGGCTATAATTACTTAAATTTTATTAGTGACTTAAAGCGTCTAAATTATATAGTTGTTATGGTAGCATTTAAATAATAAAATGTCAGCGTTCCTTTTCGTGTTACATGGTAAGAACAATAATGTTTTTCTATACACTTCAGTCTCATTTTACATTCATTTTTCTTAATCAACTATGCCAAAGTTGTCTACCGTAATCATTGAATTTTTATTCTGAAATGTTGGTTACATGTTTCTTTTTTCTGTTTGGAAGCTTAGTGTCAAAAGGTCAGTTCTAGTAAAAAGTTAACACAAAACACCCTCACATCTCTCAGTGACCTTCAGGTCAACTTAACAAAACTTTGTCAACAATCAATTTGGTGGACCTATGCTGTCTAGCAACAACTCCTATTAACAATGTTGTACTTGAATTATTCAGAAATAAAACAAGCTTTATCTTCCCTCCAAAATGAATCTAAATATCTTGATTAGTCTCATGTATTGTGCTTTAAAGAGGATTTTTCTCTTCGAAAATAATCCACAAAATCTAGATCCATGGATCTAGATTTTGAGAATGTTTTGGAGGGAAAAAGTCTTGTCTTACAGCAGTATAAATAAAATATACTGAAATGTTTCTTTATCAACTTACAGTAACATAGAACTGTTCTGGCCCAGTCAATTCTTGGTAATAATCATTTAATCCTGCCAGCTGATTCATGGAGTCGGCATCAGGCATGTATTTGATCAGTATCTCTATAATGGCAGGTGTCAAGTCCTCTTCGTCCATTTTAAGCAGACGACGCTTTATCTCATCATACGGAACTTTAATGAGAGTAAATTACTTCCTTTTAGAGTAGCCGCTAACGAAAAAGGCAACCAAATGTTCTTCAATAATCGGACACCTATAAACTATTAATTTCCATTTGGGGCAAAAGAAAAATCAATGTTTTTAGGTGTCCCAATACTTAAGCACTTCAGGGTAGACACTTACTTCCCAGTGAGACAGATCTACCTTATATTGATTTACTTTAAGCCAAAATTGCTGAAGACAAAATTTGAATTATTATTATACCCCTCAATATAAGGGAAAAACTTTCGTACAATTCAGTATAGAATCAGATCGAGCTGTTTCTTTAAGGACTTCTTTTAAGCAACAGTCTGATCAGGATCTGCACTGTTTCCTTTCTGCCAATAATTCTTTCATTCCGACACCAGATTTCCTTGTCCAATTTTGGCAGTTGGCACTTTATCATTACAAGGGCAACAATCTACGTCATCCGACGCGTCACTATTTGATCAAATAACACCTATTCGGACAAACATCTATTCGGATTAGACCAGCAAGTCTCTTTATGTTGATAACTTTTCAAGAAAAGACTGCATGCACCAAATGCATTCTAAAAAGGGGATTATTTCAACATGAAAGTGTCTCCATAAAATGTAAAATTCACAGATACTTTGACTAAATGCATCACAATATAGGCTGAAGCATATTTGGTTAAACTGTTTGCAAAATCAATTGACTTCCATGTATTAAGATTGTCCTTTCAGTGTAAAATTTGGTGCACCCAGTGGCTTTTCGAAAATTTAAAATTTACAAGATTTATGGGAAAATTCCGAACACTTGACCAATCGAAATGGTGTAATTTCGAAAATACGTCACTTGTTGATGATGTAGGCTGTTAGGGGTGGTATCCTAACAATGTTGCTGTGCCTTTGTTCACATCCTAACAAGGTTTATGCTTATGTTGGACAATAAAAGTTAAGTTATTAGTTTCCCGTAGCCTAGTGATTAGAGACCCGCTGTACCCTGGGCAAACCTTAGAAAAGGTCGAGCCCATCCCTCTCCTTTTGCTGCCCTATTCTTACAGACTCGAAAAAGGAAACCATGCTACATGCATACTGAAGGTAAATTCGGTAGAAATTTCAAAGAAATACACTAATGATCTTACAGAGGTTTTGAGCGGATTTAGGATATAGGACTATACATAGTTCCTTGGCCTGCACATCTTGTTCTTCTGTCGGATTCTTTACTGAAATGTAGAACAAATAATTGCCAAATTCATTTTTTTAATTTGACGGCAAAATATCAGAGGGTGACACATGCTGCATTTGTGTTTCTTAGTGTGATAAGTACTCCTTCAATTTTAAGTTTAAGAACTAAACAAGACTTGTATTCATGTATAACACCACAGGGTGTGAACTAGTCCGCCTTTTTTCTTCCTGCTGAGACTGCCTGTCAAACTTGACTTCTGCCGAGACCGTCCGCGATCTCTTGCTTCCTGCCGATACTGCTGTGCATGACAAATGGCATCCTGCTTAGACTGTCTGTGTGATTCTGCTTCCTGCTGAGAGTCTCAGCAGGAAGCAGAATCATGCCGACAGTTTCTGCAGGAAGAATTTTTCGCGGTGGTCTTGGAAGGATGCAAAAACACTAATGGACAGTCTCGGAGGAAGCAAAATATGACAGTTTCAGCAGGAAGCGCAAATTGGCGAATAAGTAGCCTGTGATATTGATCCTTGAATAAAAGTATCAAGTGAAAAAGTTGAAAGTTATTGTGATTTGTACGGAAGAAATTTTCTTCATATTCTCTTTTAATTTGATCAAATCTTGTTAAAGCTTATCCAAACTCACAGACCGCAGTCTTGAGATACTGCATCCTGCAAGCATCATGTAGTTCAAAGAAATTAAACTGACTATTAATTTATCTACTTACCCATTTTTGTGGAAAAAAAATCTTTAAGCCCTGAGAATATCTCTTCACTTTCTAACATCTTTGCATTTGCTTGTACCCAGAATGAATTCTTGTCCAACTGTCTATCATTTACCTGAAAAATCGTTTCTTTCATATGTAATATACATGCGCAAGTATACTATACTAAAGGGTGGCTAAGGGGCTAAGCTATCTCCATGCGGACAGCCAAGTCTCTGATCAGGCTGGGTAAAAGCCTAGGCTGATCTGAGTCTTCGCTGGGAGCACGTGCTACTTTGTTGATTTTGCCCTGTCGCAGCTGAAATATTATATAAACCAAAATGACCCTAACTACTCTGACAGAACAATTTCAGCTAACTGTGTAGATCGTAGGAGCAGTCTGATCTGGATCTGCACTGTTTGTAGATTCAACAGCAAGTTATGACACACACCAATGTAAACTATTTTGCTCAAATTTCAAGGATTAGATTTTAAATACTTACAGAAGAGCCTTGGAAATTCAAAGTGCCAGGTACTGTTTACTACTTATTTAATTTTTGAATTACCAAGGCTTTGAACAGACAATGAATTTTACCTGCCGATAAATAGTAAAGTACTAATAAGTACGGTTGTTTTCTTGGGCAGTTAAGCTGAGAATGAAATTTCCTCTGCCTATAAATATGAAAATGCCAACATAAGTTGGCATATTCATATTTATCAGCAGAGAAAATTTCATGTTCAGCTGAATTGAGCATGAAACTAGACAATCACTACACCGTGTAGGCGGCAATCCTGAACACTCGCGGCAATCATGAACGCAGGCCAAAAATTTACGCGGCTGTTTGGGGTAAGTCGACAAAACTTCTTTTTAAAGCAGGAAGAATGAGTAAAAAAAATCAAGGTATCTTGACACGACTTTTATATATGTTTAAAGATGTGCTTCACAAATTTAAGTTGTTGAATCCCAATTAAGTTGCCTGTAGTTTAGGCTTAAACGCAAAATCTGCGAATTTTTAACCCCCCAAACAGCAAAATAGACCACAAGGATTCCGCGGAATGCGGTGTCTCGCCTGCTTGCGCTTTGTCACAAAACAGAGCTAACTCAGTAAAGATGTATGCATGAACCAAGTTTCTTGGCTCTAGCCCTTATAGTTTCTGAGAAACAGACCTAAATGCGAAAACTCAACAAAAATTCAGTCAACCGTAAAATGTAGGTCGAGACTCAATATTGATGATGGCTTTGAGATTTACTTTCCCAGATGTATGCATGTACCAAGTTTCATGGCTCTAGCCCTACTGGTTTCTGAGAAAATGACCTAAACGCGAAAACTTGACAAAATATTGCAAAGTCAGTCAACCGTAAAATGTAGGTCAAGACTCAATATTGATGATGACTTTGAGATCTGCTCAGCCAGAAGTATGCATGAACCAAGTTTCATGGCTCTAGCCCTTATAAGTTTTTAGAAAATGACCTAAACGCGAAAACTCGACAAAAAATGGCAAAGTCGGTCAACCGTAAAAAGTAGGTCAAGACTCAATATTGATGATGGCTTTGAGATCTACTCTTCCAGATGTACGCATGAACCAAGTTTCATGGCTCTAGTCCTTATAGTTTCTGAGAAAATGCCCTAAACATGAAAATTCGACAACAAATTGCAAAATCAGTCAACCGTAAAATGTAGGTCAAGACTCAATATTGATAATGACTTTGAGATCTACTCTCCAGATGTATGCATGAACCAAGTTTCATGTCTCTAGCCCTTATAGTTTCTGAGAAAATGACCTAAACGTGAAAACTCGACAAAGTTTACGCCGCCGCCGCCGACGACGACGACACCGGAAAAGCAATTCATATAGTCTCGCCTCTGCTTCGCAGGCGAGACAAAATGTTCAAGTTTGCTACATTTTTGATCATTTCCACCATATACAGATAAAATTGAATGTATTCTAGACAGACTGTGCGTATTCAATTGACACTGTCTTGTGCACGAATGAAGTTACATCGATTTGAAAACAATAGGGTAGAGAACAGTGGCAATCGAAAACGGTGTTCATGGCAATCGCCTAACGTCAAACAAACATTTGAAAGGCAATCGATGAACATTTATTGCTTCAGCAGCTTTTTATTAAAATTTTGGCAAGAATCTGTAGACTGTTGTTTTTTTATTTCTTAATTTATTTTTACATAATGCTCCAGACATTAAACATGGAACACATGTACACTTGCAATAAATCCTACCATTGTGGTACATGTTCCTTCCAAAACTGATTAACGTCTGGAATCAACAAAATAAAACAAACTTATTCAACCATCGCTATTTTGACTCATTTCGCTAATACTACTGTTATATGATAAATGCCCCTCGAATTTTCTTTAAAAACAAAAATTGTGGTACTCATTATAACTGCCCCATTAAGACGATTTAATGAGAGGACCAACCATGTATGCTTTAAGCAGAAATTATGGAAACTGTCTCTGTACGTTATTGGAAAACGAGGGGTAGTCAATAATAAAGTAATGCATTGTCTGTTTCAAGATCAATTGATTCATTTGTATTCGTGTTTGAAATTTAAACTTAAGAGAGACATATCAGGCACCAGTAAAGACGGCTAGCATGGAGGTCAAAATTCGACGAATCCATTGCATTGTAATCGAAGTCCATGTATGTTATTGTGCAGCATGCTATGGCTTGCATGTGTTCCGTGGTGGAATAACCATGCAAAGGATGCTGGCCAATACCATGTACGTAATCGTCAAACAGCGATCGAAGGCTAGCAAATACGATGGTGTGCAACAACTTGCATGTGATTCGTCGTATGGAAAATCCCATACCTCCAAAAACATGCTGGGAAAACAATGAATGGGATTCGAATACTATATATGAATGGAATTTGGCGACTGCAAATCACACGCTAGCCAGTATCAAACTGGCAATTTCTTGCATGGCATTCGAATACCATATATGAAATTCATCGAAAGGCAAACCAATTGGAAGCCAATACTATACTTGGCAACCTCACACATGGGACACAAATACCAAGCCTGGGATTCGTCGAATGGCGAATCTCATGTTGGCCGATACCAAAATGGACAATACTGTGCATATGATTCGAATACCATGCGTTGAACTCATCGAATCGCTATCTCCAGGCTAGCCGATACCATACTCGACATAACACATATGCTATTTGAATACCATGCATGACGTTTCTGGCGTTCCTCGGATGGCGAACCCCAGGCTACCCACAATTCTGCTGGGCAGTACTTTCCATGGGAAGTGGTTCGTTATGTACATGGGATTCGTCGTCTGACAAATCATCCCATGCTAACCATAACCATGCTGGGAACTGCTGGGTATTGGATTCGAATGCGATGCATTATCAAGGATGCCATGCTAGCCAATACCATCAAGCTTAATGCTTGACAATACCATACACTAGAGTTAAAAAAACCCATACATGAGATTCGTCGAATAGCCAACACATGCTTCCCAATAACGTGTTGAAAGATTCCATAATGGAATCCGAGTACACGTACAATGCATGAGATCAGCAAATGTCAAAAGCAAACATTCGACCCAAGGCCATGCTGTGCATTTAAATTCTATTTATTGATTTCTTAGAATGACGAATCCCAAGCTACCCAATACCTTGCTGAGTAATACCATGCATGTGATTTGAATACTGGTATGCATGAGATTTATCGACTGGCAAACCCCAGATTAGCCAACAACATGCTGAGCAATACCATGCAGGGGATTAGTCGAATGGCGAGCCCAATGTTATCCAATGCCATGCAAGGCAATACTATGTATGAATTTCAATTACCATGAATAATGAACCCCATGCTAGTCGAAGTCATGCTGTGCAATTTCATGCATGGAATTTGAATATCATTTATGGCATCCATCGATGGCGAAAATATTGCTACCCAACACCATGATGGGCAACGTAATGAATACATGTATGGAATTAGTCGAATGGCGAACCTTATGGTACATGTACCTGATACCAAGCTTGACAATACCATGCATGGGATTCGAATACCTTGCATGGGATCCGTCAATAAATGGCAAATCCCACTCTAACAAACTGATTCGCGGAATTCGTATATTGATCTACGTTGTGTTTTTTGAGAGAGCCTGACAACAGCGATAACAATAACCACAAAAGCAACCATAATTGGCTCTGTGTTATACTGGGTAAAGATGGGTATTTAAAGCAATAATACATATATATGTACTGCGCTTCCTTTTGTTTTCGAGAGTCTGATTTAGACAAAGACCTGAAACAACGACAGCAAGAATTTCAACATCCCCAACAAGTCAATATCAAGAACAACAATGTCAGCGACAAAACCAAGCAAAGGGCTTTTACTCATATAATATATTTTCGAATGTTTCAATGCATAACTCTTCTTCAAGACATACATGGATTTCAATGCAATCTCGTGTCTGTTGACAGAAACACTCAATCTTGAAGGTGCATGTCATTAGATGAAAAATAATGCAGCAAACACTCAATCTAGAAACAGTTTGTTTGTACAGCTGTTTTGTCATCGATTGCCATGCCCTGCGTTAGTCGATTGCATCCGATTTTAGGAAACAACGTTTCCGATTGCCAGAAGTTTTCACCCTCGCATTTTCACCCCCCTCCAAGTACGGTGATAATTTAACGAAGAACGTAGAAATTTTACAGGTGTTTAGGAAAGACATTCAAGTTTATCAGAAGACTATATTTTATTTAATTTGACCTTGAATAATTTAGAATATAAGCCAGAAATCTGAATTTAACAGTCTAAAATTTCATGGTTAAAATGTAAGTAGGCAGTGCGACAATTAGTAACGATTTTGTGAAGTATATTCTTCTTGAGGGAAATTTTCAAACATGCTGCTTTAGACCAGTAAGAAATGTTTTACCAAAAACCGTTAGATTAAATGAAATAAACATGTTAAACTGAGTTACCCTAACTCGTCGCGTAAATTTTTGACCCGCGTTCGAGATTGCCGCGAGTGTTCAGGATAGCCGCCTACACGGCGTGATCACTAAAGGTGGTGAATGTCCCCGCCATATGCCTCACGAGTAATGTATTGAGAGGTATTTGTGTGAAATTATATCAAAATATGTCAATAATAAAGGTGCTCGAGGAATGACAATTTTTTTACTAAAAAAAGCATCTGTGACCTTGACCTTGGCTCTACAACCCTGAAAGGTGAACTTGTCTAAGATATTGTCATACTTAATATTTGTGTGAAGTTATATTAATATCAGTTAACAAACAAAGGTACTAGAACCTTGACAAAGTTTTACATGTACCTATAATAGCATCTGTGACCTTGACCTTGGACCGACAATGCTGAAACGTAAATTTGTCCCAGATATTGCCATGCTAAATATTTGTGTAAAGTTATGTCAAATCATTCCAGAGGGATGACAACGTATTTTCTAAAAATAGCAACTGTGACTTGACCTTGACCCTAAATTTCTGGATCGCGAAATTTTCCAAAATGTCACACTAAACATTTGGGTGACGTTATATCAAAATCTGTCAATGAATAAAGGGGCTAGAGGGATGATAAAGATTTTTCTAAAAATAGCGACTGTGACCTTGGCCTTGAACCTGCAGTGCTGAAATGGTAATTTATTCAAGATATTGTCATACTTAACATTTGTGTTAAGTTATATCAAAATCGATCCATAAATAAAGCACTAGAGCGATGCCCAAGTTTTTAGAAAATAGCAACTTTGACCTTGACCTTGATTCTTCCTACCTAAAACGCAAATTGATCGAGGTATTGTCATACTCAATATAGCTGTGACCTTATATTAAAATCAGTTCATAAATGAGGCCGCTAGAGCCACAACAAATGGTGAGCTTGTATATTAGCCACTGAAATATGGTCAAAATATGTATATCATTCAAGGGGACATAATTCTTCAAGAAAGACCTGAGTCAAAGTCCTGTTTCCTTTATGCACATGTTCAATGTATGTCTGAATTGTGTTGCAAGTTTCAACTCCCTGCATCAAATACTGTAGAAGAAGTTGCGGAGACGCAAACAGTACTACAAGTGTGAAATATGGTTAAAATATGTATGTTATTCAAAGGGACATAATTCTGCAATAAAGACATGAATCAAAGTTGTGTTTCCTTTATGCACATGTGTAATGTATGTCTGAACTGTGTTGCAAGTTTCAATTCCCTTCATCAAATATATTGTAGGAGGAGTTGCGGAGACAAGAACAGTACTACAAAGTGTGACGGAGGGACGTACGTACGGACCGACGTTCGGACGTACGGACGGACAAGGGCAAAACTATATGCCCCACCCCACTTCGTGGCGGGGGCATAAAAACTACCAAATTTTCAATTTTTGCACTGTAAATGGTTCTCCAACAGGGCTAACGTAATCATAAACTTCGAAAAAATTTTTTAGAATTCTATCGCCGACTCTATGAATTGATTTCTAAACTCAAGGTCGGATTAAAAAGTCTTTTGCAACAGGGCCTATCGGAACCAGAATTTTATGGTGACTTAGTTTATAAATTCAAAAAAAAAATGTAGGTTGGTCTGATTTTTTCTGATCAGTTCAGAAAAATTGTTACAAATTCGTTACAAACGTACTGGATATAACATAAATGTAATGCTGCAGTCTGCATGTTTAGTAGTAAACCCGATCCTGGCTGCTTCCCTCTTTAATTGCACGCCGGTTGGTCAGGTATCAGACTCAATGATTGCCCGACATAAAGCTACTTAGTTTAGTTGGTTGGGGCCGGAGTTAGCGTTGTCTGTTGCATGGTTTTTCGGAGTCTAACTGATGGTTTCTTTTGCTCCGGTATTTCAGTGGAGTTGTTTGACTTCCCAGGGGTCTCCTGGTGTCGCAATATGTTATTTCCACCGAGTCCTCATCGCTGATTCATCATACGTGATTTGTTTGTTCCCGAAGATGATTTATTGGTGGGTTAGGAAACCTTCATGCCGACCAAACAGCTAACAAAATGTTTCGAGCCACGGCAGAAGCAGAGGACAAGGTTTGAATCCAGTAGAACATGTTTAAGCCTCCCAGTAATCTTTTGCTGACCTTCCAAGGCGGTTATTCTGTTGTGGCTCCTTGATGTTACATTGCGCTATGTACGCTTGTCTATGTGCTTTGGCGGTTTGGTCACCTGTTTTGCTACCCAATTCCTTTTGTTTTGTAAGTTGTAAATAAAATAGATGTTGATGCTGTTTTTGATTAGGGCAGCTGAACAACCACCTGTGTTTGGGAAAGAGCTGCTCATTCGGTTTACTGTGCGTGTCTTTCGCGAACCTGTCTCAATTTTTCCGAGGTGTGCGTTTATTTCCCTGTTGGTTTTGAGGGCGGGATGTGGGATTTGATTGTATTAATTTCCTGATCATTGCCTATCTTTTTACTTTACTTTGTTATCCAATCATATTCAATAATAAGCAAATCATTTTACTGCAATCTCAAGCGGTATTTTTTTTATATTATATGAAACAAGAATTGTTAGAAGATGATAAAGCACGACTTTGCGAGAGCATGACTTTAAAGTCTCCACAGTTCTATCAGCGGTAAAAACGTCTAAACTCAAATCATTGTAGAAAGCTGTCCAACCTTTACATTTTGTAATAAAATGTGGGTTGGCGTGCATACATTGAGTCATATAACTGGCAAAAAGTAGAGAAAACAAGTTCTTGAAAAATAACAACTCGCCACACAAAATACAATTTCCCGTTCTGGTTTCCCGTCTAGCAATGCTATAGCAACGTAGGCTGGATAGTAATTGGGACTCCACGCCTGTACATTGTATCTTTACCATTTTATGAAATCAAAAGTAGGTCATTTTAGTTGCCAACTAAAATGACCCAAATAAGTTTTCAAACCCTTTTTATGAGAAACTCAATGATGTTTTAATTTTTAAAGCTGGCTAATCACGGTCCTTTACAATTACGAAACTACAGTGAGAAGCTTGCAGCGATACCTCATGATAAAATTTTTCATGCCGATAGAGCAATGGGGCCTTTAACAAGCACAAGTTTAATATGGACAATGCAGGCTGGGTGAAACGAGATCGACTGCAGCGTCAAAATAAACAGTTTTCCAAAGAATAATTCAAACCTCTAAAATATTGCAGAGATGTGACAGTATCAATGAACTACAATATATAGGTCACAGTCACCTAGAAGTAACATGAAGTCAATCACTGTATCTTAATGTACCATTACACCAAGTATAACAGAAGTCAATGAAATAGTTTTAGACATATTGGCTTAATTCACTAGATCATGAAATATAGGTGTCGCTGGCGTACAATTTGTATGATGTCACTTACAGGTTCAGCCAACACCAACTACCCAAGTATAATGCAAATCCTTGTAAAAGTTTTAGAAATATGCTGCAAAATCAGTGGACCGACCATGAACTATAGGTCACACGGACCTAAAATTACTATGAGGTCACTCCCACTGTCAGCCCAAACCATAAACCGAAATATAATGTAAATTACTGAAATAGTGTAAGACATATGAGGTATTATCACTGCACCAAGAAATATAGGTCATGCTGACCTTTAACTAAGACGATATAATTCATAGTGTAAGCCCAAACCATATAACGCAGTATGATTCAAATCCATAAAATAGTGATAGAATATGAGGCAAAATCACTGGACCATGAAATAGGGATCAGACTGACCTACAACCAGTATGAAGTCACTTACAGTGTTAGCCCAAACCATAGACCAAAATATAAAGTTAATCCATAAAACAGTGTTATAAGATAAAAAAAAAAGCATTGGACCATGAAATATAGGTCACTGTGACATACTGTGTGTTTGAGGTCAAACATCCGGTCATATTGAGCCATTATCGCAAACGCAAAACTACTGAACAATATAGGTCACTGTGAGCTACTACCAGTTTGATGTTGTTGATTTGATGCTTAACGTCCACAGTAAACAGCTATGGTCATGTCGCGACTATCACTTAACCTAACCACACTATTCCTGGGCAGGCTTAGACCTCCTGGGCGGTTAACCAGTACTAAGTGCACATACTTTCGCCATCAGCTGACAACTGCCCTTCTTGAATCATCGGAAGGAGAGACGAAAGTGTGTGGCCAGACCGGGTTTCGAAACTAGGACAGTTTGTCTGTCAGTTTGAGGTCAAACATTCGGTCATACTGAGTCATTATTCCAAGAATCATGTTAGTACACAAAACAGTCTTCAAGATATAGGGCAAAATCAGTGGATCATGAAATATAGGTCACTGTGACCCACTGGTAGTTTAAAGTCAAACTTTGGGTCATACTGAGTCATTATCTCAAGCAATCATGTTCGTGCATCAAATAGTCTTCAAGATATCAGGCAAAATCATTTAACCGTAAAATATAGATCAATTTTAGCTACTGTTTATTTGAGGTCAACATCCGGTCACACTGAGTCGTTGTCCTAAGGAATCATATTTGTACATTAAAGAGTCTTGGAGATATAGAGCAAAAAATCACTGGACCTTGAAAGGTCAGTGATTGCTTCTGTTAGTTTGAGGTCAATCTTTAGGTCCTACTTAGTCATTATCCCAAGCTATCATGTACAAACATCAAACAGTCTTCAAAATAGAAGGCACAATCATAGGACCATGAAATATAGGTAACTTTGACCCACTGTTAGTTTGAGGTCAAACATCTGGTCATACTGAGTCATTATCAGAAGAGTGAGTGAGTGAGTGAACTCAGGTTTAACGTCCGGCCAACTACGAGGTCATATGGAGACGGGACCTCGGTTTAAAGTCTCATCCGAAAGACCGGAGAAGCGGGGTATCGATCTTGCGACCCCTGAATTGGTAGTCTGGAGTGTTCTCCACTACACTTCAGCCGCACCTCATTATCAGAATCAAGTTTGTGCACCAAACAGGCTTCAAGTTATAAGGCAAATTCACTGGGCAATGCAAAATAGAATGTGATCTACTGTTAGTTGAGGTCAAACATCTAGTCATACTGAGTCATTATCCCAAGCAATCATGTTCGTTCATCAGAAAGTCTTCCAGATATAAGGCAAAATCACTGGACCATGACACATAGGTCACTGTGACCCACTGTTAGTCTGAGGTCAAACTTTGGGCAATACTGAGTCATTATTCCAAGCAATCATTTTCTTGTATCAAATAGTCTTCAAGATAGAAGGCGAAATCACTGGTCTTCAAATATTGGTAACTGTGACCTACTGTTTGTTTGAGGTCAAATACTGGGTCAAACTAAGTCATTATGCCAAGCGATCATGTTCGACATAGGAAAGTCTTCAAGATTTAAGGCAAAATCACTAGACCATGAAATACAGGTCACTGTGACCTACTGTTAGTTTGAGGTTAACCTTTGGGTCATACTGAGTCATTATCCCAAGCATATATCAAATAGTCAGTAGATCTTTTCCGGACGAAGCTATGGAGTAAGTGTGAAGTCTTCAGCCATTGCGGTTATTTAGAAACTGAGCTAAACGCAACACATGAATATTTTTTCCTTTGTTAAATCAACCGTGAAATATAGGTCATGACCCAACAGCATTGCTGATGTCAGTAGATCTTCTCCGAATGTACCAGTGGAGTAAGTTTGAAGACTCTAGCCCTCGCAGTTACTAAGAAACTGAGCTAAACGCAACAGGTGAATATTTTTCTATGTTCAGTCAAACGTGAAATATAGGTAATGCCCAATATGCATTGCTGCTTTCCGTAGATCTTCCTCATATGTATCTATGGGGCAAGTCTCAAGACTTTAGCCTTTGAGTTACTTGGAAACTGAGCTAAACGCACAAGGTTAATATTTTTCCTATGTTCAATCAACCGTAAAAGTATAGGTATTCGACCAAGATGCATGACTGTTTTCAGTAGATCTTCCCAAGATATATCTATGGAGCAAATGTGAAGACTGTAGCCTTTGTGGCTACTTGGAAACAGAACTAAACGTAATAGGTGAATATTTTCCATGTTCAATCGACCGAAAAATATAAATCGAGGCCCAATGTGCTTCACTGGTTTCAGTAGCTCTTCCCCAGACGTATCTTTTGAGCAAGTTTTAAAAACTCTAGCCCATGCGGCTACTTAGTCACTCAGCTGAACGCAACAGGTAAATTTATTTTTGTATGTTCAATTCAAATCCAGCTCGTGGCCCGATACGCATCGCTGTTTCCCAGACGTACCTATGGAGCAAGTTTGAAGACTCAAGCCTCTGCGGTTACTTAGAAACTGAGCTTAACGCAACAGGTGAACACTTTATGTTATGTTTAATCTTGAAATATAGGTCATGGCCCGATATGCATCGCTGTTTTCAGTAGATCGTCCTCAAACGTATCTATACGGCAAGTTTGAAGAGTCAAGCCCTTATAGCTTTTTAGAAACTAGAGAAACCGCAACAGGTGAATATTTTTCCTATTTTCAATCAACCGTGAAACTTATCCCAGGGCCCGATATGCATCACTTTTTTCATTAAACTTAACGCGACAGGTTAATATTTTTCTATGCTCTATCAACCGTGAAAGTTAGGTCATGGCCCGATATGCATTGCTGGTTTCTATAGATCTTCTTCAGACGTATCGATGGAGCAAGTATGAAGACTCCAGCCTTTGCGGCAACTGAAACTGAGCTAAACGCAACAGGTGAATAATTTTCCACACTGAATCAACCGTGGAATTTAGCACAGGGTCGAATATGTATTGCTGCTTTCAGTAGATCCTCCCAGACGTATGTATCAAGCAGCCTTGAAGACTCTGGCCCTTGCGGTTACTGAGAAACTGAGCTTAACGCAACAGGTGAATATTTTTGCTAAGGGGCAAGCGTCTCTAACGGGATCAGCCGTTGCATGAACAGTAGCTACACCATCCGTACTATGGTCATTATGGACCCCTCCAAACTGGGATGGGACTTCGGGCATATTGTTTTTAATTATGATCTCGTCGGCTGCTAGTCTGCATCATATTTCCTGACGGAATGAACGGATTTTGACTGAACTACACAAATGTATCATTAAGAATGGAAAACCGCATTAGTGTTTTGGTTACCTTGCCCCATTTTGAAGGTCATAGGAGGTCTTTGTAAATGCCTTGTCTGCACCATATTAAAGAGGTAAAGCTTTAAGTATCCTTTCTTAAGAGAGCACAAAATTAAGCTGACAGAAATGCATTTCTAACCTTAAGATTAACTTTAATATAGATTTGATCAATCAGCCCTCAGTATCTAGGTGCCGAGAAGAGAAGGAACAGGATAAGTTATTGATTTTTACCGTGCATCTACTGCGAAATTCACCTGATAACATGGGTATGACAACATGATGTGATATCATGTCACTTTAGAACTGCGTTTGCGCGAATGTTATCAGGCGATGCCTAAAGAAGCGATCTCAGAAGACGATTGGCTACATACTGACGTTGGCTGTGATAACAGCGTTCGATTGGTTAAATGACGTGACCTACTAACGTTACAACACATTCGCGACGTCAACAAGTTCGGACAAAACTGCGTTTGCTTTTGCATTTGTTCTACTATCTTTACGCCGTAAAAAGTCTAATGATGCATGGTAATAGTGTCTTTTTATATGACACTGCTGCCAATGTGGTGAAAAACTGAATTCATGGCCGTACCACTCTAGGTTGACATCCGCATCATATTATTTTTCATCAAGCGTGAAATTTGCCGTAAACGGTCGTGTAAGACAACCTGGTTTTCCTTGAAATAATGTGATGTTAAACAAGTGCAAAGCGGCAGAGCTGATTCTTATCAGTCTTATAGTAAAAATATTAAAAGTGGCCAATCGATTTTCCTGTCATACAGGCGTTTTCAAACGATATCCAACATACAGCCGAATAACAACAAAATCAAACTAGAAAATTGTGTCCGTTAGACACAGATGGTGCCCCCGTACTGCCCTGTCCCCAATTTCCCCTCTTCTTACCCTCCCCCACTTTTGTACTTCAAAAAGGCATGTGCATTTCTTTAATATGTTGGTAACATCTGTGAAAGGTCTCAGAGATTTTTGAGAAGCTGTTGACAATATTGAACATAAAGACTCGTCATCCTCTATTGCGTAAAAACTGTGGAAGTAGTTGACTATACTATCTTGTTATCCTGTATTAGCCAAAACCTGAAATTTGCTAAGTTTGAAAAACCCGTCATTTTGTCAAGATTTTTCCTCTTGAAAAAAGACACATGCACATCTTCAATATGGCTTAAACATCTGTGCTAAATTTCAAACAAACAGCTCACAAACCATTGGTCAGTTTGATGATACAAACATGCCATCCAGTATTAGCCAGAGCTTGTAAAATTTCAAAGTTTAAAAAGGTCGTCATTTGTCAAAAATGATTTTTTTTGTCTTCCAAAAGGCATATGCACATCTTCAATATATCTGTTATATCTATGAGAGGTTTCAAACTTTAAATCAATTAGTAAAATTGTGGAAAGAGTTGATTATACATTTTTGTCATATTGTAAAAGTCAAAACCACAAAAATTTCTAAGTTTATAAATGCCCTTAATTAGTCAAAAATTATTTTTTCTCTTCAAACGTGCACATCTTCAATATGTCTGTAATAACTGTGCAAAGTTTCGAATTGGTAGCTTTAAGACCTGTAAAAATTCTTAAGTCTGAAAAGGGCGTAATTTTGTCAAAAATATTGTTGTTGTTTTTTTTCTCTGTAAAAAGGCACATGCACATCTTCAATATGCCTGCAACATTTGTGCAAATTTTTAGATTGATTGCGTAAAACTTAAGGAGGAGTTGATTATTCAAACTATTTTAGGCGCAATGGGGGCGGACAGACAGACAGACGGACGGAGGGACATGAATAAAAATATAATGCCCCCCCCCCCCCGAATATCGTCATGGGGGCATTAAAAGACAAAAGGACCTCTAGGAAAGATCAGTTCCTTTTAAACGTACTCTCGTTATCCCAAGCACTGACATCTCAAAGTACTCTCTTATATAAAATATTATTATACTGAAGGGATTTAAAAACTTCCACCCTTTAATTTTGAATATCTAAAAAAAGCAGCTCCTCGTTTTCTCAGTGCATTTAACATACAGATCAATCACTTCATTATACAGTTTTCTGACGAAGTTTGCGATGTTGGTATTACATTTACCTGTGCTGTTCTGTAACATGTAAAGTGTAGAGTAACTAGTTTGAAGTAACTATGAAGAGAGAAGTGAGAACTATGAAGTGTAAAGCATTTTGTAGATATTTTTTCTGATGTTAACATACAAAAGGTATTCTGCAAATTCTAAAAATGTGTCTTAGATAGTTAATGAGTTATTGAGGTAAAAATTTACTACATATTTTAATCATTTGCAGTGCATATGTGGGATTAGTCCCCTAAGCAGCTGAATTCTCTCGCAGCATGCTCAGTCAGTGGCACTTTCTGACTGGCCAGATATAGTTGTTATGTAGGTGCTTATCACTTTCAGAGTACGCAACTTTTCTATTTTCTTTTCGTAAGAGTAAATTATTTTCTTCAAGGGCAAACCCAATTTTGGAAGGGCTTAGTCATCCCAGCTGGGTAGCTATCAGGAGGTCACAAAAGATGCAACTCATCCCTTTATAAAAATAGCCGAAAAACAAGGAGCAATTCCCGTATACCTTATGGAGGTAAATGAAGACAGTCAGAGACAAAGACTAATAAATAAATACTTCGGAAATTATAATACCTTTTGTATTGTATGGGAAGGCGCTGCATGACAAACGGTTCGAGTGTTATCTTCTGCACTACTGGCTCCTTTGACAGGGTCATCTGCCACTGTTCCAGAAGGAGAAAACTCATTTTCATTCGACTCATCAGAAGAACAGGTGATTGAACCGGAAGAATCAGCTACATCTTGAATATTTTCTGTCTGATTTTCTGTTGATTTATGTTCTGTCTGACATAAAAAAAACAAATAGCTATACATACTAACAGTACATTTGCTAATTAAGCAGTGCTCATCGGCTCTGTCTGAAATACAAAAAACGATAGCTATACATACTTATATACGATTATATAGTTCATCAAGTAGCGCTCATAGCAATTGCATCCATTGTTTCAATTATGACTTTATCAAAATATAGATTTGTCAAACGATGCATGCATTAGTATTGTGAGATTTGGCGGGGTTTGACCCAGTTGAATATTTTAAATGAGCAGTATCTCATAGGCTCTACAGGTATGGATTTGCTCTGTATTTCCGAGTAAAAATACAATCAAGCGGAAACGCAAAAAATTAAAACTGAATACTGTCAGTCTTGCAGCCATATTAGTCTACCTGACATAATTTGTACGACGCTTAAAAACAACTTTTAATGGCATTTTTTGTTAATGCTCGGCATCCATGCTAGAAATGTTCTTTATATCAAACTGCACTAGGGTGAATGCCAAGTCTGAAGTTCAGAGAAAGGTCACAGCGAGGTCAAAGGTCAAATAGGTGCATTTTACCCAGAAAATCTGGATTTGTACTTATTCATTATGTCATTTATGCAAAAACTAAGTTGAATATTGTTTTAGTTTATCCGGTTGACAAAATGTATACTTAGCAATGAGTAAATTATATTTTGTGGTATCGTTCGCAACTATTATGGGATAGAATAGAGCTGCAATATGGAAAATTTGTCCTTAAGTTATGACAAACAATGCACATTGTTACCCGCCGGACCGCGTAGCGCAATCGGTAGGGCACCTGACTCATAAGTCAGAGGTCCTGGGTTCGAAACCCGGTCTGGCCACATACTTTCGTTTCTCCTTCCGCTGATTCAAGAAGGGCAGTTGTCAATTACTTTCGAAAGTATGTACACTTAGTACTGGTTAACCGCTTAGGAGGTCTAAGCCTGCCCAGGAATAGTGTGGTAAGGTTAACTGACCGTCCCGACATGACCATAGTTGTTTACCGTGGACATTAAGCAACAAGTCAATCAATAATCAAAACACATTGTTACCCAGGTATAAGTATTCACCCCAAATGATGCTAGCTTTAGTCTGGTAGTACATAAATCGCCGTTTTAAGGTAATTGAAATTGAAATTGTCTCAAGGCTATGTTGACAAATCTTTATAGAGTATTTAAGGTCATTTTATGTTGTATTTGGCGTCTTTCCTTCAATATCTATTTACAGTTATGAGGAGCAAATCAATATTGCTACGAAGACAGCTGTGTCCAGGAGTTAGAGATTTAGCATTTTTATCTTGAAAGAAACTAGGATTTTAGCAGTGTATAGATGTTCAGAGAACAATAAATGTCATATATATGTTTATCTTAATATTTTAACACATAAACCAAGCTAAAGTCTTACAAAACTCAGCAGCATTCATGATAAATAGGCACAGTAACGTCAAAAACCATAACGAAAATACAAATAAACACTGGAGATTATACATGCTCTATCACTTTTCATCGACTCATACCGGTCTTAAAAAGAAAGAACTGCTTGTTGTGTTGAATACGTTAGGTAGCACTTAGCACTGGTAATTGATTGTTGTGTATTTGAAAGACAATCTAACAGTTAAACTACGTTACAGAATTGCAATATGTCCAGGGATAAGATTTGTGAGCCAGCTGATTTCAAAGTTTCTGGCAGATAAGGCGCATTCACTGCTTCAGTGTTAATTTACCACTGTAATTCAGATGGCAAATCTAGCGCTTTCATAAACAAGAACCCAGCAAGAAGCATATAAATTATTACAGCAGATGCATTATTTCCTTATATTCCATTCAGTCTGACTTTAATGAAACATTAAAATTGATCATTCAGAATTTTATGCATTGAGTGAGGTAAGTCTAAGTTGATATATGATGTAACTGATCAATATTTAGGTTTAGAATCTTAACAGAGGTTATACCAATTTCCCTAACTGTGCTGCTGACTCAGCCAATAAATTACCCTTATCCTTAAACGAAGCATCTATACATTGCTGCAACAGCTCATGGTTAAACTGCCCATTTCACTTTTTTCTGTATTAAGTGTTTCTGAAGTACCGGTTGAAACAGTATCATTAGGAACTATATAAATGAGCTAAATAAAGCAATGCTTTAAAACTATAATTTAAGTTTTCCAATCGTATGTTTGTTTCTTGACTGTTACAAATAATTTCAAGTGACCAATGCTATTTGGTTTGGTAACGTAAAATATACGAGAGTCATACAAAAGAAAGTATAATATTCACAAAAGCTTTGATGCTAAACTTTATTGGACTGAAATTTTCAGACTTCAGCTTTACAGCTGGTTTCGCTTTCTAGTTTTTCAGTGTGTACTTACAAACTTTACCAATCATTTCAATAAACAAGGTTGTAGCACGTTTTGTATTGATGACTACAGATATCCTTATCATAGTTTTATACTAAACAGGTCACATCAGCTCAGGTATAATAACATTACAAAACTGACTGTAAATTATTTTATTCGAGGCTAATATGTTAAGTTAATGTTGGCTTTAAATAGCAACGGCTTTGATTTCTCTCAAGTAATAGCATCACTTTTTTTTTCTTTTTGCTTTGGATTTTTCAGATTTATGTAACAA
Organism: Ctena decussata; assembly: GCA_963989385.1. Taxonomy (NCBI): domain Eukaryota; kingdom Metazoa; phylum Mollusca; class Bivalvia; order Lucinida; family Lucinidae; genus Ctena; species Ctena decussata. The sequence goes on along the minus strand of OZ022502.1, from coordinate 65,154,384 downwards.
ACTTTTATGTACGTTACTGTCTTAAAATAGTAAAAAAATAAAAGAAAGTATCAGGCAAATGATTTATGATATAATAGCCAAGAATACAGCAAAACCTGTTGTGCATATTCAGAGTATGTCAAGTCTTTAAACATTATAATGTAAAGTGTTTTGCATTTCGTAACGTATAAAACACAGCTTATGTATCCCTAAAACTAATTGATCAACGCGTTGATAGCCACATGTACAGAATATATCGTAAGGGCCAGACTATTATTTATGTTATTGTTTTCTAAGAGACAGTGCTAAAACTTGATAAGTCGTATTGTAATGAACTATCCTACACGTTAATGTTAATATTTACGTCACTGCTGCTAATAACTACTATAAAACTAACCCAAAAAATATTTTTTCTAATATCCAAATGTTCCTTGATGTATTACATGCTAAGAAAAGGAAACGATATGATTTTATCTTCAAAATATATTTTTACGACAACAGTCATTCAAAATACATGGTTTTATCAGAAAATAGTCATAGGTAACGTATCTAATGGACCATTACGGTCAAAGTTCTACCAGAAAAGGTAAGAGAGGTGCATTCAAGATATTGTAACATATTTCCTTACTGTTTTAATATGCTGACATGGGCAATATTACTCTTTGCTGTTGTTTTAAATTCCAACATTGTTATTCAAGCATTCGAATTACACATTAATACCAATATTCTGTAAGCACCAGACTTTTCTAGAAACGCAAGGTCGGAAGTTCTTCTTCAAACTTTCTCACTTTGTGTGTAGGCAGACAAAAACAAATACTAGGCACCTCATTTTTTCATTTGCCATATCGTTGCCATGGTAACCACGTTTTTTCTGTTTTTGCAGAAAAATGCCAAAAATTCAACTTTTCGCTCTTGTATATCACCGAGAATAGACAAGGCTTGATCAAAAACTCTTTAAATCTACAAAGTAGGGACTTATGTTATTAACATGAAGTATCAAAACAACTTTGTTAGAATATTTTTGGCATATCTACTGGTCCTCAAAGGTGGGTGGGGTAACCAGGTATCGAAAACACAGTTTTTAGGCATTTTAAGCATCACTTTGAAAAAAACGCACACTTCTGTGACACCTTTGCATACTTTAACCTAAAAAAGGAGACTTTCAATTTTTGGAAAATGAAAAAAAAAAAAAAAAAAAAAACAGAGTGGGACAAAGCTGACTTTAGACCGTAACCATGGCAACAAATCATACCCCATGCAAAAGGTGAAAACCGAAGCTTATACTGAAACCACACTATCATAATCAAATTAAATGCACTGCAGCTATAATTACTGGTCCTAATGCTGTAGAAATATTAGTTCCATATAATTTGGTGAGGGTTCGACACCTTAAGGGTTGAAAGTCCCAGTTATATTCTTTTAAAGGGCCCACAAAGGGGCAAAACATGGTCAAAATTAACGTACCTCACTTATTGTCTCTAGGAATCAACCAAAAGACAACATGGGTTACTTTTAAATTTGTTATGAAACTATTAGTTTGACCTAAAACGATAAAAAATATGGCATTAGGGAGCCCTACATATCTAGGTATAGGGTTTGTAGGGTCCCAAAAAGGGGTAAATTTGAAAATGTTCATCCATTAAATCATTCTTCACAGTGGAACACACTACATCATTGCCAAGATAGAACAGGTTGAAAAAAACAGCCTTATATATGCCACCAGTAAACTTGCACTCAAGGGGCTGGGAGCCCTATCTATGAAAATTTAAGGGGCTCGAAAGGGGGAAAAACGGTCAAATTTACCATATATCACCCAGTCTCCTTATCAATATGCAAAAGACAGCACTGGCTGCTTCTACATTTGACATGACAAAATAAAGTAAACATATACTGATAGAAAATATGGCAAAAAGGAGGCCAACATACCAAGATATGGTGATTATAGGGGCGAAAAGGGGTTAATTTGAAAATAAACACACAAAGTAACAGTCGTTCTTCACAATAAAGCACACTACAGCATTTGTCAAGATGAAACAGGTTGAAAAAAACTTTATACATGTACATGCAGCAAGTAAACTTGCAATCAAGCGGCTGGGAGCCATATTTATAATGATTTAAGGGGCTCAAAAAGGGGCAAAAATGTCAAAATTGCCACAAATTTTTATAAAATATTAGATTGACATATGTTGATAGCAAATATGGCAACAGGGAGCCCTAAATACCTGGGTATGGAGTATACAGGGACCCAGAAAGGGGTAAATTTGATATTCGCTAAAAAATAAACAACAAATATTGTAGATTTTTAATTTCTTCACACTAAAACAAAGTACTGCCTTTGCGGCGTTGAAACTGGTTGTTAAACTACAAGCCTAATAAATATTGATATAAAATATGTCATACCTAAATTCAGTAAAGGGGCCAAACAGAGTCTACTTGTGAGAAAATGTAAAAGAAATAAACAAAAACGAACAAAAAAGTAAAATAAAAAGGATGCATTTTTAGCTCACCTGAGCACGAAGTGCTCAAGGTGAGGTATTGTGATCGGCCTTTGTCCGTCGTCCGTCGTCCGGTCGTACGTCCGTCGTCAACTTTTGCTTTAAACGACTTCTCCTCCAAATCTGCTGGACAGATTTTGAAACAATTTCACAGAAATGTTCCTTGGGTGACTCTCTACCAAAATTGCTCAAACGGTTCCGCTCCACTAAACAATATGGCCGCCAGAGCTAAAAATAGAAAAACCTTTAAAAAAACTTTTCCTCCAAAACTGCTGAAAAGACTTAGATATAGTTTCACAGAAATGTTCCTTAGGAGACCCTCTACCAAAAGTGCTCAAACGGCTCCGCTCCGCTAAACAATATGACCGCCAAAGCTAAAAATAAAAAAAAAAACCTTTAAACGACTTCTCCTCCAAAACTGCTGGGCAGAGTTTGAAATAATTTCACAGAAACGCTGCTTAGGAGACTCTTTACCATAATTGCTCAAACGGTTCCACTCCACTGAACAATATGGCCACCAGAGCTAAAAATAGAAAAACCTTTGAACGACTTCTTCTCTGAAACTGCTGAACAGATTTGAAATAATTTCACAGAAATGTTCCTTTGGAAACCCCTCAACAAAAATTGCTAAAACGGTTCCGCTCTGCTGAACAATATCGCCACCAGAACTAAAAAAGAAAACATTTTAAACGACATCGTCTCTGAAGCCAATGGCTCGATTTCGAAAAAAATCACAGAAATGTTTGACTCATGGCCCGTAACAAAAATTGCTAAAACGGTTCCACTCGGCTGAACAAAATGGCCATCAGAGCTGAAAATAGAAATAAATCTTAGACTGACACAGAGGGCATAGTTATGATCCAATCATCATAGAACTTTATCAGAATGTTTATCTCAATGACATCTAGACCAGCTTTGAAATTTGGTCATGTGGGGTTAAAAACTAGGTCACTAGGTCAAATCTAAGAAAAGCCTTGTGCACACTCTAGAGGGCACAGTTATGATCCAATCTTCATGAAACTTTGTCGGAATGTTTATCTATATAAAACGCAGGCCAAGTTTTATCTTGATGACATCTAGACCAACTTTGAAATTGGGTCATGTGGGGTTTAAAACTAGGTCACTAGGTCAAATCTCAGAAAACTTTGTGCACACTCTAGAGGGCATAGTTATAATCCAATCACCATGAAACTTTGTCAGAATGTTTATCTTAATGACATCTAGACCAGCTTTGAAATTGGGTCCTGTGGGATAAAAAACTAGGTCACTAGGTCAAATCTTAGAAAAACCTTGTGTACACTCTAGAGGGCACAGTTTTGATCCAATCTACACGAAACTTTGTCAGAATGTTGATTTTTATAAAACCTAGACCACATTTAAACTGGACCATGTTAGGTTAAAAACTAGGTCACTATGTCAGTCTTATAGAAACAAATCAAGATGTGGGTATTAATAGTAAAATATCTTATGCAGACAGCAACACATTATTGGCTTTTCGAAAATGTGTAAAGCTGGTTTTCCATGGATCTTATCCTTTAGCCTATTCTACGCCTGTGTTTAACATGACTGTTACAAAAGCATGGCACAAATAGTGTGAATAACAAATTTCGATTCTAAATATGCTTCATTCTAGAGAACTAAATTCAGTGACAAACCTTCTTAGCCACTATATTTTTGCCACAGTCTTATAATGGAATAATACAAAGCCTGCGCTAAACAAAAAAAAAAAAAAAAACAGTCATATAATACGCTCCATATAAATCCTTCTATACAATGTAGTTTGTATGCCAGCTGCAAACATGAGAACTATTGGACCACGTACTCTTGCTCTTACCATTCATTAAGCGTTGGAGTTTATTTCGAAGACTACAAATCTCAAATAGAAAGGATTACACCGACCTGAGCATTTTTCTTATTTTACCTATTAAATTTTATTTCTTTTTAATCTTTTTTTTTATTTATTTATCTATTTTTTTTTAGGTTTTTTTCTGCCAGCCCACTGAAGAAAGTCATTATTTCAAGGTGTGCAATTATTCAGATACAAATTTTCAATGACTCAGTAAAAAGATCAAATGTAATTATGAAGTAAAGCAATCCTGAAAATAGGATATCCAAATAAGGAAGTATAGTTTCCCACAGGTCAAATTTTTCGGCTGTCCTTAAAACATGAGGGTTTAAGTCATGTTTGCAAGCATGTGGTATGAGTTTTGTTTGAATGTCCATGAAATGAATCATGAATATCCAGGATATTGGATATGAAGAAGGCAGCGCAGGGCTATCTGTGTATCAAAGAGCTGCGTCATGTGTCTTTGTGGTGGAAGTCTTGATGCAGGTACAATAATTTAGGGTGACTTGATAAACATCTTAGTTTTTTCAGCCATTTTACCAAAGGGAGGCAACTTTTGAGACAGACTTCCTATTTACCTCCCTGACCTAATGGGACTTACTGTTTGCTTACTTACCGTTGTAGGATTAGACTTTGCCCCAAAGAAGGCAGGTTCTTTCCTTCAGGAGTTGATCCCTATTGAGAATGAAGAAAAGACAGAAAATGGCAGAGTTGCCCCCCCCCCCCTGCCAGTGTATCTTGTAGCCTAGAGTTTTCATCCATGCTTAGTGATTAACCCAATCACGGTTGATAACTTTGCTGCACTCTTTAATTGCACACCGGGGGATCGGTCGTCAGACTCTATGATGGCCCCGACCTAAAGCTATATATTTCAGTTGGTTGGGACCGGAGCCTTTTTGTCTGTTGCTTGGTCCACCGGGGCTCAACTGGTGACCTTCTTTTGCTTCAGATTTCAAGTGGGGTTGTTTGGCAGGACAGGGATCTCCACCTGTCAGACGGCCCGTTGTATCTGTTGAGTCCTCGTCTTTGCTTCTTCATGGTGTTGAAATTTGATTTATGTGTTTACCGTGATGATTCATTGACGAGTTAGAGGGTTATCATGCGAACCGAACAACCAACTAAATGTTTTGTACCACTTCAGAAACTGAGGGTGAGGTTGGGCCTGTAAAATCGATTTAAGCCCCCCAGTAATTCATTACTGCCGTTCCAAGGCGGTAGTTCTGTTGTGGTTCTCTGTTGCCTGTTTTTGGTGTCAGAGTTTCTGTGATGTTTTACCTTATGTATGTTCTTATTATTTTTGGTTCGGTTTGGGTTGCTGAGTGGCCACCTTTTGGGAACAAGCTGCTCACTTGGTTGGACATATGTTCTCTGTATCTTGTTTATTTGTAATCTTAGTTGTTTCCAACTATGGTTTGAGGGCTGGATTTGGATTTTGATTGTTTCAGTTCCTGGTCTTTGCATACTTTTTACTTTCAGTCTTGGTCTGTTAGATATATTTGTTACGTGTTATGTGTCTGTGGCGAGGAAATTGATGCAGATGCAATGTTTTAGGGGGAATGGATAAACAACCTTGTTTTTTGTCCATTTTACAAAGAAGAATAAATTTTGGGTCTTCCTGTTTACTTCCATTGTCTTATGAGACGTTCTGTTTGCTTCCCTTACATTATAGGATTCGCTCTTGGAGGTTGAGCTTTGCCCCAAGGAAGGCAAATTCTTTCCGTCAGGAGTTGATTCCCACTGAGAATAGATGCAAGACAGATAATGGCAGAGTTGCCTCCCATGCCATTGTATCTAATCACCTTGAGTTTTCAGTCTCGATCTAATACACTTGTCACGTGTTATGTGTCTGTGTCGAAGAAGTTTTCATGCAGACACAATTTTTGTTTTTAGGATGAATGGATGTACATCCATGTTTTCCAGCAATTTTACAACGGGGAGCAACTTTTGATATTTCCTGTTTACTTCCTTGGCCTAATGGGACTTCCTATTTACATCCCTTCCAGTGTGGGATTCCCTTTAGGAGGCTGAGCTTAGCCCCATGGGGAGCAAATATTTTCCTTCACGAGTTGTTCCCCATTGAGATGGCGGCAAGAAGCAAAACGGCAAAGTTGCCGCCCCTGCAAGTGTATCTAGTCACCTTGAGTTTTCAGTTTTGGTCTGTTCTTACATATTCATTTTTGCTGTCTGATACTGCACTTGTATATTGTATGGAAATGTACATCTCGAATACGAAACCCAGGGAAAAGTGCATTTACATACAACACACGGCCTCCCCCCCCTCCCCCGGAAAAAAAGGCTGGTTAATTCAGATTGTATAGGCTGCAAGGTTTGGCTTTACTCTCTATTTACGGGGTAAATGTAGTTCAAATTTGGGATGTCCATGTTCAGTTTATAGATACCTAATATTCATCTTGATTTTACGCATATTTCGAATAATAGATATTGTAATGTAACTGTACTCAAAATTTTCATTCTGGGAGGTAAATTGTGGGTTTGTAGATTTCAATACAAGGCGACATGCCAACAGATGGGAAAAAAGCGGTTCGCGGCCAATAAAACCGACGATTTACCTCCCCAAAACCAGCTGTTGCAGCTATGCATGGCCTGCACAGTCTGTTTTCAGTCTGGACGGTTAATTTGTAAGAGCGGAAGAAAGATCATTATTTATCCATATATCCAAGGGGTAACGGGGATAATTCAAAGATATTTTTTTCATATTTCTCAATGAAAGCACAGGTTTGGAACCCTCATTAGAACCGTCTCAGCGAGACGGATCTAATGAGGGGGTTCTAATGAGGGGTCACATGAATTTGTTATGGAAACATAGGGAAAATAATCCCTAAATTATCCCTGTTACCCCCTTCTTATCTGGCTCAGTGTATGGATACATACGCATGTTTTTCTGCAAAATCTTTTCAAAGGTAGACCTATTTTGTGACTTCCCCTTTGAGTCCCTGGACAATAAAATTAGTTAAGGTCTTTCACTATTAATATCAATTAATGAAATTCAGAGCTCCAGATAAGGTGGGGTTTTAAGGATAATTCTAAGATAGTTTTCATTTCTGAATAAATATATGCAAGCCTAACTTATCTGATCATACGAGTTGACACTAATCGATATTATTTGTGGCGAGAAATGCATTAGATTGAATAGGAATCCAATCGTTCACAGAAAACTGTAAAAATATTAATTAATACTGAATTTATATGCATACAGATTCATAATATTCAATTTAAGTGCTATCCTTTACATATTTTTTCATAATTTTACGTTAATATTAAATTGGGGGATTCTTAGGTTGAAAATGTGACCCTCTAAATGCAATACTTATATAGTAAACAGCACTGAAAATGCAGAGGGTATCCTTCTTTTATTGCCAATATCATTTTCAAATATAAAGTTGCATAAAATATGCATACGGATTCCATATCTTCAATAAATTTTCTTTCTAATGTTATAATTTTTATTGGGAAAAAATGAAAATTAATTGGGGGATTTTAAGGGTTTTTACAAACTTAATTGTTTTTAATTGTCACAAATGCACCCGAATCTATTTTTAGAAATCGTAGACTAAGCGTGAAGCTATACCTGTCCGAGTTCCCCCTGGCTATTTTAGCTTTAGTGTACACATTTTTATCAGACCTTTATAACTGATTTGCAATATTGCTATATCGACGCATGAATACTGAAAATAATATTTTGATAATTTATTTATTATCATTATGGCTAATCTGCAAGTGACGCTCTGGATCCCTGACCATACTGCGAATTAACTGCTGTGTACCGATTCTTTCACTGTGTCAAACACACACACACTACCAATATTAATTTCCTAATTAAATATGCAGAAAGGCATCATTTAATCAATTTGCAAAAACAAATGAGTACATTTTCTTCCTTGTGAAAGTAAAATATTCACTTTCCGTTTGCTTTCTCTGAAAAAAAAAAAAAAAAAGATTGGAAGAAAATTGTTCTTTATTTATTTGCACTTGAATATGTGATTATATTTCTATGATTTAAACTTGTATGTGCTGTCAATGTATTTTCTAAATGTGTCATTACTGTCCTGTTTGTATTATTTATACTTTTTATCAAAATATACTCGTCAAGTTTTATAAATTCTGGCGAAATATCTAACAACGGGAATATTTCACATAAAACAGCTAAATTTCGGCTTAAATGCATATAAATGAATAAATAAATAATATTGACACAGAAATGTGCAGGCTTATCTAAGACGCACATTTTTGTTGTATTTTTAATTAATTGCAATTCCCTGGAATAGATGGTAGTTTTAGTAATTCACAGTTTGTCTCCCGATGATTGAAATTAGAAGTGGCTTCAAAATTATTCTCCCGTCAAAAAGGCGCCGAATTGAAAGAAATAAAAGAGCGAAGCGCTTCATTATTCAATAAAATCTAATTGACATAACAAACTCTTTTTATTCTCAATATTCTGCTAATTTTACTGTCATAACTTTGTTTTTACAACACACATTACTAGCTGCGCAGCCGGTTCCGTGTCTTCACAATATATCTACAAAACATCTCCTTTTGAGCCAACATCGCATACTGAAAACTCTTAAAAGTATTTTGATCTGACTACAAAATATCAAATATTCAGCGAGAGTATATCGTTGCCTGTTATTACACGTCTTGAAGACAGTACAATTTCATTATTGTAAATAAAGAGTACTTCCATTCAGTTCCTTTGAAAACTTAAAGGGTCCACTAATGAGGACTATGATCAGTTTGCGCGAATAGAATAGGCACTTAACAGAGATTGCATAAACTGCAATATTATTTATTATAAAACTATTGTGTCACCTACTAATGGTTATGATCAGTTTGCGCGAATAAGCTTTTTCTATCTTCATATCATAACCGTTAAATGTATTTGTGTGCCAACAGCGCAGACCAAGACTAGTCTGGTGAGAAACGTTGTGTTGTAACTGCAAACAATCTGACCAGTCTGCTTCTCCTCTCAAATTGTTTCAGAACACCTTACTATTCTATGAAGATAATGTAGTTTTGTTTACAGTTTAGAGACCGATCAGTGTGCGCAGTCTTTGTATTTATCCGCGCAAACTGAGAACAGATTGCCGGCTTTAAATAGTTTGAGCACATGCACAAGCTGATTTGGGCCCACGCTTTAAAAGTTTTGAGAAATATTCTGATCATTTTGCGAACAAACAAACAAATAATCTGCAAATTAAATGTTTGATCTTTATTTTTCTATCAGTTAGTGCAATACCCTTATTATTTATGACAGCTTGGTCCAGTTAATCTCGGATTTTATGACCGATAATTGATATATCCAAATGTAATAAACATGAACGCCGCGCGGCGTGACATTCAACAGATTATGACAGTCTTAACATCTTTAAGAAACGCAAATATCGTTGCTTGATAACAAAACTGTTATTGTATTTTATTTATCTTTCTTTTAAATAACAATGTTGTTTTTTTTTCATTTGAATAATGCTATGTTTGAACAGGAAAAGAATAAAAATTATCAGCCTGCACATCAGCTATTTCGGATCTGATCAAGTTGTAAATCAACAGTTTATAAGCTATTCAGATAAGCCTGCACAAACTGATAAGACCAGAGTTGTTGATTAGTTTGCGCGTTCACAATGTCTTATTGGGTAAATATACATATAACTATCGGAATCGGAATTATTCCAAATTCCAAAGAATATCATTCACCAAGACCTGTGATCATAAGCTTATGCTGATGCGCAAATTGACCAGACTTATCAGCAAAGAACCAGATAAGCGTAGCAAAATACACAGTCTGATCCGAACCATCACTGTTCGCATAAACAATTATGATTCCCGATAAGAGATTAGTTTGAGTAAATTGATAAACGCTAATCCGGACTGGTACTGTAATTATCTTAAAAGTTTGGAGCAGTTGAATATATCACGCATTATAGAGGAATTGGCCGAAGGGCAAATTTTGCAGACTCAGATCAAGCTGATTTTCAGAAACAGTCTAATCGGGGTCTACGCTATTTGCTGATGTAATTCTGCCAAAATATAAAGGGTGTTTGTGGTACGTTAAATATATATTTCTTTGTCATGCGGAAGAGATTTTATATGAAAAAAAAATAATTATTATTATTATTTTTTTTGTTGTTGTTGTTGTTGTTGTTGACTTAGACAACTGCATAACTGCATAGTGACCTCTTTCTGTTTATAAGATTTTCCTGTAGTCACTGCAAGCAGTGACGGACTCGATGAGACGCCGCATTCTGGAGCGTCTGATCAAGGTCTGCATTGTTTTCAGATGTCACTTTTATAGGGAGCCAGGCATTTTGGGGTTAAAAGAAAGATGGAAAAGTGCATTATGAACAACATGATCAGCGTATACATGGATATTATAATTTTTAATTATACCCGTTAGTCTTGTTCACTTCTACAACAAAAGCATAAATCAGACTTCATTAGAATACAAGGAAGTTTTTATTACGCTATCATGTTTCATATACGCTGGTCGATGTTTTTTTCTCAAAGCACCGAGATTCAAGTATCAAAAGAAATGATTTCATATGTGGCGATGATATAAGCAAATTAGTCAAGGCTCTGTTACTTCTAGTTATATTGGCCTTTAATTCGCTATCGGAAAGGTGATAAACCATAGGTAAAATCGATTAGCTGCACACACAGTGGGCCAATAAATCGAGTCAAGTAAGATAATCCCTGCGATTACCTGTACAAATCGTCAATTTGGGTTGTCTTTCCAAAATTATCGGATTTATCGGATTTTCCAAATGAATGAATAAGTTGGACTTGGTTACGATCCCTCAATAGAACTGTCTCAGCTAGAGAGTTTTAATGAGGGGTCACAACGTATGTTTTTTATTGAAAAAATAAGGACAAATTTCCCTTAATTATACTTGTTACCGCATCTTAGCAAGTGAGCAAGGGCTCACATATGCCCCCAACCAGTGCCACCGCCTGATGAAAGCTCACTTTAACATAAAACTGCACAGCAATGTTATACATATGCAAAATTCAAAGTCCTTGACCTTGACCTTTTGTAAGCAGCACCATCCATATGATGTAAACTAGCATGAAATTAACCTAGTCAAGTATCATTAGGCGCCATTCAAGTTTATTAAATGTATAACACAAAAGTATACAACAAATGGCTAAGTCCTACCCATGAGCCTAACCCTGAATCTTAGGTGGTCCTGATCAAAAGTAATGCTACAGGGATATCATGAACCAAATATGGAAGAATTACAGCCAGGTCGCTTTTCGCGCATGATGTACTTATATTCGGGTATCAGACGGTGAAGTGTAGAACAAGATCAGGTTTTGCCTGCAATAAAATATGGTAGGTCTAGATTTTTGGGATTGTAAGGGAAACCCCCGTCTTACAATGTTTTTCTTCTGTTGTGTGGTGGTGTGTTGTATCGCGGTGACCAATGAAAACCACAAATTCGAGGTGTGGGGGTGTGATTGTGTGTGTGTCGCGTGACCAATGAAGAACAGAGACTATTGAAAAACAGGGATTCAAAGACCTATAGAACAGAGATTTTTTTGGTGGAGGCCTGTGGTTGCGTGTCGTGTCGTGGTGACCAATGAAAAATAGACATTTGTCACGGTGACCAATGAAAAATCAGAGATTCAATATAACTGTTCAATAACTAGATGTTTCCTTAAAACAAATAAAAGTTGGCTTGATTATAGAGCACTAACCAAAACTGGCCTATTACTTAACATTGGCGGGCAGTGCAATGAAATTTTAAATACAGTGTCTCCCATTCTAATGTACTTACAGATATTTTTACTTTACAAAGTGCCACATTTGCTTCGATGGCAAGCAACTTCAGCAATGATGACGTTTGTTCCATTAAGAAAAAATATAATTATTTTTTTTGTGAAGTCTTTAACTAAACCCTTTTCGGCCTCATTTAACCCTCTTGCGAAGATGTTGGGTACCCCGTCGCCATGTTGTATATCAGTATCTGTAAAGCAAATATTTCCATAACAAATTTACAAATAACCAGTGTTCACTTTTGTAAATTCCTGTAAAGAACTAATGATATGTGGTAATTTTGACCATTTTGCCTCTGTTTGGGACCCTTAAAAAGAAATTAATTTGATTTCTTATCCCTTATTCCATGTTAACAAGCGGCATATATAAGCCTCTTTTTCTGGCTACTGATTCTAACATGACAAATGCTTTAGTGTGCTCCTCTGTGAAGAATAACAATTATTTTGTGCAAATATTTTCGATTTTTTCCCTTTTGGGCCCCTAAGACTCCAAACCTAGAGATGTAAGGCACCAAATTGCCATGTTTTTTATCAACATTTGCAAACTTATTTTCATAACAAATTTAAAAGTAACCAGTATTGTCTGTTGTTAGACTGTGGAAAGAAATATTGATTTTTGTTTTTAAATTTTGACCATCTTTGCCCCTTTTGAGCCCCTTACATTGATAAAACCGGGGCTCCCAGTCCCATGATCGTAACTTTACCAATGGCATTTATAAGACTGTGCTGAGGCTGTGCTTTTTCAACCTATTTCATAATGACAAATGTTGTAGTGTGTACCAATAAGAAGAATGATCATTATGTTGGGTGAAAACCTTTTTGGGCTCCTTTAGACTCAGCCAGGAGAAATCGGGCTGCCCATTGCAATGTTTTCTATTACTACATGTCAAACTAACATTTTCATAACAATTTAAAAGGAACCAGTGTTGCATTCTATTTATTCGTAGAGAGGTTACGTGATATGAGGTGATTTTTGACCAGTTTTGCCCCTTTTTGGGACCATTAAATGGGTATGAATCTGGTTTCTGGTCCCTTATTGCAAATTCACTAGTAGCATACACAAGGCTTTATTTTTCCTGCTTATTTTAACATGACATATGCTGTAGTGTGTTTCTTTGTGAAGCAAGGTCATTATTTATGGAAAATATTTTCCATTTTTCCCTTTTCGGGCCCCTTTGGACTCCCTTTGGGACGCCAAACCTGGAGATGTAAGGCACCCATTGCCATATTTTATATCAATCTGTGTCAAACTTAAATTTTCATTACAAATTTGAAAGTAAACTGTTTTGTTTTATGTTGGTCCGTGGACAGGATTAGTGATTTGTGTTAATTTTTACCTTTTTTTTGTCTCTTTTAGAACCCCTTAAATCAACAGGAAATGGGCCCACCCATTCCTCCTCACTCCCGGTTGCAAATTTACCTACAGCATAAATAAGCCTGCTCTTTCTTTGCAACCAATTTCATGATTTTAAATGCTGTAATGGGTTCCATTGTGAAAAATGGTCATTATGTTGGTATAATATTCTCAAACATACCCCTTTGGGACCCCTATAGACTAAATCGCTGGAAATTTAGGGCTCTCCATTGTCATGTTTTCTATCAGTATACGTCGAACTAGTATCTTCCTCACAAATATAAAAGTAATAAGTGTTGTCTTTTGTTGATTCATAGTGAGAATGAGTAATATATCTGGTAATTTTTACCATTTTCCCCTCTTTTTAGGCCCTTTTAATGGCTATAAATAGCACTCCCAACCCTTAAGATGTCAAACTTCCATCACATGAAGAAGAGTTCATATTTCAATAGCAGAAGGAACACAAGTTATATCTGCAATGCATTTAATGTGGTTGCAAATCCGTGGTAATAGTATAACCTTCCGTATTTTTTTTGTTTTGTTTTTTTGTTTATTTTTTTTTTTAGCTAAGGGCATTTTTTTCGATTATATGGTAGGCCTTTGTTCTTATTTCAGTTAAGAGGCTACAGCAAGTATCAAAATCATTATTTTCTCGTCTGCAACGTTACGGACGCCTTTTATGCAAAAATAAGCCATACCATGGTGCATTTTTGCATAGTTTCGTAGCCTGTGTGTATAATATGCACTTGTTTGACCTTTGGCCTTTTTGTGACCTTGAAACAAAAATTCACCCTTGGCATCCACCCTAGTGATGATTGTTAAAGACCAAGGAACATATTTAGCATGGATGCCGAAGCATTAACAAAAATGCAATCGAAGGTCATCTTACAGGTTATAGCAGGCAGACTATATACCATTACAACCTATTACACATAGCTGTTGATTAAAAATTCCATAGGCCTACGAGTGGTAAAACGTCTAAACACAAATCATCAACCTTCATATTTGGTAATAAAATGTAGGTTGTTGTGCATATATTAAGTCATGTAACTGGCAAAAGGTAGGAGCAACATGTTATGGACAAAAGACCAATTGCTCCTCGGAAAACAATTTTTCTTTTCTGGTTCTCCGTAGAGCATGAGGCAGAAACAAACTGAGATACTGAATGGGATCTCACACCTCAACATAATTTTTTTTACCATTTTATTCAAGTTTCTGATAGCAAAAGTCAGAGGTCATTTTAGTAAAATGACCCGATTCATTTTCAAAGCCCTTTTTTCAATAGGACTCACTGATGTGATGTTTTTTTCGTTTAAAATTGGCTACGCGCGGTCCTTTACAATGAACAAAAAAAACAATTGTGAGAAGCTGCGGCGATACCTCACGAATAAATATTTCATGCTGATAGAGCAATAGGGCCTTTGAGAAACGGTAAAACCGGTTTAAACCCCCAGTAGTTATTACTGACCGTCCCAAGGCGGTACTTTCGTTGCGTTTGCATTTGTTTTATGGTCGGTGCTATTTATTTTATTGTGTTTTCATTTTAACCCTTCTGTAATAAAAATTGAAAATAGGTAAAAATAGTTGTTAAATGTTTTTCGTATAATTTGCTTAGTCTGTTGTAACCCTTCTGTTGGTCTAAATTATTTAGTTCAGTAAAGATTGCTGAATTGCCATATATTTGGGGAAGAGCTGCTGACTCGGCTTATCACTTGTAATTTATTGTTTGTTGGGATGTCTTTGTCAATCTTTCCCTTTGATGTTGGGGATAGGGTTTGGGATCTGAATCAGTTAGTTCCTGAAGTGTAGTTACTCTTTAAGTTTTCAATGTATTGACCAGATGGATGCAAAATTGTACCTGAAGCATGAATGGCATACATGCTTTACATACATATATATATACAACGGCCATAGGATTGGACATAAGGCTAGTTTTTGTTTGCCCATTCCTGTATTGATACAGTACTGTACACATATTGAAAACCATGACAAGCAATTCATATATAATTTAAAAGCAATTCATGCAATAATTGGTTACAATAACATTAGAAATGTGTCCATAGGACACGGATACCCCGCCTAGTGCCTTGAGTAAGATGGCGCATTGTTTGAGGTACTGGCACTTGTAGCATAACTAGGTTCACAGAGGCAGACAAATAGTGTGCAGAGACATTACTTATTTCTTTTCCTTGACAGATGGATCGAGGGCCGCGTGGGTGGGTGGGTGTTGGTTGGTTCTGCAGTACGGATACAATTTTGTATCCTACTATAGAAATGGATTCCATGCAACTTTCCAAGAGGTATAGCCCGAAAACAAATAAGTTTTCAAGAGATAAAGCATTTTGCCCCGAAAGTAGTTGATAAAATAATCGATAACATCTATAATAATCAGTGGATTTCACCCCAAGTCGAAGTTTACCTATTTTTATGAATATACATCAGTGTTTCAAAAATGGATCCGATCCATGTACCTATCAAGCATTTTGCACAAAATGTTAAATGAGGACTATAACTCCCATAATAATTGGCGATTTTTACTCTAAAACGAACTCGACCTATTCTTTATTATATACCTGTGTATATAATGTGACTCCAAAAACACTGATCTTTTCAAAACATAACAAATGCAAAAACCATTTTCCTGCACAAAATAAAGTTGAAAAAAGGCAATAAATCCCATAATAGCTGGTTGATTTTACCCTTAGTAAAAAATACTAAATACTTTACTAAATAAACTAATCTTCCAAAAACATAACGAACGGAAAAGTTTTTGTTTGCACAAAATGAAATTGAAAAAGGGTCATTACTCCTTAAATGTTTGACTGATTTTACCCCCAAAAATCGGACCTGTATTTTAGGATTATATACTTGTATATAAGATATGAATCTAATACACTAATCTTTTTAAAAAATATCAAACGGACACCATAGTTCGTACACACAGACGGACATGACGTACGGAATATGTACGGACGTATGTACGGACGGACATCCATACGGACGTGTGTACTGACAGCGGTGATACTAAATGACACATTCCCCGCTCCCAGTTGAAAATGGCTGGGGCATAAATTCAAACAGTTTAATATACTGTTCACAAAAAGTAGGGGATATTCAGGTACGAAAAATTGTAGCATCTACAACAAATGTGATATCCATATGAAATGCTTAGTAATGATTAGATAAATATCTGTTAAGACACTTTTCATGAAATTTTGGACGACATATCCTGTCACATGATCTGCATACAATTGGTTTCAGGCAGGGGGTAAGGACAAAAATGTGGTAAATTCGAACAAAAATGTATTCAAATTCTTCACCTAAGCTTACCTTCTTAGCACTTTTAAGTTTTGTATGCTGAAAGATTTCTTTCTTCTTCAAAACTGTCATTTTGGGAAGAAAACCAGAAAACAAAATTCGTACAGGTGCATCGAGTTACCAAAAATTTTTTTAGACTTTTATGGCTTACTCTTCATTTTGATAGTACAGTGTGTAAAACCAATTTTCAGTTTGTTTAATGAAGCATGTAGAGTGTTTCTGTGTAAATTTTGTAACCTTAAAACGGTATGTTTCCACATCAGATTCGTGTGAAATTAAGGTATCGACCCCCTGTCTAAAACGAATGATACGCAGATCACGTGACAGGATATACCATCCAAATTGTAATGCAAAATGTCTTATTGAATATTTGTATGATGGATACTTGCCGTTACAGATAGATTTGGTATTTTTTCTAATTTATACAATTTTAATAACTTAATATCCCCTACTTTTTGTGAACAGTATGATTAGCGTTCTATTTTAGTGCACACCGGACGTTCTTTGTGTTGACCGAGAAATTCGAGTAAAGAGCTTGATCAAGTCGATGGATTTTATCGTTAATCATCAATGACTATACAAGAAAAAATATTGGAGATGACGGATAAAACGTTGCTTTGTAGGATTAGTTACATCATATGTTTAACCATAGCAAGCAAGTCGTATTTTTAGAGACAATCGAGTGCAGTTCTTCAATGCAAAATATAAATAAAGCTCAGAGACTAAAAGCACCAACCACATCCCACCCACAAAAAGAAAAGAGAAACAATACGCGACAATACTAAATGTGTGACAGCTTTTTATGGCAGGTGGAAAACAGACGCAAGATCATGACAATGAAAAAACTAGAAATGTGTCCATACGACACGGATGCCCCCGCCTAGTGCCCTAAGTAAGATGGCGCCTTGTTTAAGGTACAGGCACTTGTAGACTTCTGTGGTACATGTTTTATTGTTTTCCTCGGGCAAATGTATTGTGCTTCTTGGATCAAGAGAAATGTGTGTGTGTGTGTGTGTGGGGAAGGGGGGGGGGGGGGGTTGGAGTGGGGATTGTCATGACTGATATGTGTTGACATTCTGTGTCTTATCGCAGAAATGGATGCCATGCAACTTTCCAAAAGACATAGCCCAGACACAAGTAACTTTTCAAAAACTAGCAAACGGAAACCATTATTGTATGAAGTGAAGTCGAAAAAGGGCCATAACTCCCACAATAATCGACGGGTTTTGCCCAACATCGAACTTGACCTGTATTTTATGATTATATACCTGTGTATAAAATGTGAATTCAATACACCAATGATTTCAAAAGATATCGAACGGAAACCATTTCTTCATACAAAATGAAGTCGAAAAAGGGCCATAACTCCCACAATAATCTACGGATTTTGCCCAACTTCGAACTTCACCTGTATTTTATGATAATATACCTGTGTATAAAATATGAATTCAATACACCAATGCTTTCAAAAGATATCGAACGTAAACCATTTCTTCATACAAAATGAAGTCGAAAAAGGGCCATAACTCCCAAAATAATCGACGGATTTTGCCCAACATCGAACTTGACCTGTAATATATGATTAGATACCTGTTTATAAAATATGAATTTAATACACCTATGCTTTCAAAAGATATCGAACGGAAACCATTTCTTCATATAAAATGAAGTCTAAGAAGGGCCATAACTCCCACAATAATCGACGAATTTTGTTCTACATCGAACTTGACCTGTATTTTATGATTATATACCTGTGTTTAAAATATGAATTCAATACACCAATGCTTTCAAAAGATATCGAACGGAAACCAGTTTTTCATACAGAATGAAGTCTAAGAAGGGCCATACTCCCACAATAATCGACAGATTTTGCCCAACATCAAACTTGACCTGTATTTTATAATTATATACCTGTGTTTACAATATGAATTCAATACACCAATGTTTTCAAAAGATATCGAACGGAAACCAGTTTTTCATACAAAATGAAGTCGAAAAAGGGCCATAACTCCCACAATAATTGACGGATTTTGCCCAACATCGAAGTTGACCTGTATTTTATGATTATATACCTGTATATAAAATATGAATTCAATACACAAATAGTTTCAAAAGATATTGAACGGAAACCAATTTATCATACTGTAAAACACTTATATTTGGCGGTCACTTTATTTTGGCGATATTGGCGGAAAAGAAGAAAATCGCCAAATTAAAATGCCGCCAATATAAACTCATGATACAGAAAGAAGAAAAAATATTAATTAGCATATAATCCTATTTTCTTTACTAAAATATCAAAGCTAATACACATCACATATATTAGCGCTAAGGAAAATGCCTCGCAAACAACAAGTGGGAGGAAACAGAGTATGAAAATGTTCTCACCATACTAATTAGTGTTTCAATTAAGTTGATTAATTCAGAAAGAACACAAAATCTGTTTGTATCTTAATTTGCATTTGTTTACTTTAAACAATTAACTACGCAAAATGTAACATGATTATGATAATAATTGTTATTATTTTAATCGACATGACAATACAGAGCTCAACTCAAGAGCCAAACACGACGTCAGCAGGAATATTTTGTTCTTGAGAAATCACAAAACCGCCAAAATAAAAATCCGCCAATAGGTCCATATTATAAAACCGCCAAATTTTGCTGCCGCCAAATATAAGTGTTTTACAGTACAAAATGAAGTCGAAAAAGGGCCATAACTCCCACAATATTTAATGGATTTTTCCTCTAAGATATCAAAGACAATATAAACTGAACGGATTGATAATCCGCTTGGAATTAACGTTTACCTGTTAAGAAAATGCTTGATGAGCTTCCTTTTAGATTATTTAATGTAACAGATGTTTGAATTTCTTGCGGTTTTAAGGCTTTTTCAACAGTATTTCAGAAATATCGAGCCAAAGGAGGAGTGATTATGAAAGGCTGTTAACAATGGCACCTTGTTTACGATTGAAAAGAAATCCGCCAACTGCTAGCTTAGCAAACCAGGGGTTAACCCAATGAGATACCGGGACCCTTCTTTTGCGTAGTATATCAAACTTTGTGCAGATTAGAATAAACACTCTCATGAAAGATGCGTTTTGCCCATGGCGTAGGAACTTATGAAGAATGAATGCAGGTTTTTCGAATGTAAAGTAATCATGAATGCGGAAAAAAAGGCAGACGAACAATGTTTCATAGGCTAATGATGATAGACGACAGGCGAAAAAAGCTGATTTCTCGAATATTTTCAGAATATATCATCGATTTTCTCTCATCTTTGAAAATATAGGTTAAGAAATAGTGACATACCTCAATTTCGTTTCTGTCCGCTATCCGAAGATTTGTGAATTCGTGATCATTTTCTGTCCTTCGACATTCTGAATCAGTTTTCTGACAACGTACATTGTTTTTCTGTGAACTTTGCATATCACTTTCAGGTATCGTCCTTCTTGACTGAATCGATCTGCTTGGTAAACTTGAACCAATTGCAGCGTCTTTGCATGAAGCCTGCTTCTGTGAACAATAAAATGACGATCATCAACTTATCATCATAGTGTAGATTTTATTTTCTAGTCCTTTGAGTAAAAAGATCGATAGGCAACTAGGATCATTATTTGAACGACCTGATAGTTTAAGCTGTCAAAATATGAGAAACACTGGTTATAGCTAAAAAAAATGACCCTGACCTCCATTGCTAAAAAAATTTAAGTGCTCATTCATTTGACTGTATTAACTTCTGCATCAAAATTTTCTACAAGTTCCATGAACTCTTATATTTAACAATTTTTCCATATAAAAGCACCAGAAAGCAAACTTGACCTTGCTAAAAATTATAAAAGTCCCTTAGCCCCTGGAGACTTAGCCCCTGGAGACTCTCCATGAAATTTGGTTGCAATTTGCCTAGTGGCTTTTGTATTCTAGCATTTTTCGATGATTGACTATGCCGTTGAAAAGGTCAAAGACAACCCAAGGTGTCCATTTGAACAATTTTGATAGTACTCTAGTACTCAATGCTACATACCAAATTTCAAGGTCATCGGTCAATTGGTTCTAGAGAAAAAGTTTATGACCATATAATGGGTGTTGATCATGTGACCCAGACCGGGAGGCTTTATATAATATTTGGTCTCAACTGGCCCAGTGGCTTTGGAGAAATTTGATATTGTCAAAGGTCAAAAAATGACCTCGACTTCTTGTACTCATAAATCTTCATGTACTCATTAAGATGAATGTATATACCAAATCTTCAAAAATATCCATGAAATTTTATGCTCTAGCATTTTCCCATATTTGACATTGTCATAAAACAGGTCAAGACCAACCCAAGGTCATCTTTTGGACAACCTTGATGGTATTGATTACCTGATTATACATACGAAGTATGAAGGATATCAGTAATTGGGTTCTGCAGAAGAAGATTTTTAATAGTTTTTTACAATATATGAGCGGGGTGGCAATGTTGGTCATGTGACTCAGACCTTTTGAACAAATTTCCATTACCTCAACCCCTTGGGTGTCTACATGACATTTGGTTACATTTGGCCCAGTGGCTTTTAATGAGATTGTTTGAAACTGTCAAAACATGAGAGGAGTTCAGGGTCAAAGGTCAAAGAATGACCTTGACCTCTTGTACTCATAAATCTTCATGTACTTATTTAGATGACTCAATATTCCATTTTTTAGGCCTAAATCTTCAAAATTTTCCATGAAATCTTATGTTTTAGCATTTTACCATATTTAACCTTGCCGTAAAAAGGCCAAGATCAACCCAAGGTCATCATTTTAACAATCTTGATAGTACTGGAGTACCCAATGCTACATACCAAATTTCAAGGCCACCGGTCAAAAGGGTCTGACGACTAAGATTTTTAAAGGTTTTTACCATTATATGGGTGTGGTGACCATCATGGTCATGTGACTCAGACCATTTTAACAAATTTTCATTCCCTCATTCCCTGAAACGTTTATTTGAAACTTGGTTATAATTGACCCAGTGGTTTTTGAGGAGATTGTTTGAAATTTTCGATATATAAAAGACCTGGGTCAAAGGTCAGAGAATGACCTTGACCTCTTGTATACACAACTCTTCATGCACTCACTAAGATGACTGTATTTACCAAATTTAGACCAAAGTCTTCAAAATTTTCCATGAAATCTTATGTTCTAGCATTTTACCATATTTGACCTTGCCGTAAAAAAAGATCAGGGTCAACAGAAGGTAATCATATATGTAATCTTAATAGTACTGGAGTACCCAATGCAACATACTAAATTTCAAGGCCATTGATCAATTGGTTCTGGAGAATAAGACTTTAAAAGGTTTTTACCATATGTTGGCGAGGCAGCCATATTGGTCATCTGACCCAGACTATTTTAACTAATTTCCATTCCATTACCCTCTGAAACTTTTATATGAAATTTGGTTACAATTGACCAAGTGGCGTTTGAGGAGATTGATTGAAATTGTAACAATATGGGAGACCTGGTTCAAAGGTCAAAGAATGACCTTGACCTCTTGTACGCACAGATCTTCATGCACTTGCACTGATTAATAAGAGTGAATGTAAAGATGACTGTAGACACCAATTTTTAGGCCAAAATCTTCAAAAAAAATCCAAGAAATCTTATGTTCTAGCATTTTCCAATATAAAAGCACCGAAGAACAAATTTGACCTTATCGTAAAATAGATCAAAGTCAACCAAAGGTCAAATTTTGAAGAAAAGTCTTGGCAGTAATTGCATACTTGATGCTACATACCAAGATTCAAGGTCATAAACCTATTGGTTCTGGAGAAGTAGATTTTTAAGGTTTTTACCACATATAATGGCATGACGGCCATGTTGTGACCAAAACCGTTTGAACAATTTTTCGTTCCCCCTTCCCCTGGAGGCTACATATGAAATTTGGTTACAACTGGCCAAGTGGTTTCAGAGAAGATGTCGTTTGAAAGTGTGGACGGACGACGGACAATGGAGCCTGCCTATCCTATAAGCTCCCCCGGTGCCTTCGGCTCAGGTGAGCTTAAAAAAGCAAGTTTGCATTCGGTCTGCGGAAAGGCCAGTCAGTGATACGTCAAATAATATGCTCAGATCCTGAAATTCCTTAAAAATGCTATGATGTAGCATAGTTGAAGATTCCGAGCAACAAAAACAACAACAACAAAAAAACAAAGCTAAAAGAAAGCACCAGTTGTTTTACAATAAGCCCAGTTGAGGCCATTAGTGATCATAGCCTAGATAAGACCGAAAAAGACGTTGTGTTATGTAAAAAAATTGTTTCTTTATTTGACTTGTACATTAAATAACATCTTTTAGGATACCTATTTTGATTCATATGAAGCCGGTCACGCAAATCTTTAATGCACTTAAAGTAATTTGTGGTACAAAAGAGATATCGGCAACAACCATCCAAAGCCATACAATCCTTTGCATTTCCAGGCGGACCAAGGAATGTTTTGCAACAATTTGCTTGCAGAATTTCAATTTTCTCTGAAAATGTATTCCCCCAAATTTCTGCAAAGTAGCACAGAACTGGTGTGACGATCGCATCAAATAGTTTTAGCATATTAGTATAATCAAAATAACTCAAATTACGTTGATATCGTTCAGTTGCTGATGTAAACCAGTGGTGATCTCTGTATCATTACCTTTTTCATTCGCAAAGAGCGAACAAAGAACTCCAGGTAAATCTGCAGCAATAAAACTCCATATCTACAATTTTATTTCAATCAAGTAACTTAACCATTTTAGATGAAAAGCATAGAAATTAAAGGATTAGATACACAGCTTTGACTTGTTCAAATGCGACAATTTAAATAACTCGTTCATTCATGATATCATCTTCTGTTTTAACGTGCGCTGATAATCTGTCATACATAGATTTCAATACACCAATAATTTTGCCGTGGATACCTTTACTTGCTACACTATGAAATAACTTCTCTTGTTCTGTTTTATCAAAAGCCGTCAAAAATCGACATAGAGGCAATAAATATATTACCTGGTTTTGAAAAATATTTTTGAGCAGGAGATTAGAGAATAATAAAAGCATCGCAAACGACTGCGAAATACCCCGCAACTGCATAAATTTCACTTATCCATATTTTCCTGACCTAATTTGGATTTCTCTGGTTATCATAAGGGCAGGGCAGTTGTAGATTTCAGAAACTTCAGCTTAGATCTTATATAGATTTATCAACATTATATGCATGTATATAGCACTAGGGAAGGGGCAGATAATTCCAATGGAGTCAATTTCGAGCAACACAGGAAACTTTTATCAATCTGATCTTTTTCTGCAAGTTTCAGGAAATCTACTTTGAACAATGATTTCATATAGATTTTTTCATGATTTTACATATGCGAGGGCAGGGGCAGATAACCATTAATGGGGTAAATTTTAAGCATCATGGAAGTCTTTGATTGTGCTGATCATTTGCTCTAAGTTTCAAAAGAACTGCTTCGAACTCAGGATTTATACAGTTTTTTTTTCATAATTTACACATGTAAATAGCTCCGGGGCAGGGGCCGATAAGCCTTGAGGACAAAATTTCTATCGTATTGTTAAGCTTTTGTTACTTCGATCAGTTCTTTAAAGTTTTGTTATGATACTCAAAATAGTAAAGGAACTAGAGGCCAAAAACGAATTATATATACTGAAAAGTGCCATAACTCAGTTATAAATAGTCGAAATTTGCCCATTAACAATCCCAAGCGAGACATTCTTGATACAAATGTATGTGCAAGATTTGAATAAGACCGTTGATAAGTACTTAAGTTATCGCACGGAAGCGAAGTGCGGACAGACGGATAGACGGACGGACTGAAAGACACAACGTGAAACCATAATACCCCGCCACTAACGTGTGGCGGGGTATAAAATGTTGTAAATGGTAGAATATTCTCTGCGGAAGCCGACCTGTTTATTTCATCAACTATTAATAAATTTTCTTTTGCACACCAGTTTGATAATCTTTCAATAAGCTCTATTGTGAGATGCCACGAAACGTATCAGTATCATCTTGAGAATCTTTTATATATAGGACAAATTATAGTCTGATTAATACTCTATACTCTCTATTTGAGGGGAAAAACAATTGTTAAAATCGCACTGAATAGCGGTAATATGACAGGTACTTTAAAATCTAAAATGCTTTTAAAAAATTCAGCCGCCAATGCATCCGGACCCGGACGTTTTTTTTATCTTTTTTTTTTTATTCATTTTCATTATTGCTTTCCTTACTTCCATTCTATAAACGGGCTTCTTAAACACACCGCTGAATCTGCATGAGCATAATTATCATCGAGAACTTCTGAAATTGTTCTGCGTATGTAACGAAACAAGATCTCCAAATAGTTTAATCATTTTTTTTCTGCTATACTGTTCACATTTGAGGTTATATTTTTCAATATTTTCTAAAATTTAGAGGACGGTTTCTTAAAGGCAACAATAGTTTTTCTTTGTACATTCTCAGGGGAAGGTTTTTGTTCTTTCGACAGACATTATCAAAATAATTTGTGTGTGTACGATACTGGTTCGATATTTCTCTAGTTTTTAAAATTCGAAACTGGCTTAGAGCGCGTATCTGTCCCACACTCAGGGTCCCACCAGGGCTTATTAATATATTTTCTCAAAATTGTTCGATATTTGCTTACCCGCATGCACTCAGTTATGTTGTAAAAGATCTCACGTAAATTATCGGTAGCCGCTCAAGAATTCGCCGTAATATAATTTAAGATTCTGTCGTAGTAAACGGTATTCAGAATATATGCCTTCTGGAAATTAAAAAAAAAAAAAAAAAAAAAAAAACGCTCGATTTTGCTTCGCCACATGTATATTTTATACACTGCTGGGACGTTTGATTCCCTGCTAAATTCTCGCCCACGCTAGTTTTTTTCATGTTTAAGTGAAATTACGCCAATAAAATTTAATCTATTTATTCTGGGGTAATTGTACTATAGATTCAAGCAGCAAGTTATTATTTTCATTATCACTGCTTTCATTACTTTTAGTTTAATTGTTGCCACTATTGTTTTTGTTATGTACAAACAGATTCTTTCTATATTCATTATAAATCTTGCAATGACTTCAATAATTATTATCTACTTTGAACTCAGAAGTGATGACAATAACAATAATTGTAATAAAAATGAAAATTGATATTGATAATGAAATATGAAATGAAAGGATATATAATAATGACTGCTTCTCTTTTTATTTCAATAATTATTATTTTGGTAACTATTAGAATTTATATCATTATTTTCATTACGTTTGCTTCCATTACTATTACTATTGTTATTATTATTATGGTAAAATTGCAATTATTTTTATTTCATTATCGTTAATTTTATCACTAAATAATAATAGAAATCATGATCATAAATTTTAAAAGTGCATATTTCCCTCTGACTGAAATAAATACAATGATCTAAGAAATAACGGATAAATTTTAGTTCAGACCCCCTTTGTAACCTGAATACATGTAATTTATTTGAAACAACTGTCAACCTACACCAGACCTGATTTTTATTCAAATGATCAATATTATGATATTTCTTTTCATCATGGGAGCAAACTTAAGGATCTCTGATTTTTTCTACCACAGCCCAAAATATCGTAAACGCATGACAAGTTGAATACTTCTTATCAGCAGTGTGGCTTAAGCTCCGCCCACTTTTACTGCCCACTTACATTACCTATACATGTAATATCTGCTGGCCGGGTGGACGATAATCCTGGCCTTTAAGGGAAATAAGCTGTCTCAACACAGTATTCGAAGTGGAAAATCCGGTATATTTTTAAGAAGCGCAGAAAAAACAATATTATAGTCGACAATGCATGTTAATTCGTCATTTCACCCCCCCCCCCCCCCACCACCACCATTTATTCTTCGTCATAACAAAATAATACTTCAGAAGGAATGCCTATACATACCTGCACTTCGTTGTCTAAGGAAGAAATATAACAAATCAGAAGGTCGTTTTACTTTTCTTTGGAGGAAGAACTTGCGTTTCCAAAACCGTATTGGATGCAAAAAGTACATAAAGATCCATGTAAGCAACGATATATTGCAGGTTCAGCAAAGTGCTTAACCAAATCTCTCGCTAAGCCTTACGACAGTTAAGGATGGTCTTCAGAAATATTGTGATTCATCTTATGCGAAAAGTGGCGTAAATCAGATGCGGATCTTAACAAATTCTAAAGAACCTTTTGAAAGTTTTAAGGCCAAAGCACTTTTTGAACCAGATAGCATCGAAACCTTTGATTTATCTACGCTGTATGCCACAATACCACATGACAAAATCTAAATCAAAAGAAATTGTATGCAAGTGTTTTTTTCTTCTTTTTTCCACAAAAAACGGAAATCGTCTGTATAATATTCGGACACTTATTTTGTTGAGGCCCACTTTGATGTTTATACAAACATTCTTATGTTGATGTCATTAAAATGTAGGAAATTGTTATCGACAATATTTACGCGGAGTTTCGCGGACAGACTTTTCAACAAACAACCGGCATTCCCATGGGCACTAACTGCGCCCCAATACTTGCTGACTTGTTTCGTTACGGATAAGAGGCAGAGTTTATATAAAGGCTCTTAAAACGGGTATTAAACACCTTGTACAGGAATTCAGCTTCTCCTATAGGTACATAGATCATGTTCTATCTCTGTTTATTTCAAAGATTTCGGAGTTTATTGACCTTATCTAGCCATGTAAATTTGAAATAAAAGATACCACAAAGTCCAGTTTACCTGCCTCATAGTTAGATTGTTATCTCTATATTGACAACGGAAAGCATGTTACTATGCTTTATTACAAGAGGGATAGGGTCGACTTCAATTTTTCTGCAGTTAACTTTCCATTTTTGAGTAGCAATATTCCTTCTCTAAGCTAGTCTGCAATGCTAGAGCCTGTTTCAAATATCAAGACTGTTGTTACAGTGAAGATGCTCAGCCGTAAATTGTTGATACATGATTATCACAGAACGACGCTTGTGTCAACAGTTTGGGAGACCATGATCGATAACCTCATTCATTCCTTACAGGTTTCTAAACTTCTTTCCAATTTGATGGCTTCAGCCGAACCTAGTAAAGCTTTTAAACGCCGGACTTTCATGGTCACTGACTTATACCATAAATACAAAGATAGCGGGTGTTTAATAATAAGCAGGCGATAATGCTACTTGCGAGCATCTCAATACACCTTTGTTTTGGGGTCCAATTCTGTGTATCTTAAATACATGTATTTCGGAATATTCAATGTTTATATGACTCACGCCATTTCTAGTGCCGGACCGCGTAGTGGAATCGGTAGGGCACCTGACTCATAATTCAGAGGTCCTGGGTTCGATAGCCGGTCTGGCCACATACTTTCGTTTCTCCTTCTGCTGATTCAAGAAGGGCAGAGTCAGTTACTGGCGAGGTATATGCACATAGTACTGGTTAACCGCTTAGGAGGTCTAAGCCTGCCCAGGAATAGTGTTGTTAGGTTAACGGACCGTCCCGACATGGTCATAGCTGTTAACCGTGGATGTAAAGCAACAAATCAATCAACCAATCATTTGTAGTATTTCTAGGCATCTCAAAAGAGTCCCTAATGTGAGGAATCTCGCCAAATATTTCGTTCAAATTATCTGCTGGTATAAAAACAAGAGGGCCAAGTGGCCCTGGATCGCTCACCTGAGCAAAAAGGTTCAAGGTCAAACTAGGGTCATAATTTGAACAAACCTGATAGTTTGCAACCATTTCCAGATGGTTCTGAAGAAGAAGATTTTCGAATGTTTTTCTATGTATTGCTATGGCTCAAACCCTGGAGCCCCTGGGGCAGGGCCATTTTGGACCCTGGGGCCATCATTTGAATAATCTTGGTAAAGGACCACTATGCAATGCTAAAAGCTAAATTTCAAGCCTCTGAGCCAAGTGGTTCTGAAGCAGAAGATTTCTGAATATTTTTCTATATATTTCTATCGTTCAAACCCAGGACCCCCTGGGGCGGGGCCATTCTTAACCCTGGCACCATCATTTGAACAAACTTGGTGAGGGACCACTAGGCAATGCATCATACAAAATTTCAAGCATCTGCACTAAGGGGTTCTGGAGAAGAAGGTTTTTAAGTACATTTTAATTTCGAACCCAAGACTGCCTGCCCCAGGGCCATTTTGGATCCCAGGGCCACCATTTACACAAACTTTGTAGGAGTCTACCAGGCAATGCATCATACCAAATTTCAAGCATCTGAGCCAAGTGGTTCTGAAGAAGAAGATTTTTCAATAGTTTCCTATGTATTTCAATGGCTCAAACTCAGGACTCCCTGCCGCAGGGCCATTTTGGACCATGGGACCATCATTTGAACAAACTTGATAAAGGACAACAAGGCAATGCATCATGCCAATCTTCAAGCATCTGAGCCAAGTGGTTCTGAAGAAGAAGATTTTTTAATATTTTTCTATGTAGTTCTATGGTTCAAACCCAGGACCCCCTGGGGCGGAGCCATTTTAGACCCTGGGGTCATCATTTGAACAAACTTGGTAAAGGACTACTAGGTAATGCTACATGCCAAATTTCAAGCATATGAACCTTGCAGTTCTGAAGTAGAAGATTTTTTAATATTTTTCTATGTATTTCTATGGTTCAAACCTGGGACTCCCTGCCCCGGGGCCATTTTGGACCCTGGGGCACCCATTTGAACAAACTTCGTAGAGGACCACTAGGCAATGTTACATACCAAATTTCAAGCATCTGAGGCAAGCAGTTCTGGTGAAGAAGATATTTAAGTATTTTTTAGTTTCGAACCCAAGACCCCCTGCCCCAGGGCCATTTTGGACCCTGGGGCCACCATTTGAACAAACAAGGTAGAGGACCACTAGGCAATTCTACCAGCCAAATTTCAAGCATCTGAGCGAAGCAAATCAGGAGAAGAACATTTTAAAGTATTTTTTAGTTTCAAACCCAAGACCCCCTGCCCCAGGGCCATTTTGAACCCTGGGGCACCCATTTGAACAAACTTGGTAGAGGACCACTAGGCAATGCTACATACCAAATTTCAAGCATCTGAGCAAAGCAGTTCTGGAGAAGAAGATTTTTAAGTAATTTTTAGTTTCGAACCCAAGACCCCCTGCCCTAGGGCCATTTTGGACCCTGGGGCCACCATTTGAACAAACTTGGTAGAGGACCACTAGGCAATGCTACATACCAAATTTCAACCATCTGAGCCAAGCAGTTCTGGAGAAGAAGATTTTTAAGTATTTTTTTTAGTTTCGAACCCAAGACCCCCTGCCCCTGGGCCATTTTGGACCCTGGGGCCACCATTTGAACAAACTTGGTAGAGGACCACTAGACAATGCTTCATACTAAATATTAAAGCCCTAGGCCTAGCGGTTTCAGAGAAGATGTCATTTAAAGCAAATTGTTGACGACGGACGACGGACGACGCACGACGCACGACGCACAACGGACGACGGACACTGGGTGATCACAACAGCTCACCCTGAGCCTATGGCTCAGGTGAGCTAATAAGAAATCTTCAGCTAGCGATCGTGCATTTAAGAAGACAGCGATAAATAATAAGCAATCTAAATACTATGTTGTAACTTACAATAAATAATTTTCAAGGATTTTATACCGTTGCGGAGTCTTGCTGTGATATGTATGTAAAACGCAGAATAATGTCTAGCATATAATTGAACACAGAGTTTTTGAGATAGAATAATATATAATTTCTAAATTTGCTGCAAATTTATGTGACTTCCACTTTGTGCATGATCAAATTTTCGTCAAACATTAGCCCCAATAGTAATATGCCAACCCCTTTACATTGAATTTCTCATATCATCAAAATATGTTTAGCCGTTGAGGAAAGATAAAATCTGACCATGTTTCAACATTGACAAATAAAAACGATTTTTTAATTATTTTTAATGCCATTTTTAAAACTTTCTATGTTCCATGTTTAAATATTGAGATGTGTATATATTTTATAGAAGTGTGTAAAGGTAAATCTGCGTTTTTAATTGAAGCGTCAGTATTTCGCGGGCCTTGGTAAGTCGCTAGCATGTCTCCGCCGATGATAGTCACTGTTAGGTAATAGATAACGTACCCAGTCATCATCAAATGGAATCCGACTTTCTCTATGACGTCAGCAGCAATTTGTTGTTCTTGCTGTGTAACATGTATTTCGCCACGTATATTATCACTGCACCTCTGTTCCTACAAACATACCTTGGTTTCTGGATTGTATATCTTGTCATCAATGATACGTTAGTCAAACCACAAAGATGCATTTCTATTAATTGTGCTAGCTCAAACCACATATGAATTGAAAGTTTTGAAACAATGATACGTTAGTCAAACGACAGAGATGCATTTCTATTATTTTGTTTTAGCTCAAACCACATATGAATGGAGAGGTTTTCGCAAACGCCGCACCCGGGACGTCAAGGCCTTAGTATGACTCTTCATGACCCGTCAGAATCCCTTTACAACGATTTAGAAGAATGTATAATGGAACTTTGATTCTATAAAGCTACTGAATTTAACAATTATAGAAAGCTTATCCCTGTTTCGTCGGGCTCTCAATCTACGTGCTCTCTCAATATAAACTGTATCACATTTGACAAATCAAGCGTGTCGGTAATAAATCGTAAATTCTGCTCGGTTTCATTGTATTTCTCTGAAACACTGCCCTTTGTCCATGAAATATCGAAGGAATGTCCTTCAATACTGACTGTGAGTTAATCAATTAGCGAGTCTTTTTATATTCAATTCTGATTTTTGAGCATTCACACTTGCGTTAGCCGTTTGTAAATTTCTACACTATTGAGATATACTGAAACTTTCGTGTTCAGGTTAATAATAACCTGAACTAAAACTGTCAGAGGATCTGACTATAGCAATGCTGAAGCCTAGCTTAAGTATGCACTGCTATGTTAAAAGAGCAATAAATAATTTGCAAAGAAAACTTTAACACAAAGTTTCAACATTCTAAATATGAAAAGAAACAAAAATGGATAATTTAAGAATGAATAGGAGTAATAATCCTGTCTGTCAGTTCTACAATACCAAAACCCATCATTTATCTGTATACTGAATGTGAAGTGTCTAGCTAAAATGGTTCCTGAGAAAACTGTGACAAATTTATCTTGAAACAAAGAAAAATGGAAACATAAATGCAAGAATAAGAGAATTGAGTCCGATTCTCCATCTTGTGTTACATTAACTCATCATCCATATGTATACCAAGTTTCAAGATACTAGCTTCAATATTTATTGACAAAACTCTGACACAAATTTTCAATGTTAACATGCAAAATAGGGATACAAAGAAATATGGATAAAATAATGGAATACTAAGATCAATGAACCTGAGTCTAAATTTCACAATACAATTATTCATTCTCCAAATATATGCCATGTTTGAAGATTGTAGCTTGCACAGCTCCTGAGTAAACTGTGACACAAATTATGACCGTTAAGTACGTTCCCGGTTCCCGGTTCCTGGTTCCCAGTTCCTGGTTCCCGGTTCCCGGTTCCTGGTTCCCGGTTCCTGGTTCCCGGTTCCTGGTTCCCGGTTCCCGGTTCCTGGTTCCCAGTTCCCGGTTCCCGGTTCTTGGTTCCCGGTTCCCAGTTCCCGGTTCTCGGTTCCTGGTTCCCGGTTCCTGGTTCCCCGTTCCTGGTTCCCGGTTCCCGTCCCTGGTTCCCGGTTCCTGGTTCCCGTTCCTGGTTCCCGGTTCCTGGTTCCCGGTTCCCGGGTTCCTGGTTCCGCTTCCTGATTCCAGGTTCGCGGTTCCTGGTTCCAGGTTTCTAATTCCCGGTTCCAAGTTCCCGGTTCCTGGTTCCCTGTTCCTGATTCCCGATTCCAAGTTACCGGTTCCTGGTTCCCGGTTCCCGATTTCTCGCTGCGCCAACTATATAATTATCAGTATTGTTCATAAGAAACTGTTTCCTTGTTTCTCTTTTGCAGTTCTTTCAGATCTATGTGTTTTTTTTTCAAATAAGGAACAAGGAACTAGTTCCCGGTTCCCGGTTCCCGGTTCCCGATTCCTAGTTCCCGATTATATCAGGCTTTCGTTTGTTACTTACAAAGTTGAATTCATTGTATTAAAGCATTACATTTACTTGGTAGCAACATCATCTAATGCCTAATATCATGCGTTATTTCCAAAACAGATTATTTATGCAACTTGGTTTAAACCGCTTTTTGTTCAATAAGGAACCGGGAACTGGTTCCTTGTTGCCGATTTGTCGTTTTCAAACAATGATGATGGATATACTAATAAGGAACAAGAACTAGTTCCCGGTTCCCGATTCTCAGTTCCCGATTAGATTTTTTTCTTAGTTAAAAAAAAGCATTGATTAGAAGTGGCTTTTCACATTTACTCGATTGCAACACCATTATACGCCTTACAACATGTTATATGTCAGAACAAGTATTAATATGCCAAATATTAAATAATTAGTATTGTTCATAAGCAACCGGAAATTGTTTCCTTGTTGCCTTTTTGCAGTTCTCTCATATTGATGATTTCTCTCCAAATAAGGAACAAGGAACTAGATCCCGGTTCCCGGTTCCCGATTCCCAGTTCCCGATTATTTTGTACTTTCATTTCTTACAAACAATATTGAATTAATTGTAATAAAAGCATCACATTTAGTCTGTGGCAAAACTATCTTATGCCAAATAATATGTAATATGTCGAAAACAATTATTCACGCAACTGTATTTAAACCGCTTTTTGTTCTATAAGGAACCGGGAACTGGTCCCTTGTTGCCGATTGGCCGTTTTAAAACAATGGTGATGGATATACAAATCAGGAACAGGCAACTAGTTCCCGGTTCCCGATTCTCAGTTCCCGATTAGAATTTGTATTTTCTTTTAGTTATAAAGAAGCATTTATTAGAAGAAATGACTTTTCACATATACCCGATTGCAACATCATTTAATGTCTTATACAACATGTTTTATGTCAGAATACATATCGCTGCGCCAACTAAATAATAATCAGTATTGTTCATAAGAAACTGTTTCCTTGTTCCTCTTTTGCAGTTCTTTCAGTTCGATGTGTTTTTTTCCAAATAAGGAACAAGGAACTAGTTCCCGGTTCCCGGTTTCCTATTCCCGATGTTTAGTTCCCGATTACATTGTGCTTTCGAACTGTTTCCTTGGTCCCCTTTTGCAATTCTTTCAGATCAATGTGTTTTTTTTTTTGTTTTTTTTTTCAAATAAGGAACAAGGAACTAGTTCCCGGTTCCCGATTCCCGATTCCCAGTTCCCGATTATATTAGACTTTCGTTTGTTACGTACAAAGTTGAATTCATTGTATTAAAGCATTACATTTACTTGGTAGCAACATCATCTAATGCCTAATATCATGGGATATTTCAAAAATAGATTATTTATGCAAAATGGTTTAAACCGCTTTTTGTTCAATAAGGAACCGGGAACTGGTTCCTTGTTGCCGATTTGTTGTTTTCAAACAATGATGATGGATATACAAATCAGGAACAAGAACTAGTTCCCGGTTCCCGATTCTCAGTTCCCGATTAGATTTTTTCTTAGTTACAAAAAATCATTGACAAGAAGTGTCTTTTCCCATTTACTCGATTGCAACACCATTATACGCCTTACAACATGTTATATGTCAGAACAAATATTAATATGCCAAATATCAAATAATTAGTATTGTTCATAAGCAACCGGAAATTGTTTCCTTGTTGCCTTTTTGCAGTTCTCTCATATTGATGATTTCTTTCCAAGTAAGGAACAAGGAACTAGATCCCGGTTCCCGGTTCCCGATTCCCAGTTCCCGATTATTTTGTACTTTCATTTCTTGCTTACAAAATTGAATTGATTGTAATAAAAGCATCACATTTATTACATCAGTATTGTTCATAAGGAACTGTTTCCTTGTTCCTCTTTTGCAGTTCTTTCAGTTCGATGTGTGTTTTTTTCCAAATAAGGAACAAGGAACTAGTTCCCGGTTCCCGGCTTCCTATTCCCGATGTCCAGTTCCCGATTACATTGTGCTTTCGAACTGTTTCCTTGGTCCCCTTTTGCAATTCTTTCAGATCAATGTGTTGTTTTTTTTGTTGTTTTTTTTTCAAATAAGGAACAAGGAACTAGATCCCGGTTCCCGGTTCCCGATTCCCAGTTCCCGATTATATTAGGCTTTCGTTTGTTACTTACAAAGTTGAATTCATTGTATTAAAGCATTACATTTAGTCTGTGGCAAAACTATCTTATGCCAAATAATATGTAATATGTCAAAAAACAATTATTCATGCAACTTCATTTAAGCCGCTTTTTGTTCTATAAGGAACCGGGAACTGGTTCCTTGTTGCCGATTGGCCGTTTTCAAACAATGGTGATGGATATACAAATCAGGAACAGGCAACTAGTTCCCGGTTCCCGATTCTCAGTTCCCGATGAGAATTTGCATTTTCTTTTAGTTACAAAGAAGCATTTATAAGAACAAATGACTTTTTCACATATACCCGATTGCAACATCATTTTATGCCTTATACAACATGTTATATGTCAGAATACATATCGCTGCGCCAAGTAAATAATAATCAGTATTGTTCATAAGGAACTGTTTTCTTGTTCTTCTTTTGCAGTTCTTTCAGATCGATGTGTATTTTTTTTCCAAATAAGGAACAAGGAACTAGTTCCCGGTTCCCGGTTTCCTATTCCCGATGTCCAGTTCCCGATTACATTGTGCTTTCGAACTGTTTCCTTGGTCCTCTTTTGCAGTTCTTTCAGATCAATGTGTTGTTTTTTTTTTTTTTTTTTTTTAAATAAGGAACAAGCAACTAGTTCCCGGTTCCCGGTTCCCGATTCTCAGTTCCCGATTATATTAGGCTTTCGTTTGTTACTTACAAAGTTGAATTCATTGTATTAAAGCATTACATTTACGTGGTAGCAACATCATCTAATGCCTAATATCATGCGTTATTTCAAAAATAGATTATTTATGCAACTTGGTTTAAACCGCTTTTTGTTCAATAAGGAACCGGGAACTGGTTCCTTGTTGCCGATTTGTCGTTTTCAAACAATGATGATGGATATACCAATCAGGAATAAGAACTAGTTCCCGGTTCCCGATTCTCAGTTCCCGATTAGATTTTGTTTTAGTTAAAAAAAAAGCATTGATTAGAAGTGACTTTTCACATTTACTCGATTGCAACACCATTATACGCCTTACAGCATGTTATATGTCAGAACAAGTATTAATATGCCAAATATTAAATAATAAGTATTGTTCATAAGCAACCGGAAATTGTTTCCTTGTTGCCTTTTTGCAGTTCTCTCATATTGATGATTTCTCTCCAAATAAGGAACAAGGAACTAGATCCCGGTTCCCGATTCCCAGTTCCCGATTATTTTGTACTTTCATTTCTTACTTACAAAATTGAATTAATTGTAATAAAAGCATCACATTTAGTCTGTGGCAAAACTGTCTTATGCCAAATAATATGTAATATGTCAAAAAACAATTATTCATGCAACTTCATTTAAGCCGCTTTTTGTTCTATAAGGAACCGGGAACTGGTTCCTTGTTGCCGATTGGCCGTTTTCAAACAATGGTGATGGATATACAAATCAGGAACAGGCAACTAGTTCCCGGTTCCCGATTCTCAGTTCCCGATGAGAATTTGCATTTTCTTTTAGTTACAAAGAAGCATTTATAAGAACAAATGACTTTTTCACATATACCCGATTGCAACATCATTTTATGCCTTATACAACATGTTATATGTCAGAATACATATCGCTGCGCCAAGTAAATAATAATCAGTATTGTTCATAAGGAACTGTTTTCTTGTTCTTCTTTTGCAGTTCTTTCAGATCGATGTGTATTTTTTTTCCAAATAAGGAACAAGGAACTAGTTCCCGGTTCCCGGTTTCCTATTCCCGATGTCCAGTTCCCGATTACATTGTGCTTTCGAACTGTTTCCTTGGTCCTCTTTTGCAGTTCTTACAGATCAATGTGTTGTTTTTTTGTTTGTTTTTTTTTAAATAAGGAACAAGGAACTAGTTCCCGGTTCCCGGTTCCCGATTCTCAGTTCCCGATTATATTAGGCTTTCGTTTGTTACTTACAAAGTTGAATTCATTGTATTAAAGCATTACATTTACTTGGTAGCAACATCATCTAATGCCTAATATCATGCGTTATTTCAAAAATAGATTATTTATGCAACTTGGTTTAAACCGCTTTTTGTTCAATAAGGAACCGGAAACTGGTTCCTTGTTGCCGATTTGTCGTTTTCAAACAATGATGATGGATATACCAATAAGGAACAAGAACTAGTTCCCGGTTCCCGATTCTCAGTTCCCGATTACATTTTTTTTAGTTAAAAAAAAAAGCATTGATTAGAAGTGACTTTTCACATTTACTCGATTGCAACACCATTATACGCCTTACAGCATGTTATATGTCAGAACAAGTATTAATATGCCAAATATTAAATAATAAGTATTGTTCATAAGCAACCGGAAATTGTTTCCTTGTTGCCTTTTTGCAGTTCTCTCATATTGATGATTTCTCTCCAAATAAGGAACAAGGAACTAGATCCCGGTTCCCGATTCCCAGTTCCCGATTATTTTGTACTTTCATTTCTTACTTACAAAATTGAATTAATTGTAATAAAAGCATCACATTTAGTCTGTGGCAAAACTGTCTTATGCCAAATAATATGTAATATGTCAAAAAACAATTATTAATGCAACTTCATTTAAACCGCTTTTTGTTCTATAAGGAACCGAGAACTGGTTCCTTGTTGCCGATTGGCCGTTTTCAAACAATGGTGATGGATATACAAATCAGGAACAGGCAACTAGTTCCCGGTTCCCGATTCTCAGTTCCCGATGAGAATTTGCATTTTCTTTTAGTTACAAAGAAGCATTTGTAAGAACAAATGACTTTTTCACATATTCCCGATTGCAACATCATTTAATGCCTTATACAACATGTTATATGTCAGAATACATATCGCTGCGCCAACTAAATAATAATCAGTATTGTTCATAAGGAACTGTTTTCTTGTTCTTCTTTTGCAGTTCTTTCAGATCGATGTGTTTTTTTTTCCAAATAAGGAACAAGGAACTAGTTCCCGGTTCCCGGTTTCCTATTCCCGATGTCCAGTTCCCGATTACATTGTGCTTTCGAACTGTTTCCTTGGTCCTCTTTTGCAGTTCTTTCAGATCAATGTGTTGTTTGTTGTTTGTTTCAAATCAGGAACAAGGAACTAGTTCCCGGTTCCCGGTTCCCGATTCCCGATTCTCAGTTCCCGATTGTATTAGGCTTTCGTTTGTTACTTACAAAGTTGAATTCATTGTATTAAAGCATTACATTTACTTGGTAGCAACATCATCTAATGCCTAATATCATGCGTTATTTCAAAAATAGATTATTTATGCAACTTGGTTTAAACCGCTTTTTGTTCAATAAGGAACCGGGAACTGGTTCCTTGTTGCCGATATGTCGTTTTCAAACAATGATGATGGATATACCAATAAGGAACAAGAACTAGTTCCCGGTTCCCGATTCTCAGTTCCCGATTAGATTTCTTTCTTAGTTAAAAAAAAAAGCATTGATTAGAAGTGACTTTTCACATTTACTCGATTGCAACACCATTATACGCCTTACAGCATGTTATATGTCAGAACAAGTATTTATATGCGAAATATTAAATAATTAGTATTGTTCATAAGCAACCGGAAATTGTTTCCTTGTTGCCTTTTTGCAGTTCTCTCATATTGATGATTTCTTTCCAAATAAGGAACAAGGAACTAGATCCCGGTTCCCGGTTCCCGATTCCCAGTTCCCGATTATATAAGGCTTTCGTTTGTTACTTACAAAGTTGAATTCATTGTATTAAAGCATCACATTTAGTCTGTGGCAAAACTATCTTATGCCAAATAATATGTAATATGTCAAAAAACAATTATTCATGCAACTTCATTTAAGCCGCTTTTTGTTCTATAAGGAACGGGAACTGGTTCCTTGTTGCCGATTGGCCGTTTTCAAACAATGGTGATGGATATACAAATCAGGAACAGGCAACTAGTTCCCGGTTCCCGATTCTCAATTCCCGATGAGAATTTGCATTTTCTTTTAGTTACAAAGAAGCATTTATAAGAACAAATGACTTTTTCACATATACCCGATTGCAACATCATTTTATGCCTTATACAACATGTTATATGTCAGAATACATATCGCTGCGCCAAGTAAATAATAATCAGTATTGTTCATAAGGAACTGTTTCCTTGTTCCTCTTTTGCAGTTCTTTCAGATCGATGTGTTTCTTTTTCCAAATAAGGAACAAGGAACTAGTTCCCGGTTCCCGGTTTCCTATTCCCGATGTCCAGTTCCCGATTACATTGTGCTTTCGAACTGTTTCCTTGGTCCTCTTTTGCAGTTCTTTCAGATCAATGTGTTGTTTTTTTATTTGTTTTTTTTAAAATAAGGAACAAGGAACTAGTTCCCGGTTCCCGGTTCCCGATTCTCAGTTCCCGATTATATTAGGCTTTCGTTTGTTACTTACAAAGTTGAATTCATTGTATTAAAGCATTACATTTACTTGGTAGCAACATCATCTAATGCCTAATATCATGCGTTATTTCAAAAATAGATTATTTATGCAACTTGGTTTAAACCGCTTTTTGTTCAATAAGGAACCGGAAACTGGTTCCTTGTTGCCGATTTGTCGTTTTCAAACAATGATGATGGATATACCAATAAGGAACAAGAACTAGTTCCCGGTTCCCGATTCTCAGTTCCCGATTAGATTTTTTTCTTAGTTAAAAAAAAAAGCATTGATTAGAAGTGACTTTTCACATTTACTCGATTGCAACACCATTATACGCCTTACAGCATGTTATATGTCAGAACAAGTATTAATATGCCAAATATTAAATAATAAGTATTGTTCATAAGCAACCGGAAATTGTTTCCTTGTTGCCTTTTTGCAGTTCTTTCATATTGATGATTTCTCTCCAAATAAGGAACAAGGAACTAGATCCCGGTTCCCGGTTCCCGATTCCCAGTTCCCGATTATTTTGTACTTTCATTTCTTACTTACAAAATTGAATTAATTGTAATAAAAGCATCACATTTAGTCTGTGGCAAAACTATCTTATGCCAAATAATATGTAATATGTCAAAAAACAATTATTAATGCAACTTCATTTAAACCGCTTTTTGTTCTATAAGGAACCGAGAACTGGTTCCTTGTTGCCGATTGGCCGTTTTCAAACAATGGTGATGGATATACAAATCAGGAACAGGCAACTAGTTCCCGGTTCCCGATTCTCAGTTCCCGATGAGAATTTGCATTTTCTTTTAGTTACAAAGAAGCATTTGTAAGAACAAATGACTTTTTCACATATTCCCGATTGCAACATCATTTAATGCCTTATACAACATGTTATATGTCAGAATACATATCGCTGCGCCAACTAAATAATAATCAGTATTGTTCATTAGGAACTGTTTTCTTGTTCTTCTTTTGCAGTTCTTTCAGATCGATGTGTGTTTTTTTTCCAAATAAGGAACAAGGAACTAGTTCCCGGTTCCCGGTTTCCTATTCCCGATGTCCAGTTCCCGATTACATTGTGCTTTCGAACTGTTTCCTTGGTCCTCTTTTGCAGTTCTTTCAGATCAATGTGTTGTTTGTTGTTTTTTTCAAATAAGGAACAAGGAACTAGTTCCCGGTTCCCGGTTCCCGATTCCCTATTCTCAGTTCCCGATTATATTAGGCTTTCGTTTGTTACTTACAAAGTTGAATTCATTGTATTAAAGCATTACATTTACTTGGTAGCAACATCATCTAATGCCTAATATCATGCGTTATTTCAAAAATAGATTATTTATGCAACTTGGTTTAAACCGCTTTTTGTTCAATAAGGAACCGGGAACTGGTTCCTTGTTGCCGATTTGTCGTTTTCAAACAATGATGATGGATATACCAATAAGGAACAAGAACTAGTTCCCGGTTCCCGATTCTCAGTTCCCGATTAGATTTTTTTCTTAGTTAAAAAAAAAAGCATTGATTAGAAGTGACTTTTCACATTTACTCGATTGCAACACCATTATACGCCTTACAGCATGTTATATGTCAGAACAAGTATTAATATGCCAAATATTAAATAATAAGTATTGTTCATAAGCAACCGGAAATTGTTTCCTTGTTGCCTTTTTGCAGTTCTTTCATATTGATGATTTCTCTCCAAATAAGGAACAAGGAACTAGATCCCGGTTCCCGGTTCCCGATTCCCAGTTCCCGATTATTTTGTACTTTCATTTCTTACTTACAAAATTGAATTAATTGTAATAAAAGCATCACATTTAGTCTGTGGCAAAACTATCTTATGCCAAATAATATGTAATATGTCAAAAAACAATTATTAATGCAACTTCATTTAAACCGCTTTTTGTTCTATAAGGAACCGAGAACTGGTTCCTTGTTGCCGATTGGCCGTTTTCAAACAATGGTGATGGATATACAAATCAGGAACAGGCAACTAGTTCCCGGTTCCCGATTCTCAGTTCCCGATGAGAATTTGCATTTTCTTTTAGTTACAAAGAAGCATTTGTAAGAACAAATGACTTTTTCACATATTCCCGATTGCAACATCATTTAATGCCTTATACAACATGTTATATGTCAGAATACATATCGCTGCGCCAACTAAATAATAATCAGTATTGTTCATTAGGAACTGTTTTCTTGTTCTTCTTTTGCAGTTCTTTCAGATCGATGTGTGTTTTTTTTCCAAATAAGGAACAAGGAACTAGTTCCCGGTTCCCGGTTTCCTATTCCCGATGTCCAGTTCCCGATTACATTGTGCTTTCGAACTGTTTCCTTGGTCCTCTTTTGCAGTTCTTTCAGATCAATGTGTTGTTTGTTGTTTTTTTCAAATAAGGAACAAGGAACTAGTTCCCGGTTCCCGGTTCCCGATTCCCTATTCTCAGTTTCCGATTATATAAGGCTTTCGTTTGTTACTTACAAAGTTGAATTCATTGTATTAAAGCATTACATTTACTTGGTAGCAACATCATCTAATGCCTAATATCATGCGTTATTTCAAAAATAGATTATTTATGCAACTTGGTTTAAACCGCTTTTTGTTCAATAAGGAACCGGGAACTGGTTCCTTGTTGCCGATTTGTCGTTTTCAAACAATGATGATGGATATACCAATAAGGAAAAAGAACTAGTTCCCGGTTCCCGATTCTCAGTTCCCGATTAGATTTTTTTCTTAGTTAAAAAAAAAGCATTGATTAGAAGTGACTTTTCACATTTACTCGATTGCAACACCATTATACGCCTTACAGCATGTTATATGTCAGAACAAGTATTAATATGCCAAATATTAAATAATTAGTATTGTTCATAAGCAACCGGAAATTGTTTCCTTGTTGCCTTTTTGCAGTTCTCTCATATTGATGATTTCTTTCCAAATAAGGAACAAGGAACTAGATCCCGGTTCCCGGTTCCCGATTCCCAGTTCCCGATTATATTAGGCTTTCTTTTGTTACTTACAAAGTTGAATTCATTGTATTTAAGCATTACATTTAGTCTGTGGCAAAACTATCTTATGCCAAATAATATGTAATATGTCAAAAAACAATTATTCATGCAACTTCATTTAAGCCGCTTTTTGTTCTATAAGGAACCGGGAACTGGTTCCTTGTTGCCGATTGGCCGTTTTCAAACAATGGTGATGGATATACAAATCAGGAACAGGCAACTAGTTCCCGGTTCCCGATTCTCAATTCCCGATGAGAATTTGCATTTTCTTTTAGTTACAAAGAAGCATTTATAAGAACAAATGACTTTTTCACATATACCCGATTGCAACATCATTTTATGCCTTATACAACGTGTTATATGTCAGAATACATATCGCTGCGCCAAGTAAATAATAATCAGTATTGTTCATAAGGAACTGTTTCCTTGTTCCTCTTTTGCAGTTCTTTCAGATCGATGTGTTTCTTTTTCCAAATAAGGAACAAGGAACTAGTTCCCGGTTCCCGGTTTCCTATTCCCGATGTCCAGGTCCCGATTACATTGTGCTTTCGAACTGTTTC
The DNA here is from genome assembly GCA_963989385.1 of Ctena decussata. NCBI lineage: Eukaryota > Metazoa > Mollusca > Bivalvia > Lucinida > Lucinidae > Ctena > Ctena decussata. The sequence goes on along the minus strand of OZ022502.1, from coordinate 65,111,501 downwards.
CTTGTTCCTCTTTTGCAGTTCTTTCAGATCATACTTTTCACTTTGTTCAAGGTCACACTGACATTCTCTCGACACTTGGCCGATTCGAAACCATATTTCGTCTGAAGCCTCCCTGTGTCAGGGGAAAATGTTAAGCAGGTTGTGATGGCCATATGACCTTACGATTAAATGTCTTTAAAATCTCCTCTAAAACCAAAATATATCCAATGACCTTAAAACTTTGTTTGTAGCACCAGGGACTCTGGCCCTACAAGGTTCATTCAAGTAATGACCTGCATTGACCTTGACCTAATTTTTGTTAGTAGCAACTTTGGTATGTTATGCATCTATATGGGAAAATGCTGAAACAAACTGTTTAATTGTTAGACATATGTTTGGTAATATCGTTTACTAAATAAGCAAAGAAGACATGTTTGGCTAAATGTCAAGGTCATTCTTTGAACTTTATAAAGGTCACTGAAATTCTGTCGCCCTTCAACATTTTCAATCGTCTCCTCAGAAGCCACTGGACGTATTGAAACCATATTTCATGTGAAGCCTCCCTAGCTCGGGGAAAGTTTGTTCAAGTGATATTGGTCATCTGTCCAAGATGGCCGCCATTTTCATGGGAACGAAAAGTTGTTCAAGTTGGTTAGTCTCATGACCAAGATATTACCTGTCAGCCATACCGCATATAGATTTAGATAAGCTGCGCAATATGAGGACGACCTATTCCAAGAAAGGGGTTTAAAACCATCTGACATTTATGATTGCACCTCCTGGTTAAAAAGATAAGCAGATGAGCTTTTCAACGTCAGAATAAGGCCAGACAGACTGCTATAAATTTTTTGTTTTTGTTTTTATTTTTGTTTAGAAGGCATCTAATCTTTGTCTTGTGGATTGCTGCCGACACTAATAAAATGAGAAGTTTACTTTACTATTGTTGCATATCTATTTGTTGGACTCATGCAATATGCTGGTGAATATGAAAACCTATATTCATGTCTCATTTTAAACAACCGACTGTTGTATGTTAAATAGGCATTAAACGTTTGTATTGTGTATAAAAAAGTTCACGATGAAAGAACAAGTGTAAAATCTGACACCAACTGCATCTGTTCAGGCTGATGGCGATCCAGATTTTTGTATAAATGCCATACAGATGTGTTTAGTAATTTCCAAAAATATGCACAAACTGTTGAATTACGACGTTTTACGTAAAGCGGCGCAGGTCACCAATACCTGATTGTATTTTTGTTTTTTTTTATCATTTAAGATGTTATTTTATTAAGCCATTGCGGAGCAGCCGATGAGGCTAAGCAGAACTTGCCGCACCCCAGGGGCAGAAGATTTTAAGACCATTCTACTTTGATTTTTATACCGCATCATATTTTATTAGCGGGATATTTAGTTTTCTCGCACCTTGTCCATGTATATGTCCGACTGTCGTATGTATGGGTCCGTCCCTCCGTCCGTCAGGAAGCACTTTGTTTCCACTTTTAAATTTGAGTTTTTATTGGCAGATTTTCTTTGGATTTCGCATGGGTTGTGATCTTTGGAATACCTAGATTGCTATTGATGATGGGCAAGTTTATAATATCTTTGGCAAAGTTATTGCCCAAAGTTGATGACTTAGAACTGATTGTTGGTCCGCAGCTCTTTGACAATTTGAAATATCTTGATCTTAATTCACAGCTGGCAGTACTTTTCTTTGAAGTTGCCAGTACTGATAAATTATGTTAACTATAGTTATCATGTACTGTTATCATGTACAGTTATCATGTGCAGTTTTGAATAGACCAATCATTACAGAGCTGCAATTTAAGATACTCCTGTTTTATTAAACTCTGCTGTTTTGGCCACATAAATTTTTGTTAAAGGTATTCCTTTGACTCCCCTTGCTAAAATGAGTCTCAACAACATATGTTATATGAAAATAATCCATTAAATCAAATGACTGCATTAGACTCACCTCAGAGATTATTAATGGTAACCAACTTTTTGTGCAGAAAATGAACACTGAATTAAGGTCGCAGTAAACTGTTTGGGTAAGCGACTCTGCCATTTTCATTGTTGCTTCCCTTCTGAATGGGGGACAACTCTTGAAAGCAGGAATTTGTTCCTTTAGGAGCAAATTCTTTCCTTTAAGAGTGGACCCTAAGGAGCAAATTCTTTTCTTTAAGAGTAGACCAATGAGAAGAGCTACGTCAACCAGAGAAGCAATTTGTTCCTTTTGCATAAATGGCAGAAAAACATAGATGTGTACCCATACATCATTAAACATATGTTTTGTTTACTCATCAATTAGGTGAATCCATACAACATATGTTTAGTAGAAAAAAAATGAAATTAACCATTGAAATTTGTGGGTAATCCATTTGAAAAGGCACACCAGCGAGGTTATTTCAGTAAGCCAACACATGTTTTAGTTGAAAAAAGCCTCTACGTTACGAATTCTGATGGCCCATACACTGCATACCTGGTAATTGAAAAAAAAAATGAGCACTAAAACATAAGTGATAGAAGTAGCCTAAACAAAATGAGATAAATAGTGAATACCCTTGACAAACAATTTCTTTGCGATTAAAAAGAATAGCAGAGATTACCCAACAAAATCTGTTTAAACTGCAGCCCAATTTTCTTGTCTTTCCTCTTCTGTGTACAATGTTAAAATAGGACAAACCTTCTGATTCAAATTTCCCACTGAACACTCAAGCCATTTCTGATAGGTCCGCTAACGGATGTCCTTAATGCGTCTGACAGGAAGGCCCATTTTCCAGACAAGGTGAGGCAGGTTGAATTAGATAGAATAAATGAAGAAGATAAAACGAGTCGCGACACAACAAAACCAACAATATGGTTGTGCGCCCAACGCAGACTCAGATCAGCCTGGGCATCTGCCCAGTCTGATCAGAGTCTTCGCTGTCCGCATGGAGGTAGATGGGACCCTTAGCTATCCTTTAAGTGCGTAGTGAAGAGTCTGATCAGAATGGGTGATTGCTCAGGCTGATCTGAGTCTGCGCCATGCGCACAACCACATTGTTGGTTTTCTCGTGTCGCGGCTCAAATATACTTTTTATTGGTTTAATTATTCGTTTTTAAAGTTAAAAGTTCAATAAAGCTGTGGATTAAAACAGATATATGCATTTCTTTTTGAGATGTATCAGTAGATATCGGTACTGATTGTTAGGTGTACAGGATAATTGGACTCGCCCTAAAGGGCCCGTCCATTATCCTGTACACCTAATGATCAGTACCGATATCTTTAGGGCCCGTCCATTATCCTGTACACCTTACAATCAGTACCGATATTTACTGATGCATTTCCAAAAAATTGGATATATCTATTACATATTTCACAGAAATGGTCAAAGTAACATAATTGAGCCGCGACACGACAAAACCAACAAAGTGGTTGTGCACAGACTCAGATCAGCCTGGGAATTTGCCCAGTCTGATCATCTTCGCTGTCAGCATGAATATAGCTTAGACCCTTAGCTACCATTTGTGCACATAACGAAGAGTCTAGTCTAACTGGTCGAATGCCCAGGGGTGCACAAACACATTGTTGGTTTTGTGTCGCGGCTCAATTATTATTAACCGGTTTTTACACGTGTGTAAAGTCATGAAAAGTTTCATATGAAATCATTATTGTTATGACATATAAAATAATCAACCTTCGATCAAAACACTCAAAGCTATCAGTGATAGTCAAACCCTTTTTACAGGGAGAATATCTGTCTCGGTCACGAAGCTATACATGTACGAAATCATGAAATAAAAAACTATAAAATATAACAGAAAGTGCATAGGTTTGCAGTGTCGGGGAATGACGCAGTCATTTATAGTACTTCTGTTGTTTGTTCAGCTTGCATATTTACCGCATCCAAGAAAGTCTTGAGCTCAAAAGTATTTTTCTGATTGCAAACAGTGTCTTTGTCTAAGGTTTACAGAATTAACAAACATATTCTAAAGAAGCACATGATATCAGGAAAGCAAACATTTGGATTTACAATTGTTCGAACTGACCAAACACGTCCCACACACCTTCTGCACTCTCCACAAAACAGTTGCGTCATGTTTTTTTTTTTTTTCCTTTCTTATATCAATGTTTAACAGGCTTTGCAGTATAAATTTTATATATTCTGTGAGACAATTGTCGCGTTTTAAACTTGGAAGGTTTAGTAAAAAGCGATTATGTAGTTTCGGATTTGATGTTCCTGCTCTAGGGCAGCGTCTATTGAGAAAACCGTGATGTGCTCATGCTGCAAAGGTGTCACGTAAGATGATGCTTCTTTTTATTCAATCGCTATGAATACGATATAAAATAACTAAACTACTACATTATTTTATTGCTTTCACTGAGAAAGCGTTAAAAGTATTCAAGATACGGACTGTTTGTTTAAAAGTTGTGCCTAGCTTAAAACTGACCTGTTATGATGCTGGTATAGCCACAAATGTCCAACCTTGAAAAAGGAGACTACCATGTCTATTCTTCATAATATAGTCAAAAAATTTGGGCCCGGGCTACCTCGTTTTTATCTGCTCAACTACAAAATGCGTGAAAGAGGTGGAAATAAATAATTGCTAGGACGCTCTTAGTAATATATTTACGTTACTTCAAACCTCTATAAATTTTCAATAACAATGCTGATGTCTTTAATTTTGGCACAGAAAATTACCCTTTGATTTTTACTCATATAGACCTTTTTTAACGTCAACAAGCCAGGCATTTTGGAAAATTTTAATTGAAGCATTTGTTAAGTTTTGGGAATATCTGTTGTATTTTTATCATTTATGCAGATTTTTGTATTCGCCACAGTGATTATGACCACCTTAAGATACATAACTGTCATTTAGCACAATCCAGCAACAATCTCGTTTGATGGATTTGCTTTTCATCTGCTTGTAATAAAACATTTTTTTGTTGTTGATCGTCAAGAACCATTAGCCATGACAATGTCTTTTCATAAAAATGCATGTTTACAAATATATGAAAATATGAATAAATAAACATACATGTTTGACGTACTTCAAAATCTTTTTCTTTTTCAGCTAGTTTAAGCGTAGATTTGCAAAATCGAAGGCTTTTAGTTGGGACCATGTAGTTGACTATGTCAGCCTGTAAAGTGGGAATGGGTTAACGTCTACATCTAACTCTTATTGTAAGATTAGTAAAAGCCACTGATTTGTCCTGTTTTGCTAAATTCGTGGTAGAATAGCATAGTTAACAAGAGGACACGAGGCCCTACATCACTCAACAGAACTGATATATGATGATATACTACGGAAGTTTAAAAGGACATATCAAATTCGAAAAATATGTTATCGAAATAACGATAAATCAATTCGTTATAACAAGAAGCCTACACGTAATAACTATAAACGGGTTCGTTATAAAGAGAAGCAAACAAGTAACAATGAGAAACTAATCAGTTATAAAGAGAAACTAACTCGATATAACGAGAAGCCAGTTCGTTATAAGGAGGTGCTTACTCGTAGTATCGAGAAACCATTTCGTATAACGAGGATCCAAATCGATATGACGAAAAGACGTTTTGTTAAAACGAAAATCCAACTACCTAAAACCAAGGGTAATAACTCGAGTAAGTTTTCGAAAAAATTACTGTCTGTCTGATTTCGGTAACATTTAATGACAATTTTCGTAGTACAGAGGGTGGACAGAAGTGTTCGTTAAATCATGACGTTACCATTGACTTTAATGCATTTTTTTCTTTTAGCGCAAAACATATTGTGAGAAAAGTATAACAGATATTTACATGGAAATTGCACCGATGTCTAGCTACATTACTTGTGCAATATTATTAAATTTATTGCTTTCCTGGTATCTATAGTTTCTATTTGGAACGACTTTAACCTCATTTAGGTATTTTCTTGCGGTAAATTTTGCTAACGTCATCATTGACGTCAAACAATTACGTGATCTTTAAATAATCACAACTCTGAAACTAGAGATCGAAAACGTACAAAAATATTTGGTATATTGCATAAATCATTTAGCTACACATTAGTATTATTTTCATGAAGGTCTACTTTACGCTTCTAATATGATTAATTTTTCAGCAAAAGTGGAAATGCACTAAAGTCAACGGCAACGTCACGATTTAACGAACACTTTTGTCCACCCTCTGTAGCTTGAAAACACGGTGCACGATTCTGGTGCTTAATCTGTCTAAAGTGTAAGTGTATGCAAATCATTATCAGGTTATGTGCAACATTATATCTGAGGTATCAGTGTCAGTTTTGTCTGATAGTATGTACAAGATAAATGTATTGGCAAGGCCGTGTCTGACATTTAGGTGTGAAAGCTATTAGATTCATTGCGCAATGTCTAAGTAAAGTATCATTAGGAAGTTGAAGGCATACAGCTTGTGTAGAGATCAAATAGTAGGTGCACATGCTGCTTAGATCCTGGCACTCTTGGTCCATCACAGCAAAAGTAAATAATAGTTACATCACCCGGATGGACAGAGCTGTAAGCATTTCTCCATATTACAAGTTTCCTGCTACACAACGAATCAGCGTCAGTGATCCTAGTCATGTTCCTCACGGCAAACCAGCCCCAAACACACCCCGTTCCCCTCCGCCCCTCCCCCCCCCCCGCCCACATCTTCTCAGAAGCCTCGGCAAGACGTATGGGACTTGGATATTTCTCGTAATAACAACTGGTTCCGTGTATCTGTGAGTTGTTTCTCGTTATAATGACTTGGTTTCTTGTTGATACGACTTGTTTTCTATTTAACGAGAAACGCAAAATTTACTGACATTTACAGAACGGTATTCATGATTATAAAGAGAGCTCATAGAGTTTATGTTTAATTCTTCTCCAATATATAGATTTTCGTGTTGCTTCGACATTAAATTGGAACAACATTTTCCCCATTAAAACAACCTAGGAATAACTCTCCTCCTGTTCAGAAAGTCACTGCCATCACCAGGAAGCAAACAACGCCACCTAGTCCTGTTTTCACCTGCCCTAGTTGAGCTAGTAAAGTCCATCCTTGTCACTCCTTAATATTGTTTTCCCACCTCTTCTTCAGTCTATGTCTTCTTATTTTTCCTTTTACTGTGCAATGAGACGTAGAATGATATCAGCGGTCCAGCACCCATGGACATGTGACATATTTAATCCAGGAATTCAAAGAGATTGAATGAACAATAGACAAACGTAGAGTTTCTTTAAAATCCGGTGTAACTAAATAAAATCATCCCTGATCAAAATCTTATGACCACTCTACCACGCCACTATATTCCTATGGACAACGTCAAGTATAAACCATGTGGTCTAGAATCGGATTGACCCCAGTTCCTTTGTTAGCCTGACCAAGGTCTATAGATAGTGTTCGATAGTAAGTTAAGTATATATTTCAGGATGTCGAGATGCTACTGGCAAATAGTATAGATCCTGATAAACAAGTGTGGATTTGGAGGCTGATTTGATTCTACATTGGTCGCAAAAGTCTTTAGAAACAAGCAGTCTGTTCGTTCCGTTACACATCAAGAAAGCATTTTACATGTTTCCATCGAACAAGGTAGAAACTGATCAGAAAGAACGGATTTGCAAGATTATCAGTGTAAAAACTGGTCGCTAAAGTCTTAGGGGACGCGCAGTCAGATCAATGTCTTCACTTGCTTACAGATAAAAGAAGCATTCTAGATTCTTCCAGTGAGTAATGTAGATGCAGTCACAGTCTGATCTGAGTCTACTTTTGCCATGAAAGTGTCAAGAGAAGCGCAGTCAGATCAATAAAGCATTTTCGATGTTTCTAGATAACAATGTACACCCTGGTCCCTCGTCGGATTGCGCGAATGAGCAGGAAGCTCTGCCTTCACACTCTTCACAAAGGCCGTAAGGAACGACATGACTAGTGATAACTCAGATCACCCATAATCAAGTACGAACAATACGGGTGACATTAGTCAAGTCCTCCTTTATTAACATTGTAAAGGCAGATCTATCTGTGCATTCGCGCAGTCTGACCAGAGCCGTCACTATTCCTTCCTGGATCAGAGTTACATTTGAGATGTAAACAGTGCAGACCCTGATCAGACATCGCGGATCCCTAATCAGAAGGGGCAGATTCGCAGGCTGATCTAGGTATGGTATGAAGAGACATGCATCTAGCTGCTTCCCGCGAATAGTGTAAGCCATAAACATACACAGCACAGATTTTTACTCTCATCTGGAACCGAAATATTCGAAAAACTGTTAAGGAACGCGTAGCCTGATCAGGGGCGACACCATTCGCTTGATTGGTGTATGTATATATAATGGATGTGGTAATGTGTATGTCTTCGTTAAAAGTTCGGAGGTTAGATGTAAGAAGAATTAAGAAGTAGCGAGTTAGAAATAAAAGTTAGAAGTAAGATGTTAGAAGTAAGAAGTTAAATAAAATGTTAGAAGTAAAAGGTAAGATGTTAGAAGTAAGAATTTAGAGGTTTGAAGTACGAATACGAAGTCCCTACGCGGCTTTTGCGGTATTCTGTCCTTGTTTTCAAATAGGCAACGCTTTTACAGACGGCGGATCACAGATATCCACGTCTATTAGACTGACCACAATATGCTCAGGTGAGCTAAAACTGTCACCTTGGGCTGGTAGTAAACGTCACACACCACAGCAGCAGCAGCTGCAGCAGCAATAATACCAAAAAAAATATCAACTCCAGCAACATAAATAATTGTAATAATAACCTTTCCAGGATTTAAAGACGGTGAGACTGATAAGGCGGGGGTCAATATTCCATCCATCTCTGTTATCTCTTTAATATTAGGGAGGTAAAGAATTTTGAGCACATGCGTTCTCCTGTATTAAAAAAAGCAAACACAGTGTAAAATATATTGTTCATCTACATACAATAAGTACATCACATTGTCAAATGATAACTCTTGTCAAGTTGAAACAAAGGAAATAAATTGTTCCTGATGGTGCGGATTAGCTTACCCTATTTAATATGGGTTTTAATGTCACAGGGTGTAGGTAATTAGGTATATAAACACTTGTACTGCCTTGCGGTACAAGCCGGCTTTTATAGCGACGTGGTAGAGTGCTCGCCTTTAGATCGAAGGGTCCCGGGTTCGATGCTCGGTCGGGGCATTGAGATGTTTTAAGAGTCCGTGACAAATGGCGCCCAACGTGGGGCTCGAACCCACGACCCGAGATTAAGAGTCTCGTGCTCTACCGACTGAGCTAGCCGGGCCACATGGCCGACCTCTGACATTTTCCCCCTGCTTAATTAGATTCGTCCCCGAATCTGTCCGGTACCACGGAGGAACTAACGAGACATGCACTTTTTGATGCTCGCAGCCCTAGCCGTGGACCCACACTGACCACCAAATGTCACAGGGGAGGAAAAAATCGTGGCCCGACCGGGACTCGAACCCAGGGCCTCTCGCTATCCGGGAGACCTCAAGGTTGTTGAGCTAATGTCCCCCCACACTGGCCACCAATTTATCGCGGGGTAGGGGCTGAATTTGCATGTTCCCAGCCAACTCACGGGGTTCTTTAATTACCAAAACCAAGCCTGCAAATATATTGCAAAATATATTTAATAGAGAGACATATACGAGGTGTGTTTTGTATGATGACGAGTAAGATTTTTTAAGAGTCCGTGACAAATGGCACCCAACGTAAAATCCAGCCTGACCCCTGTGCAGTAATTCCTGGAGCTTATTTCTATATGCAGCTCTGTAGCCTGGAACTTCGGGGGCGAAGTCCAATTTGGTGGGGGAGAATGTCACAGGGTGTAGGTAATTAGGTATATAAACACTTGTACTGCCTTGCGGTACAAGCCGGCTTTTATAGCGACGTGGTAGAGTGCTCGCCTTTAGATCGAAGGGTCCCGGGTTCGATGCTCGGTCGGGGCATTGAGATTTTTTAAGAGTCCGTGACATTAATATAAAATGTATCCATACCAAACTTAGTGCGACAGGTTCTGTATTTAACTTCTTCAGTGTTGAAAAACCAAAAAAGTTTGACAAAAAAGCGAGGATGGGCAGATCTCGGTAGGCATCCCTCTCCAAGCCACACTTACTGTCACATTCCGCGGAACAGACTTTAATGAATTAATTTTCTTTCGCACGTGTTAATGACGTGCTGTCCGAATATATTTTATAGAACAGGCAAGATTCTTTGGTGAACACATATACTCCGGTGCTTATTAACGAACAGCATTCTTGTTTTTGAGTCCCTCATTTGTTGATTATGTACCGTTACCCGTCGATGTAAATAGTTTCCCTTTGGTTTAAACAATATTTATTTGAAGAAGTTTTACATACAAATATAGTTTCCCTTTCACCGTAACTCTCTTCATCGCAGCCTCTATATTTCTAAACATTAACAATATTTTCACTTCACATGTCACTGATTCGTAGATATAAATTTCTCTTCTGCTTTCTAATACGTACATATACAGTTATATCCGTTGTAAGTAAGAACCGAAAGCACAAAATAATCGGAAACTGGGAATCGGGAACCAGGAACTAATTCCTCGTTCCTTATCTGCAGGAAGAATTATAAATGTGAGGGAACTGCAAAAGGGCATCATGACACGATATTAGGCATAAGATGATGTTGCCACCAAGTAAATGTGATGCTTTAGTTACAATGAATTCAAATTTGTAAGTAAGAAGAGAAAGTACAAAATAATCGGGAACCGAAAATCGGCAATCGGGAACCGGGAACCAGGAACTAGTTCCTTGTTCCTTATTTGTAAAACAATCATGAATGTGAGAGAACTGCAAATAGGTAACAAGGAACCTGTTTCCGCTTCTTTATTGAATAATACTGATGTTTAAATAGTTGGCACAATAGTATTTATTCTGACATATAACATATTGAAAGCCATATAATGATGCTGCAATTGGGTAAATGTGATAAGCCACTTTTATCAATGCTTCGTAGTAACTAAAATAACACATTCTAATCGGGAACTGAGACTCGAGAACCGGGAACTAGTTCTTGTTCCTTATTAGTATATCTATCATCATTGTTTGAGAACGACAAATCGGCAACAAGGAACCAGTTCCCGGTTCCTTATTGAACAAAAAGCGGTTTAAACCAAGTTGCATAAATAATCTATTTTTGAAATAACGCATGATATTAGGCATTATGTGATGTTGCTACCAAGTAAATGTAATGCTTTAATACAATGAATTCAACTTTGTAAGTAACAAACGAAAGCCTAATATAATCGGGAACTGAGAATCGGGAATCGGGAACCGGGAACTAGTTCCTTGTTCCTTATTTGAAAAACAACAACAAAGAACACATTGATCTGAAAGAACTGCAAAAGAGGACCAAGGAAACAGTTCGAAAGCACAATGTAATCGGGAACTGGACATCGGGAATAGGAAATCGGGAACCGGGAACTGGTTCCTTGTTCCTTGAAATAACTAGTTCCTTGTTCCTTATTTGGAAAAAAAAAAACACATCGATCTGAAAGAACTGCAAAAGAAGAACAAGAAAACAGTTCCTTATGAACAACACTGATTATTATTTAGTTGGCGCAGCGATATGTATTCTGACATATAACTTGTTGTATAAGGCATTAAATGATGTTGCAATCGGGTATATGTTCTTATAAATGCTTCTTTGTAACTAAAAGAAAATACAAATTCTAATCGGGAACTGAGAATCGGGAACCGGGAACTAGTTTCCTGTTCCTGATTTGTATATCCATCACCATTGTTTGAAAACGGCCAATCGGCAACAAGGAACCAGTTCCCGGTTCCTTATAGAACAAAAAGCGGTTTAAATGAAGTTGCATGAATAATTGTTTTTTGACATATTCCATATTATTTGGCATAAGATAGTTTTGCCACAGACTAAATGTAATGCTTTAATACAATGAATTCAACTTTGTAAATAACAAAGGAAAGCCTAATATAATCGGGAACTGGGATTCGGGAACCGGGAACCGGGATCTAGTTCCTTGTTCCTTATTTGGAAAGAAATCATCAATATGAGAGAACTGCAAAAAGGCAACAAGGAAACAATTTCCGGTTGCTTATGAACAATACTAATTATTTAATATTTGGCATATTAATACTTGTTCTGCATATAACATGCTGTAAGGCGTATAATGGTGTTGCAATCGAGTAAATGTGAAAAGTCACTTCTAATCAATGCTTTTTTTTTAACTAAGAAAAAAATCTAATCGGGAACTGAGAATCGGGAACCGGGAACTATTTCTTGTTCCTTATTGGTATATCCATCATCATTGTTTGAAAACGACAAATCGGCAACAAGGAACCAGTTCCCGGTTCCTTATTGAACAAAAAGCGGTTTAAACCAAGTTGCATAAATAATCTATTTTTGAAATAACGCATGATATTAGGCATTAGATGATGTTGCTACCAAGTAAATGTAATGCTTTAATACAATGAATTCAACTTTGTAAGTAACAAACGAAAGCCTAATATAATCGGGAACTGAGAATCGGGAATCGGGTATCGGGAACCGGGAACTAGTTCCTTGTTCCTTATTTGAAAAAAAAAAAAAAAAAAAAAACATTGATCTGAAAGAACTGCAAAAGAGGACCAAGGAAACAGTTCGAAATCACAATGTAATCGGGAACTGGACATCGGGAATAGGAAACCGGGTACCGGGAACTAGTTCTTGTTCCTTATTGGGATATCCATCTTCATTGTTTGAAAACGACAAATCGGCAACAAGGAACCAGTTCCCGGTTCCTTATTGAACAAAAAGCGGTTTAAACCAAGTTGCATAAATAATCTATTTTTGAAATAACGCATGATATTAGGCATTAGATGATGTTGCTACCAAGTAAATGTAATGCTTTAATACAATGAATTCAACTTTTTAAGTAACAAACGAAAGCCTAATATAATCGGGAACTGAGAATCGGGAATCGGGTATCGGGAACCGGGAACTAGTTCCTTGTTCCTTATTTGAAAAAAAAACAACAACAAAGAACACATTGATCTGAAAGAACTGCAAAAGAGGACCAAGGAAACAGTTCGAAAGCACAATGTAATCGGGAACTGGACATCGGGAATAGGAAACCGGGAACCGGGAACTAGTTCCTTGTTCCTTATTTGGAAAAAAAAAACACATCGATCTGAAAGAACTGCAAAAGAAGAACAAGAAAACAGTTCCTTATGAACAATACTGATTATTATTTAGTTGGCGCAGCGATATGTATTCTGACATATAACATGTTGTATAAGGCATTAAATGATGTTGCAATCGGGTATATGTGAAAAAGTCATTTGTTCTTATAAATTCTTCTTTGTAACTTAAAGAAAATGCAAATTCTAATCGGGAACTGAGAATCGGGAACCGGGAACTAGTTGCCTGTTCCTGATTTGTATATCCATCTCCATTGTTTTAAAACGACCAATCGGCAACAAGGAACCAGTTCCCGGTTCCGTATAGAACAAAAAGCGGTTTAAATGAAGTTGCATGAATAATTGTTTTTTGACATATTACATATTATTTGGCATAAGATAGTTTTGCCACAGACTAAATGTAATGCTTTAATACAATGAATTCAACTTTGTAAGTAACAAACGAAAGCCTAATATAATCGGGAACTGGGAATCGGGAATCGGGAACCGGGAACCGGGATCTAGTTCCTTGTTCCTTATTTGGAAAGAAATCATCAATATGAGAGAACTGCAAAAAGGCAACAAGGAAACAATTTCCGGTTGCTTATGAACAATACTAATTATTTAATATTTGGCATATTAATACTTGTTCTGACATATAACATGCTGTAAGGCGTATAATGGTGTTGCAATCGAGTAAATGTAAAAAGTCACCCCTAATCAATGCTTTTTTTAAATAAGAAAAAAGTCTAATCGGGAACTGAGAATCGGGAACCGGGAACTAGTTCTTGTTCCTTATTGGTATATCCATCATCATTGTTTGAAAACGACAAATCGGCAACAAGGAACCAGTTCCCGGTTCCTTATTGAACAAAAAGCGGTTTAAACCAAGTTGCATAAATAATCTATTTTTGAAATAACGCATGATATTAGGCATTAGATGATGTTGCTACCAAGTAAATGTAATGCTTTAATACAATGAATTCAACTTTGTAAGTAACAAACGAAAGCCTAATATAATCGGGAACTGAGAATCGGGAATCGGGAACCGGGAACCGGGAACTAGTTCCTTGTTCCTTATTTGAAAAAAAACAAAAAACAAAGAACACATTGATCTGAAAGAACTGCAAAAGAGGACCAAGGAAACAGTTCGAAAGCACAATGTAATCGGGAACTGGACATCGGGAATAGGAAACCGGGAACCGGGAACTAGTTCCTTGTTCCTTATTTGGAAAAAAAAAACACATCGATCTGAAAGAACTGCAAAAGAAGAACAAGAAAACAGTTCCTTATGAACAATACTGATTATTATTTAGTTGGCGCAGCGATATGTATTCTGACATATAACATGTTGTATAAGGCATTAAATGATGTTGCAATCGGGTATATGTGAAAAAGTCATTTGTTCTTATAAATTCTTCTTTGTAACTTAAAGAAAATGCAAATTCTAATCGGGAACTGAGAATCGGGAACCGGGAACTAGTTGCCTGTTTCTGATTTGTATATCCATCACCATTGTTTTAAAACGGCCAATCGGCAACAAGGAACCAGTTCCCGGTTCCGTATAGAACAAAAAGCGGTTTAAATGAAGTTGCATGAATAATTGTTTTTTGACATATTACATATTATTTGGCATAAGATAGTTTTGCCACAGACTAAATGTAATGCTTTAATACAATGAATTCAACTTTGTAAGTAACAAACGAAAGCCTAATATAATCGGGAACTGGGAATCGGGAATCGGGAACCGGGAACCGGGATCTAGTTCCTTGTTCCTTATTTGGAAAGAAATCATCAATATGAGAGAACTGCAAAAAGGCAACAAGGAAACAATTTCCGGTTGCTTATGAACAATACTAATTATTTAATATTTGGCATATTAATACTTGTTCTGACATATAACATGCTGTAAGGCGTATAATGGTGTTGCAATCGAGTAAATGTGAAAAGTCACTTCTAATCAATGCTTTTTTTTTAACTAAGAAGAAAATCTAATCGGGAACTGAGAATCGGGAACCGGGAACTAGTTCTTGTTCCTTATTGGTATATCCATCATCATTGTTTGAAAACGACAAATCGGCAACAAGGAACCAGTTCCCGGTTCCTTATTGAACAAAAAGCGGTTTAAACCAAGTTGCATAAATAATCTATTTTTGAAATAACGCATGATATTAGGCATTAGATGATGTTGCTACCAAGTTAATGTAATGCTTTAATACAATGAATTCAACTTTGTAAGTAACAAACGAAAGCCTAATATAATCGGGAACTGAGAATCGGGAACCGGGAACGGGGAACCGGAAACTAGTTCCTTGTTCCTTATTTGAAAAAAAAAACCCAAAGAACACATTGATCTGAAAGAACTGCAAAAGAGGACCAAGGAAACAGTTCGAAAGCACAATGTAATCGGGAACTGGACATCGGGAATAGGAAACCGGGAACCGGGAACTTGTTCCTTGTTCCTTATTTGGAAAAAAAACACATCGATCAGAAAGAACTGCAAAAGAAGAACAAGAAAACAGTTCCTTATGAACAATACTGATTATTATTTAGTTGGCGCAGCGATATGTATTCTGACATATAACATGTTGTATAAGGCATTAAATGATGTTGCAATCGGGTATATGTGAAAAAGTCATTTGTTCTTATAAATTCTTCTTTGTAACTAAAAGAAAATGCAAATTCTAATCGGGAACTGAGAATCGGGAACCGGGATCTAGTTGCCTGTTCCTGATTTGTATATCCATCACCATTGCTTGAAAACGGCCAATCGGCAACAAGGAACAAGTTCCCGGTTCCTTATAGAACAAAAAGCGGTTTAAATGAAGTTGCATGAATAATTGTTTTTTTGACATATTACATATTATTTGGCATAAGATAGTTTTGCCACAGACTAAATGTAATGCTTTAATACAATGAATTCAACTTTGTAAGTAACAAACGAAAGCCTGATATAATCGGGAACTGGGAATCGGGAATCGGGAACCGGGAACCGGGATCTAGTTCCTTGTTCCTTATTTGGAAAGAAATCATCAATATGAGAGAACTGCAAAAAGGCAACAAGGAAACAATTTCCGGTTGCTTATGAACAATACTAATTATTTAATATTTGACATATTAATACTTGTTCTGACATATAACATGCTGTAATGCGTATAATGGTGTTGCAATCGAGTAAATGTGAAAAGTCACTTCTAATCAATGCTTTTTTTTAACTAAGAAAAAAATCTAATCGGGAACTGAGAATCGGGAACCGGGAACTAGTTCTTGTTCCTTATTGGTATATCCATCATCATTTTTTGAAAACGACAAATCGGCAACAAGGAACCAGTTCCCGGTTCCTTATTGAACAAAAAGCGGTTTAAACCAAGTTGCATAAATAATCTATTTTTGAAATAACGCATGATATTAGGCATTACATGATGTTGCTACCAAGTAAATGTAATGCTTTAATACAATGAATTCAACTTTGTAAGTAACAAACGAAAGCCTAATATAATCGGGAACTGAGAATCGGGAATCGGGAACCGGGAACCGGGAACTAGTTCCTTGTTCCTTATTTGAAAAAAAACAACAAAGAACACATTGATCTGAAAGAACTGCAAAAGAGGACCAAGGAAACAGTTCGAAAGCACAATGTAATCGGGAACTGGACATCGGGAATAGGAAACCGGGAACCGGGAACTAGTTCCTTGTTCCTTATTTGGAAAAAAACCCACATCGACCTGAAAGAACTGCAAAAGAAGAACAAGAAAACAGTTCCTTATGAACAATACTGATTATTATTTAGTTGGTGCTGCGACAGACTAAATGTGATGCTTTTATTACAATTAATTCAATTTTGTAAGCAAGAAATGAAAGTACAAAATAATCGGGAACTGGGAATCGGGAACCGGGAACCGGGATCTAGTTCCTTGTTCCTTATTTGGAGAGTAATCATCAATATGAGAGAACTGCAAAAAGGCAACAAGGAAACAATTTCCGGTTGCTTATGAACAATACTAATTATTTAAAATTTGGCTTATTAATATTTGTTCTGGCATATAACATGTTGTAAGGCGTATAATGGTGTTGCAATCGAGTAAATGTGAAAAGTCACTTCTTATCAATGCTTTTTTGTAACTAAGAAAAAAATCTAATCGGAACTGAGAATCGGGAACCGGGAACTAGTTCTTGTTCCTTATTTGTATATCCATCATCATTGTTTAAAAACGACAAATCGGCAACAAGGAACCAGTTCCCGGTTCTTTATTGAACAAAAAGCGGTTTAAATCAAGCCCCCTAAATAATATATTTTTGAAATATGACATGATATCAGGCATTGGATGATGTTGCTACCAAGTAAATGTAATGCTTTAATACAATGAATTCAATTTTGTAAGTAACAAACGAAAGCCTGATATAATCGAGAACTGGGAATCGGGAATCGGGAACCGGGAACTAGTTCCTTGTTCCTTATTTGGAAAAAAACACATAGATCTGAAAGAACTGCAAAAGAGAAACAAGGAAACAGTTCCTTATGAACAATACTGATTATTTTATAGCGAGAAATCGGGAACCAGGAACCGGTAACTTGGAACAGGGAATTAGGAACCGGGAACCTTGAATCGGGAATCAGGAACAGGGAACCAAGAACCGGGAACCAGGAACCGGGAACTTGGAACCGGGAATTAGAAACCGGGAACCAGGAACCGGGAACCTGGAATCAGGAAGCGGAACCAGGAACCCGGGAACCGGGAACCAGGAACCGGTAACTTGGAACCGGGAATTAGGAACCGGGAACTGGGAACCGGGAACCAGGAACCGGGAACCAGGAACCGGGAACCGGGAACCAGGAACCGGGAACCGGGAACCAGGACCCGGGAACCGGGAACCAGGAACCAGGAACCGGGAACTGGGAACCAGGAACCGGGAACGTACTTAACGGTCATACACAAATTTACCTAGAAAAGACAGAAAAAGAACAAACTAGAACTGTCGGAGAATCCGACAATACCCCCGCTTAACAGCTTAGGTTCAATGCTGTTATTTTCATTACATGGAGCACTCAGAGAAAGAACTCAATGTCAACATGTGTACCCAACATCAAATTCTACTTAACTCTGTTTCTGTGAAATACAGAATGAAAAAAAGCACATGGACAGACAGAAAAATCAAAAATATAATTGTGGGGTATAAGAAGTCATTATCAATCTGTATACCAATATGAACATTCTATCTTGAACGTTTTTGTGAAATCTGTTACAAAAAATACATTATTCAAAGTAAAGGGAGAAAGAAAAAGGAAAATATAGAGAATAAACAGGGGAATGCTGGTTCTCATTCTCACAATACCACAAGTTATCATCAACCCGATTAACAAATAAAGTTATACTAACTTGCAATGGCTATGTAGAAATTTTTGCCAAAACTTTCAATATTCAAAGTATGGAAAGAAAAAAAAGTCAAACAAATACTGGAATAATAAGCCAGATATCGTTGGTTCGCAATCACACGATACAATAAGTCATTTTAAATCTGTATACCAAATACAAAACTTCTACCTTGGAAGGTTGCTGTGAAATAAGTTTCGAAAAATGCATTATTCAAACTAAGGAGAGAAAGAAAAAACAGAAACAATAAAGGAAAGCATAAGCATGAAAAGACCGGTTCCCAATCTATCTCACAATACAGCAAGTCATCATCAACTTGTATACCACATATGACTACCCTAGCTAGCACAGCTGCAAAGATATCTTTGACAAAAAATCATTACTGAAGGTATGGAAAGAAAGAAAACTGGATAAATATAAGAAGAATAAGCTGGATAAGGTTGGTTCGCAATCCCACGGTACAATAAAACATCATCAATCTGTATACCAAATATGACAATTCTACCTCGAAGGATTGCTGGGAAATCTATTACGAAAATTTGCATGATTCAAAGTGTGGAGAGAAAGAAAATTGGATAAATACACGGAAGAATAAGCAGTAGAAGGCTGGTTCTCATCCCACAATACAAGATGTCGTCATCCACCTGTATACCAATGTGACTACTCTAGCTTTCAAGGATGCTAAGGAATCTTTGACGAAAAAATTCATTACTCAAAGTATGGAAAGAAAGAAAATTGGAAAAATACAGGAAAAAGATAAGCAGGAGAAGGCTGACTCTCAATCCGATGATACATCTTGTCGTCATCCACCCGTATACCAAATATGACTATTGTAGCTTGCATGGCTGTAGAGTAAATTTGGCGAAAAATGTCACCCAAAAATTTTATTACTCTTTATGGAAAGAAAGAAAATTGGACAAATACAGGAAAGAATAAGCAGGGGAAAGCTGGTTTTCAAACCCACAATACAACAAGTCATCATCCACTTGTCTACCAAATATAACTATTCTAACTTGCATGGTTGTGGACAAATCTTTGACGAAAAATCTTTGACGGACGGAAGTACGGACGTACGGACGGGGTGAAGGACAGACGGACGGACAGATGTAAACCACTACTTTTCCAAAGCGGGGGTTGAAGTACAAAACGTCATTATCAATCTGTATACCAAATATGACAATTCTACCTCTAAGGATTGCTGGGATATCTGTGTTGAAAAATTGCATGATTGAAAGTGTGGAGAGAAAAACATGGGATAAATACAAGGAAGAATACGCAGGAGAAGGCTGGTTCTCAATCCCACAATACAACAAGTCGTCATCCACCTGTATACTAAATATGACTACTCTAGCTTGTAAGGATGCTTAAGAATCTTTGACGAAAAATTTCATGACTCAAAGTATGGAAAGCTAGAAAATTGGACAAATACAAAGAAGAATATTCAGGAGATGGCAGGTTCTCAATTCCACGATACAACAAGTCGCCATCCACCTGTATCCCAAATATGACTATTCTAGCTTGCATGATTGTGGAGAAAACTTTGACGAAATATTTCACCCAAAAATTTCATTACTCAAAGTATGGAGAGAAAGAAAATTGGACAAATACAGAGAAGAATAAGCAGAAGAAGGCTGTTTCTCAATCTCAAGATACAACAAGTCGTCATCCACCTGTATACTAAATATAACTATTCTAGCTTGCATGGTTGTGGAAAAATCTTTGACGAAACATTTCACCTAAAATGGGACGGACGGAAGTATGGACGGACAGATGGACAGACGGATGGACAGATGTAAACCAGTTTTCCCCCACTTTTTCAAAACGGGGGTATAATAAAGGGAAGAATAAGAGCAATGGGTAGGATTCTCCATGCCACAAATCAACAACTCATGTTCATAAGTATACTTAGTTTTAACATTCTAGCTTCAGTTCCTCTTGAGAAAACTCTGACACAAATGTTCAATGTAAACATGCAAAATACGGAAAGAAAGAAAAATGGATAAAAATAGAAGAACATAAGCAACGAGCCTGAGTCTCAATCCTACGATACAATCATTCACTCTGCATATGTATGTAATGTTCGAAGATTGTAGCTTGCACAGTTTTTGAGAAAGCTGTGACACAAATTTACCATGAAAAGACAGAAAAATGGACAAATAAAGAGAAGAATAAAAGCAAAGAGCCTGATTCTCAATCACACGATACAACAACTCATTGTCCATATGTATACTAAGTTTCAAGGTTCTAGCTCAAATAGTTCTGAGAAAACTGTGACGCAAAAATCTTACGGAATTACGGCGTTACGGGGTTACGGAAAGACCAAAACCAGTACAGCTGAACTTTTTCAAAGCGGGGCTATAAATAAAATTGTTCATGCTAGTTTTAAAATCGGTCCTTAACTTATCATATTCGCACAGCCGTCGGCAAAGAACAGCCGATGGGAATCCCCAAAGTTTCATCCTTACAAATACCTAGGTTTGGCTGGCTCGAAGCTGAAGCCCTTGTATTTGTGCATTGCTTCTATCATGTGGATAT
Source organism: Ctena decussata (assembly GCA_963989385.1). NCBI lineage: Eukaryota > Metazoa > Mollusca > Bivalvia > Lucinida > Lucinidae > Ctena > Ctena decussata. Next base: position 65,090,525 of record OZ022502.1, on the reverse strand, counting down.
CTTGGTGTGTTTTCTTCACACCCGCCGTCACGAGTAATGTGCATAAACACATCAGAAACCGCACAGTGAACGCAAGTTTACCTTTTTTAGGTTAACGCCTTATAACAGCCTGTCTGTTTCCGTATTCTTTTTCTTCTTCTTCACATTCAAATTTTATCCCCATTTCTGCATGGATTTAAATGTTCACGTATTAAAAAATACGATCTCCATTAGGTGGCGCTATATTTGCAATATGTGACGCATCATGACATTTTGGGTCCAAATGAGGTTTGACGTCATTTGAGAAAAACGCGCTTGAAACGTCACGACGTGACGTAGGCCAAGTTAATTTACGTTGCACCTGTTTTAAAGTCTAGCTACAATAATTTAGGAAAACAAACGCGTAGAAATTAAAATTATTCATTCAAAAAGGGCATCAGACCAGAGACATGGCAAAAAATATAGATTGTGTTCTCGCGGGATCTGTATTTCACCACACCGGGTAGGCTGCAATCGAAAACTCTAATGCAGTCGATGAAAGCGGATAAAAAACCCATTAGAAACAGCGTTTTTGATTGCAAATTGGCGCCAATTTGCAATCAAAAACGCTGTTTCTAACGGTTTTTGATCCACGTTAATCGATTGTTTCGAGCGTTCTCTATTGCCACCTACCCGGTATGTTCACGCTACCGATTTTAATCCAGAAATTGGAGTTGCAGTTGTACCTATTTTAGCTCTTACAAGATCTATCTATCTACTTTGATTATCAGCCGGCTCGGCCTCTTTCTTCGAGATTCAAGAACAAGTGTCCGTTTTTTTTTTTGTTTTTTTTTGCATTTGTGCTTAAGGATCAGGTAATTACAGATTGGTAGACTAAGTAATAGTAAAGTTTGACCAAGTTTTTTATGTGTGGAGAATCATTTTCTCATTCCGGTCCCAAAAGTTTGTGGTCATCGGATAATGGCTTGCAATTTAACGTCCTTTTCAACAGTTTTTCAGCCATAGCATGGCGATGGGAGGGTGATAATGGAAGGCTGTGTGTAATGGAACCTCGTTTACGGTTGAAAATATTTTCTCCTCCAGCGGGATTCAAACTCGGGACTGCTAGACAAGCAGGCGAACGCTAGCCTTATTATTCTACTGAGCTACTGGGGCTCCTGTGGCCATCGATCCTGAAACTTTATGGTCATTAGGGCACCTCAGCTGATCTTTTTTTCAATTTCTGTTCTACGTAACCTTGTGGTCTTTTATTCCCCGAAGACTGCAACTGAGCAAAATACACATTTTGCAGAGAAATACTGATCATAGAATGGAAGAGCCTGATTTTTGTTCTTCCTTTCTTTTATGCATTATTTCGTCAAGAAGTAGATTTAAGATGTACTTCTTACATTACCGCTTTATAGACAATTTATTATTCCCAATAAAGCATAAAATCATAAGTTTTTCTTCGTAAAAATTGGGATACCCTGAAGATTTGGACATCGCTATAAATACTTTTAATGTGATTCTGTGGACATAGCAGTCTTGTTTTGGTATAGTTTTGCTTACACCCCAAACACAGTGTGTTCCCAGAACCTTTCGGAAATAGTTTATGTTAGTGCAGAAATATTCAGGCTTTTATGCAAAGTACTGTACCAGGCATTGTCTCAAACTTCTGAATACCAAGTTCATGCTCCATTATTTTTTTTATGCTGCCATCAAATATGCTGAAACTTTTACTTAAACATTCAAGAATAATTGCATTTTAAGCTGAATAATTTTATTTAATTCTTATTATTTCTGCAGAAAATATATCATTTTAAAGAGAACTTTTGAAAGCATAAGGTATCTAAGTCAAAGACCGCTTGAAAAATGTTCTTTTTGAAACTTGAAAATCTCATTTTTGGGTCAGTGTGACAAGAGTCAAATTTCTCAGAAACCGCTCACTATATTGCGTTGAAATTTCATATATGCACTTCAGCATTATCAAGCTATCTGAAAATGGTGACATCTCATTTTCGCCCATGGGCCTCATTTGGACCCAAAATCTCATGGTCGGTCACATATTGGTAGTAAAGCAAAAAGCAAATCTTCTAAAAATAAAATCTTAAAGAGTACCTTTAAGAGCAGAGAACATATTCAGAAGAAGGAAAATGGGCCAGACTACGTAGTTTCGTCTAATAAAGCCTCGTCAGTGACCCTGACAAGATCTGGTGGCAAAGCCAGAGAAAATATACATTTACTGTAATTTCTTCATTTTAATTGGGCAGTAAACTCAAAGACTTTCTATAATGAGGCCGGCATTTACTCCGATTTGTTACTTTTGTGCGTTTAATGACACATTGAGATTTATAATAATAATAATAATAATAATGATAAAAATAATAAGCTTGGTAAAAACAGACGTGGGCGATGTAAGCGTCAGATTGTTTTTAAGAAATAAACATTTTTTTTATCAAATTAGCAGTGGCTACAATGAAAACCAAACAAGCCATAAACATTGAAAAATGTAAAAGAGCTGTCAAAGTCAGGAATCGATTGTTGGGAGTATAAAGTATGAGTACTAAGTTATACTTTGGTAAAACGATAATTTTATTCTCAATGTCCTAATCACTTGAGCCCTTTATTCTTTTTCAAGAAGTCGGAAGGAGATTGTATAAAAGAATAAATATAAAGCCTTGTACTTACTCTTGTCTGTCTCATACTTTGATCAGATCCAAAATTAAGGCACGATGAGGGCGCTTGGATAACAGAAGTCGACAGCTCTGATACATTTGTGTCCTCATATTTTTCATCAATGATTGCATTACTCTGTAAGACATCAATGCTCTCCGTATATGTTGCTTCATTTGTTTGAGTATTCTGTGAATAAACAATGCCACTTTACTTTCTTAAAGCTGTTTTTCTGTAAGTTAAATGCGAAAAATGCCACATATCTGCTATCTCTCTAACACTAAGCTAAATACCATTGTAACTTGAGACAAATGTTTGCAAAACATGAACTAAGATGTTTTTTCCGCTGATATTGACCTGTAAGCCATAATAGTTTTGAAAACATATTTACGAGTCTTGCTACTTTGATAAAAACATCAGGTTGTTAAGGCATGTTCATATATTTTCACCCTTCCTTTGTAAATTTATTTTTCCGTATTTTAAGTTCACTTGATGTTTGTTTTGTTCTTGACGAATTGAACCAATAGCAAATGTTGTTAAGGTTGTTAAGGCATGTTCATATATTTTCACCCTTCCTTTGTAAATTTATTTTTCCGTATTTAAGTTCACTTGATGTTTGTTTTGTTCTTGACGAATTGAACCAAAAGCAAATGTGATCGGTTTTCCGCACACATTAAAAAAAACATGACATATTGCAATAAACGTAAAGCATGTGAAAGAATACTGAGCATTACTCAGTTGCTCCGTCAGCCAGTATGTCGAATTACATATGTTTACGAAGTATCATATATTCTACTTCAACAGAATTTTATTGTTGCAACGCGGACAGTCCACTAAATTGCTCGACAGCTATAGCTATATTAAAATCATATCTGTATCTAAATGTTTTCTCATGCACTGATTAACTCAAAACATTTCACAGAAGACATAAATTCGTCAACCAACCTTCAACGACCCAAGGCTGCCTCGATTGTCACTGAAAAAAAAGGATATCTACTTCAGATTGTGTTTCAGACAATTTTGAAATCGGTAGAATATAATAATCGAATGTATTATAGAGAAAATGTATATATTGATTATTGTCCATTGCATTCGAAACTCTTGCGCAACCGACACAATCGGTTACAATAAGATAGATACCTTCAAATGGAATATTTTCCTCACCAATCTGGTTACATTTCTGCTGTTTGATATATTTTTTTAAAAATATATGCTGTTACATGTTAGGATGAAAAATTGTGTTTCTAATATTTAAGTGATCTGCCATGTCGATTTGACAACATTGTTCCCACCTCTTTTAACATGACTCTCCGTCCGCTTCATATATTCATTTGTGGATCGGAAAACCGATAAACCGGTATTCAAACGACAGTGTAATTAAAATATACAAAATGTACCTTTACTTTAACTTCTTTGTTTTCGTTTAAACTACAAACAAAAGCAAAACAGACGCATTAAAAAACATATGCAATATTGGTTATTTTAGCTGATAGCTAGTTGGTTGTAGGCTGCTGACGACTAGCAAGTGTCTTTTTGATAGCCAATGTTAAACAGATCCGGTATTCTTTACGTACTTTACCATCGGTCGAACATACTTTGGTTTAAACAATATTTTATTCAATTATCTACATATGGTACATTCAAAGTACAATTTTCATGAAACGGATTTGGTCGAAAGCTCATAGCTTGTATAGACCATTTCCAAAAATACTTTGTACCAATTAGTTTGTTGTCCTGCGTTGATATTACCTTGTATAGTCCTGGTATATTTTTCCAAAATTCAGGAGAACAAACACTCTCTTATTCTGTCCACTTGATATACCTGCAATGAAAAGCAGATAATACAGTCTGCAGAACAAATCCATACACTGGGGTACAGGATTTGCTTCAATCGAAACTAGTGTACATCATTATACTTACCATTAAAAAAGTTGTCAGCTGTCAAACAATATATTAAACAAATGGCAGCACACATAAAAGACGGTGATTCCTGAAATAGAAAAAAATAACACTGAATTATGCTTTTTGAGAATATATCATTTACTGAGAAAAGGTATAACATCACGAAGATGCCACTATTTCCTAACATTTTAATAAGGCCATGGTGCTGCCATCTAGCATCCAGGTGACGTCACTATGACGTTTCCCAAGCTCCACGGATATGCTGTGCATATCAGCAAGGATATGTCAGGCATACTATTGCTAATGCGATGCTTAGTTAAATTTGTCTTTCGAACAACAAAACTTTTCTCAAACAAATGATATTTTCTTAAATGATGTCATTCGCGTTTATCAGGACTTTATTACAAATATCTTATGACTTTCTTTTACTTTTAATTACTAATAATGTTTTTTTTTTAAATCCAGCCACATTTTTCTTTGAAAATTTATCATTTTATCCCTCGGGTGAAAGGTTTGGGTGATAAAGCGATGAGCCCTATCGGCCGTCCGTCTGTACGTCCACCAATTACCTGTCTGCTCCATAGCTTAAAATTTTCATAATACTTGACAGTTATGTAGAAAAAGGTAATGAATATGTGTCAAGTACATATACAAGAATGATAACGTGCTTTCATATTGTTAGTTATTTCCCCTCTGACGTCTTTCTTGGCAGTTTCGTGTCCACTCATTAATTTAAATATCCTTTGAAACATTTTTCGCGTCGCAGACGCATATAATTTCGATATTGTTTCACATTTCACAAGATTTTATTGGTCAAGTAACGCGCATGTCAAAATTTAGCCAATAATATCAAAGGTCAATGAATGTTTAATTTTCGTTTTTTCCGTCGCATGCACTGTGAATATATGCACTCTGTCATATATAAATTCAAAATGTTTCTCTTTTATGTAATCTTACAGTAGAAATGTTATCGGAAAACAGACGCAGATATTCAAAAGTTTATTTTTTTTCGACGTAGATCTACTTTTGATTTCTACTTTTGGTTTAATATATATTTTAAAATCGGATATGTTAAGCATCGGTGGTTGAGTAGTAGAATGCTCGCCTGCCACGCACGCGGCCCGGGTTCGATTCCCGGCCAGTGCATGTTTCTTTTCTTTAAATGTTCCCCGTTTTATATTTTTATCTAATCTCTCTCTTTTATCTATTAATTTATTTATTTTCTATTTTTTCTCTCCTTTTTTCTTTCGGTTTTTACTAGTATGTACTAGTAGGGGCCCGGAATTTTGGCGTCGTCATGTGGGAGGGTAATGGTCGCCCGCCCGAGGTCGATGATTTTCTCGAACAGTATAGGACCACAAGCGCGCCAACATCCGTGCCATCGAGAGTATTTAAATAAGTTCGCGTGAGCTTTCAGTGCAATCCATGTAAAATAAATAAAGTTTACATTTACACACAAATAAACAGTGCACCATGTCGGGAACTATTTTGAAATAGGTCAATTTCAAAATTGACCACGGTCCATTTTTGAATTCAAAATTGGACAGCCCAGTTTTTTTGATAGGTCATTGTCACTACCCAGTGTCAAAATTACGGTTATGGATGCCTACCGACATAGCTCACGTAAGTCATATTCAGGAACGTTATTGTCAACTCTTCAATAAGAGACATATTACAAGACACACTTCCATTTAATCTGCGCCGCTTATCTTTTTTAAAAAGATTTTTCTTGTTTCTGATACTTCACAGATATGTAGAGTAGGCAATGGCTATTTGATTTTATCACAGCTTTGGATTTTGTGTCAGACTTCACATAGTAGAGAGCTCAAAATTACCGAGTCTTGTAGGGGGTTGGTAGTTTAATGCCTTAAAGCATAATAAGGTAAAGTTTCAACTCGATCCGGTTCTCAATTATGTGAAAGCAAATTTTAAACTATATAGAATGTAAACAAAGTAGAACAAGAGAATCTGTCTGTACAGTTTTCAGACGATGTGCTATCAGAGAGAATTTGATTTTTACTTCATCGATCTGTTTTTGGTCTAATTTTTTTACAGTTAACTTCTTCATTAATGAATAGGAAAATCTCAAAAAGAACGTGAACATAAATTGTATGGCTGATAAAAACTTCCGTACGACAAGGTGCGTCCGGTAGTTTATCACTGACTTGTAGATGTCACCACTCACCGACATCAATTAACAACAGCAACCACAAAAAAGTTCGAAGATTTTCTGCTACAAAATCACACCAGGATGATACCTCAGAGTTTCGACTGAAATTGATTTTTTTTGTATGCTAAGCAAGCTCCATGCGGACAGTGAAGACTCTGATCATACTCGGCAGGTGCCCAGGCTGATGTGAGTTTTGGCTGGGCGCTTATGCCATTTTGTTGTTTTTGTTGTGTCGCGGCTCATTAATGGACTGATTCAGTTTAAATTCACACAAGTAATGAGTGTAATATCACTTAAAACAGCCTCTTGTTCTTTAAATAGCCATTTCTCACACATGTATAACTTTCGTATTTAAAGAACCACCGGCTTTGCTACTTTCGGCAACTACCTTTTTATTTCAATTTAAAAGTGTTGGTTGTATCATTATTCTATACATTGTGTAGAAGTTGCTTTAGGGGTTCGCATAATTTATCGTTAGGGCTAGATAAGCATGCTTCTGTTAAACAGATAATGTCAGTATAATGCCTCTATAAATTTTTAATAATTATGCACTACTCAAATTTAAAGGGCACATAATGATTTTTCCATAGACGACAGTGCAACGCATCCCACTTTAAGGGTCATTTACTTTCGCTGGACAAGGACATGGAATTTGCCAGTTTTCAAATAGGGTCGAAGTTAGTGACTGCACCAGTTTTGATCCAGTATCTATCGTGCCCACGTTTATGGACTAATTTTTGTAAAAATGGAATTTTGTAGAAAAATTGTAATTTTTCAAACTGGTGAAAATCACAAAAAGTACAGTTAACGACCATTTTTTCTATGTAACTGGATGTCTTACAAGGTGACCCGTGTTAAAGGATTACTTTGAACACAAGCTATTGGGTTTTTATTAACATCTAAAAAACGGCCTCAATTTCAGAAATTTCGAATATTGACAAATTTCGGCAATTTGGAATGGAATTTATAGGGCATTTAAATGAATATATACTGTAGTAATGTCTATGGGGAAACTATCAGCTGCTCCTTTGAATATTTTGAGTAATGTTTATAAATATTGAAATGCACCCTGTTTATTAAGGCTGTCTTCGGTTGAGGGATTTGTCGTCTCTTCTGATGGCTATCTATCTGTTTGTCGGGATGGTAGGTGGAACGAAGATAATGGAAGATTAGCTACATCTTATGCTAAATGTTGTCAACCTCATAAAATAAAGTCTTTACTTACTTACTTACTTACTTACTTACTGTAAGCAATTCGGTTTCGGGACGTCTTAGTGATATTGGTCTTATAAAATGGCGCAAAAACTTGCCTTTCTTGTACTAGGAACGGAATAGGGACTGTTTGGATGTATTGCATAGTGTCTTCTTTCCTACCTTTCTCCCTCTTTTCCTTTGAGACGGCTCGATATGGACTGACATACCATCTTTAAAGTCCGTTAACACAAAACAACCGATCAGCCTTGTCACTGTTTGTCTCGACGCATTGCTTAGATTTAAGAATTTAATTAAAAGCAAACAATTATAATTATGCAATTTTGCATATAGGGTCCATTATAACATGTTCATATTTTTCCTTGACGCTTCAAGTCAGCTTTACAGTTTTACAAAGGATTACCGATTTAACATATAAACTGTGGCAGAGAGAGAGAGAGAGAGAGAGAGACAGGCAGACAGACAGACTTCATACCTTAAACAAATGCATTACCAGTGGTACCAGACACATGACGTAGATGCCGCATTCTTTTGTAAATCTGTAGATAGTACTGAAAGAAATGCGATGAAAACACTCGGTGACTATTAAACATGTATTTCATTGTTGTGAGTTCATTTGTCAAATTGTGTACATGTTTGTAGAATGTAAACTTTTTCATACCGTATAGAGATACCTAGCCTGGCTCCAGTCGAATCTGTATAATACTCTGGTGGTCAGATTCGCCTGTTAACTTTCAGAAGAGGCTCTGCAATATGATACTCTTCTCACAAATTCTTGAGGTTATCAAAGCAACATTACAAGTGCCATAAAGTGTCCATTAGACTAACAAAGATCTTTATCTCCATCACTCTCAGAAATCAATTAGTTTAACCTCACTCTACCTGTCTATGAATGTTAGTGCATAGTTTATAACCTGGAATGGAATGGAACGGATGACATAATCTACAGTGCATCGGTTACAATTTGCTCCAAGTGCGTGGGACATGGTTCTCTTACCGGAAGAAATTGCTCCCTCAGAGGGAGAAAATTATTTCCTGTACAATTGCAATTCCAAATCATTGAAAAAAGGTGATTATGACCATTCCACTCTATTCCATTCCACATTTTAACCAACGCCAAATTAGAAGATCTGATGGTATACTGTTTAACAGTTTTACACAAAGACCAACTGTCTTAAACCAATAACAGGCAATCGGCTGTATCTTATAGTTCATTCCAGTTAAAACAGATTCATATCCTCACCAGTCACGATATGATTCATTACAGTCTATTTTATGAGCAACCCTTTATACAGTCAGTCTAATTAATGCCAGTCCAATCATAGCAATGGCAACAAGTGTATAAAGGACTCTTCTTAAAACAGACTTGTATGCATTGGATCTTGATTGGTGCTGATCAGATCAAATATGTTTTTATGCATTTAAATGTAGATGTATTTAAAGGCCACGGTGTCTGTTCTTTAAGGACTTATTTTGCTGTCTCCGGAGGTGTTTGATTTTTTTTCAAGATAATATGTTTTATTTTAAATTCTTCAACCATCAGCTACATGTATGTCCTCCTCTATATTCTAATTTGAACAAATTAATGATATCTTAGATGACTAGGTTTCATTATGTGAACACACAGGTACTCTTAAATGGGACAAACATTTTTCTTCGAACAGAGTAGACCCAGATGAGACTGCTCATGAGAAATATGAACAGTGTTTGGCATCTACTTAATTTTCTGTAAAACACCCACTTAAGCATAAAATGAGCTAGTCCAAAATCTAAAGGTAGAATATTCCATTTCCGAAAATCAGTGGGTTCAGGATTAATTGTCTTTAGATAGTTGCATGTTCTCTCAACCCAGGGGTATGCATTGAATCTTGACTGATACTGATCGGATCAAATATGTTTCTATAAACGCGAAGGTATAAGGTGCGTTTGTACGTATAGTTTATGTCCATGAAATGTACTTGTAGTCAGGACGCTGAAGCCGAAAAAATGCAACTTTAATGCCCCGGCGATTCGAAAGGATTTTTTTACCAAATTTGATAAGTACAACACTTGGGCTTTATGATAGGGTATGATGTGGTCACTGAAATAGGATCCCGTGCTTTTAATTACCCCTTTTAACCCCTAACCCTTTTGAACCTTAATTTGTTCAAAATGAAAACGCTATAATTCCGTCCATTTAGAGGTGCACTAAAGGTTTCTGATTAATTCATGAAATGACGTATTTGTGTTCAAAGTATCAGTTTCTGTTATAATTTACAAAATGCATGCTTAAAATATTAAGAAAACCGGTGTATACACATATTTATACAAGGATAATTCATACTACCAATTGTTGGTGTTTGAAGGTACTAAATTTCATGTTTAATCGCTGTCTTCAAGATTCTCATCAAACTGCGAATAGAATTATAGTGCAGCTGACTCGCAAAATATCCAATGATAATGACACTGTACTCTGTACTTCATAAAACGTTTCTCTTTGGAGCCTAACCACCACCATGGATCCCGTTTTCGTCAGACGTTCATTTCAATTTCAATTTGAATTCTTCCCCGGCCTGTGCAGTTTTAATAAGAAAACCAGTCCAGCCACTTCTGGGCCTGCAAAAACTTTCAACAACTTACGCATATACATATCACTGGCGTTTGTCTGTTACAGCTCGATCGTTACATACGTTACTTAATATAATTTTGTTAAAAAGAATGATAAATGAATGCGATTCAGAAGATATATAAAGATGTAGAATACAAAAACAGGATCATATTTGTTTTACTGCAGTAGAGTATAGTTACTATAATTTGTAAAAAAAGTTTCGTAAAGCTTTTCATAGCAAATAATACAAATTATATATGTTACCCATGAAACGAAAATAATAAATAAAATAAAATAATATTTCAACTTTAAATCTTTTCGTCGTTCAAATATGTTTTTGAAAATAGTGCTTTTAAACTCTGCAATTTTCCCTTGTCTAAAAAGCTAATTCAGTACTTTAACAAAATCCAGTACTTTAACAAAATGAAGTTTTGTATTATGTAATTGGTATTTAGTGTGTAAATGAAGTATTTTGACATCTGTAAATATGTTAAGTTGGATTGGCACTAATGTAATGATGAAAGTATCAAAATTGAAAAAGACAATGTATTAACGAATATTTGCACTTACTGACTGGCGGAAAAATGAGCGCCATTCAAATTTATGTTCAAACAATAACCAAACGTCATGGTTTGAAGAGTAATTACAACGTAAACTACTTAGATATCAAAAGAAGCTATTCAGTAATATGCATACGGTAGATATTAGCAGAGTTGTGGGATCACTGTTTCCTCCAGTAGGTGGTTAAAACCATTGAGAACAGCGTTATTTTGCAAGTTCGTACGTCTCTTCAGAGAATATAACTCATTTACATGTTGACTATCTTTATTTGTTTCTTGTTGTTTTGTTACAGTGTATTTATTAGATATGCATGCAGAAACAAGTTTACGTATATGAGATGTAGAAAACGTAGATAGAAAAAAGTAACTAAAATTACTCAGGAAAGGCCACAATTACAAAACACCCAAGCCCACCCAAGACACCGAAAGCAGATGGGAAACATGCATACGACAAAACGGAACAGCACATCTTTGGTAACAGACACTCCATTCCAACACAGAGGAACTGAACATAAGTAAGCATCAAGAAACAATACAAAATACATTCAAACATTTAATACATCTAATTTTACATATTTTGTATTTTAAACCACAAAACAAAATAGAAAGCACATGGAACAGCTATACAGGCGACCACAAGGCAAGAAAACCAACCAATGGGATTCGCATGTAGAAGTTTTCATATTTGTATAGACAGTTGTGCATACTCTACCAGGGGCTTTAACTTATTTCATTCGCGCAACCTCACCCTTCCTTCTGGTGCAGCAAAAACACGTAGGCGTTGCGTCATAAGCACCTATTATTTTAGATATTTGAATACGCAACGAATAATGAAGTTTCAAACGGCTCAGTCAACAGACATCATATGTATATCACGTATGTAACAGAAAAAATAAAAGCATCAGCACAGAATTCAGTATCCGAATAAATAAGTTAAATGAAAGATTCGTACTAAACAGCTAGTATAATTACACAACGTAAAATCTTGCCTATCGTAGACTTAACTGCTTGAAACAATTTGAATCAGTGTGTGCTGCACTGTCTATACCAGGTGAATACTTATTAAAACTTATTTTCTAGGAAATCTAACATATGTCGGAAAACTTCGATATATGAATAATAGATAGCCATAGATGCTACAGCCATTGATTATATTTATAAGTTTTGGGTGCATATGCCACCATGAAGATAAATAAATAAGAAAACGAGATTGTTAGAGGTATTTAACTTTCATCTGTTTGGCATGTATCTGAATAGACGTTATACTGCGTTACATAATTGTAATTTGAACCTTGTTTCATTCAGTACCAAACGATAATATTTGTTTGTGAATAAGCTGCTTTCAAGGCCTCAATGTCTGCATGTCTCAAGCCCTCAGTCTTTACAATTAACTTATCATGTGTATTTAAACTGTATGCTTTTATCATTATTCAGCATAAAATCGCAACAATGAAGCATGAAAGCTTTTATAGCTAAAATATTATGATACTTCATTCCATCTCAACTTAAATCTAAAACAAAGTCTCAAAATTGAACTTGAATAGCGTATTCGACCGTTAATTATGTATCCATTTAAAGAAACTGTCAGTATTTCAATTAAGTACCAAGGTTTATTTGCTGAAACGTTATCTACGTAACCGGTTTGGGGCGCTCGCATCAGTTATAAGGCAAAACATTAAAATATTCTTGTTGTGACAAGCTAACGAAAGAAGGAAAATACCGTAACTGATAAGATGTCCCATCATCAGTCTATTCAGGAGTTTTGTCAGTGTTTATGGTAACGGGACGGGTAATTCACATTATTCCTACATGGTATTATCTGCACTCAAAATGATACATTTTACTTACAGTCGGACAGCGAGTAGTTGACCGGAGGCTGGAGGCTGTGTAAATACATTATCTCAACGTGTAGCATTTCGGCAGAGAAAATTTTGATTAGCAGAAACATTAATTAATAAGAAGTTTACATGTTTCCGATGTTGTACTACCAAGCGCATGATGTATCACCGTCTATTGAGACTTTAAAATTGACCAAATGTCAATGCAATGAAATATCGTTATTTAATGATATAAACGGGCTGTTTCTTGATTTCAACTGAAACTTTCACTTTAGCATTGTCGCTTTTATTGGTAACGAAAATACCGCCATGCAAGTCTCATAAAAGAATGCGTACTTTGTAAGCAGATGCTTATTTTCCATTTGGCAGATACTTTTCTTTGCCTCATGTCATTAAATTCCAGTGTGTACTTTAGTTTTCTCGCCTTTCTGTAGTCTTTCAATTTCTATGCTCTATGAACCGATTTTTTATCAATATACAATGTAACAGCAGGTTTTGTGGTGTAAGTTATTTGTATTTCCCTAATTTTATATTTATTTATATTAAAAAGAACGATGATGTTTGATTGTCACTTGACTGACATCACTGTAAATAACAATGTTTAGAGCATCAGTAGTTTTATTTCCCTTGGGGTAATATCTTCTCTATCTCTCAATTTATCTATTTGTTTCTTTTTTATCGCTTTGACTAAACGTCACGTATGTTAGTTTCATTAGAAGCGTAGCAAGAAAACTGAATCGTTGTATAATCATGTCAGCAAAAGTGTTGAGCGTTGCTACAAGAAGAAAGAAATAGCAAAACAGACTGTCTGTTCAGTATTTGTCAAGTCTTTTAACACATAACAACTCTCTTTTCTGTTTCACGTATAAAACGCAGCTTGCGAGGGCTTGGTGAAAATAGCAACAAACTTCTGTCAACAGTATTTCTTTAAAAATGTCTGAATACCGTATTTATGAGAGTTTCCTGGGAGTTGGTGAAGGTTGCTGATTAGCTGTGATGTAATGGGATACATTTTGTAAAAATGTTATCTACGTTAATTCTACGTTGATTCAACTAGTAACATAGGCGAATGACAGGGAATCAAGCAGGCTGTAATTCTTCAAATATTTAAAGATGATTTTAAAGGAGGATATACTAGCAAAAGAAAACAAAACGATGCTGCCTTCAATTTATTTACATTTTGGGAATGTTCTCATATGTAACGTCTATAGCCGAATGTTACGGGCTTATGCCAGAATGGACAGAAAGCTAATAAGCATCAGTCGTTAGCAGTATAATAGGCTTCTTCTAAAACTTATGTTGTTTGCTTGAATCCCCGCTTCAAATGACATAAAAATAAGGAGAAAGGCAGTCAATCATTTTTAGCATTTCTTTGGTACCCAGTTATCTCCCCTTATTTTACATCCCGGGTCCACTTTTCAGGACCACATCATACCCTAAGTTAAAGTTGGGATGATAAACTTTTATAATATACCAAATTCATCCTTTCGAATTGTCGGGGCATTAAACTCGAAAAATAGGCCCGTTTTGAATTTCAGCGTCCTGACTATTGTATGTATGTGAGAAAATACAAATAAATAAAGTATAAACTAAGGTGTGTTAAAATGTCAGTTTGCCTGTTTTAAAGACTTTTTGCTGTCCCTAGATGCCTTTGCTTGACACAGAACTGAATTGTTCTAGATGATTTAAATTATTTTATATTCTTTGACCCATAGCTATCTAAGTGCAATGGAATCTTCCTCCCTAAACTATTCTAATTTGGACAAATCAATTATATATATACCGAATATTAAGTGACGCTGTTTCGTTAACATGCTTATGCAATGTACATCACCCTTAAATCCGACAAACCTGTTTCTGCAAACAGTGTAGACCCGGATGAGACTGCTCTGGAAAAGTATGAACATTATTTTGCTTTTACTCATTTTTTTTCTGTAAAACACCCCTCAACTATAAAATGGACCAGTCCAAAATCAAAGCGTAGAATAATCCATTACAGAAAATTGTTGGGCTCAGGGTTATAGTATCTCAAAACCGGCAGAGTTATAAAACAAATCGCCACAGAACATTAGCTTTATCAGACTGACCATCTGTGTTTACATCTTCAAACTGCTGCTTACATGAAAATCCGCCACTGCAGCATCATAAAGGGCTGGACATAAGGTCAGCAAAGTTCGCTAACCAAGATTTAGGAAAAATCTCAGATGCAAGTAACCAGACCCTATGTTCCTTTGCAGGAGATATATTGAACATAGGGTCTGTAGCCAGACTAGGAGATACCATCTAATTATTCCCTTTGCTATATTTAACATATATATCATGTATTCATTATTCCATTTACTATATTTCATAGGTAATACTTACTTTGGAACTATTAATCAAAAATCAACATTCTTAAAGTTCACAAGTCAACAGTGTAAATCCAACTATCTTACACATAAAAGGATTGTGATTTTTATTTTGTTTAATGCACTTAGTCATTTCTCTTGTATGGCATAACACCATACACTATTAATGAACTGCTAGAATGGTTAGGCTTAAAGAGCTCGTTGTTCCTTTAGCTTCTTACAAGTAACTTTAACTTCGTACAAGTAACATGCTACTTTTTGCTTGAGCAACGTACGATCCTTTATCGCGATAAGGTATGTATTGCAACGAAAAACATATAATTTTTCATATATTATATCGACAGAATTTTAAACAACAATTGACGAATAGAACCTTTCATGACTCATATTTTAGGTATCATGACCAGGGTTCTTCACATATGATTTTTTTTAAAACAAAGAAAAAGAAGAGATCTTAAGGAGTTGGAGTCCTCTATTGGCACCTTAGAAGCATAGTAAATATAAAATTACTGAAGTAGACGGCCAGCAAAACGTTCAGTTCTCTTTTCTCTCATAAGGTGATCACGATTCAAGACAACACTCACACACACTAACATACACATACACAAACTCTAAATGTCTGAGAGAGAGAGAGAGAGAGAGAGAAAGAAAGAGACAGAAAGACTCACACAGACAGGCGGACACAGGCAGACAGTCAGAGAGACGCTGAGATGCCAGAGTTTTGTACCATGGTGACAGTGATGTAGGTACAACTTGATATTTTGATTATTCTGAAATGCGAATTGAACCCTTTTATTGAGAATGCGTGTGAAGGTCAAAACGGACCACGTTCAGACCTTTCGTTAACCTTGAGAAAGCATGCTTTATTTTAGATACTTGCGACAACCAAATATAGATGAGATCATGAACAGTAGTCAAATAATTGTGACTAATTGTGAGAGCGGCGGTCCCTCGATCGCATCAATGATCCTCAGAACTTTGAGGATGCAGAAAGTAACTACCATCCCCCGATAGTGTTCGGATAGAAGCTAAATCTACAAATAAACGGAGGAGATAGTTACTGGGGAGTTTTTATGAGCAACAGTAATATAAAGCACGGTGCCACTAGAGAGAGTAGGTAAAACTGGAACGTAAGAGAGGCTTTATGAGCAACAAGGCGACTGTAAAAGCCATTACTTGAACTGAAATCTTGTGCTTTTTGGGATATTACAGTTTGATTACAGGCAAAGTAATTGTTCAGCTACCAGCTCTCTTCATTATAAGATAGTGTTTGATCAGTTTTTCTGCGATTCTTTTATAAATGGTTTGCAACAACATTGAGCAGCTCTATACAAGGCAACAGGTGCAGTCCTAATTATTGGCAGCACAGAAATCTCTGGGTGCCACGTGTACAGTCTCATCTTTTATTATTACTCTAGCCGTCTGGTATGTCGGTGGTAAGCCTATAATGGCCGGACTGATATTGGTTCCGGTAACTAGACATACCCACTTTTTCTCAGCCAATGAAATCCCAATTTTTCTTAGCCAATGAAATGCCACGTATCGAAGTAAATAAACAAATTATACAATACAAATGCAAGAGTTCTTATTGAATATCAATTGGCGTCTCAATGAATATAAACGCAACAATATATACAATAGAAATAAACGAGTTAAGAATATAAATAAAGCAATTTACAAAAAAAACGGAAAACCTCAAATAGAGGCAATAGTTATTAAATAAAAATCTAGAAATATAAAATAGAAATTAGAAATATGTAATAGAAATGAAACAAATTTAGAATAAAAATCATTAAGATTGAAAGCAAATACGAACACATCAAATATAAATCACTAAGTATAGAATGTAAATATCGAAATATAGGATACAAATGAAGGAATATAAAATAGAAATGAAATCATATTGGATAGAAATGAACAAAAGTTTAATACAAATATGAAAATATTAAATGCAAATCACAATTATACAATACAAATATAGTAATTTAGAATAAAAAGGAAAAAATGTAGAATATAAACGAAAGTCAATGAATAGTAATGAAAAAATCTAGCATACAAACCATTAATTATTAAATAGAAATAATAGAATATAGAATATAAACAAAACTTATACAATAGAAATGAACAGGTGACAGATGATCGATTATAGAATTGAAACAATAAATCTACAATAGAAATGAACAGAGACTGAATACAACTATGAAAATGTACAATACAAATGAAAGATAATCAAATACAAATACAAAGATATCGAATAATGCAACGTTTTACATGCCATAGAAATCGACTCTGAGTGCGATGTAAATAGTTTTACGCAATGTAGAAACAAATTTTTATCAAAAAAGAAGTCTTGTGCGTCGCATAATTATCGACCGCCTGTGGTGAACAGGAAGAGCAGGAACACTTGACTGACTGATTTTATAACTGAAACCATATGGTAATATCATGGAATAAAATGGAAACACTTTGTAAACGCTATGCTCAAATCACGATTGCATCGCGCGTGAGGCTGATTGCTGACGCTGTTTTATTAGAAGCGCCAGCGTTTGATGTCAGATCTTAACATATATCACGTGCTAGAATACTGATTTAGAGATTTTGATGAAAATAAATGCATTTTTTCTACGATATTGTTCATTTTTTTCTACGATATTGTTTGAATCAAAATATTAAGCTCTTTAGTAATATATATCACGGTCAGTCGATCAGATGTAAGCAGCTTTATCACTCTCGCTCCGTGCTCGTGACATGATCTACTTTATAAATGACCTGCAATTCGTGATATTTTACTTAACAACTAAATGTCAGTGCTGATCAATTTCTTAAACAAAGTGTAAGTATAACAAAGAAAGCTTGAAATAGGCATAATCCAGGGCTACCCTGATCAGATCAAGATACATGTAACTGATAGTGACGTTACTGTCACGGAATAAGAAAGTCATGAAGCAAATGACATAAAACTTACCTTATAATTGACAAACGATCTTGATTTCCTCTAATCATTCTGCTTGTGATCATTGTGCCATTGTTGTTTTACCTCAGAAAAGCTGTGTTTCCATAACACTTCGCGGATTCTGTGAAACAAACAAACAAAAATAGATAAATAAATAAATAAATAAAGATAAACCAATAAATAAAAATAGAAATAAATAAATAAATGAACAAATAAAACGTTCAATTTAAGAGGGTTAAAATATGGCGTACATTAAACATAACACTTTTAAAGCCAAAGCTCTTAAGAGTTGCTAAAATGATGTTTTAATATCACAATAACTGAAAAACAGTGTAATGAGCAATAATTATCAGGGACTGATAAAACCAAACTCAACGCACCACCCATGACACCAAAGCTGGGCCGCGTAGCGCAATCGGTAGGGCACCTGGCTCATAAGTCAGAGGTCCTGGGTTCGAAACCCGGTCTGGCCACATACTTTCGTTTCTCCTTCCGCTGATTCAAGAAGGGCAGTTGTCAGTTACTGGCGAAAGTATGTGCACTTAGTACTGGTTAACCGCTTAGGAGGTCTAAGCCTGCCCAGGAATAGTGTGGTTAGGTTAACTGACCGTTCCGACATGACATGAGCTGTTTACCGTGGACGTTAAGCATCAAATCAACCAACCAACCATGACACCAAAAAGGAAATAGTGACACAAAGTAACAACACAAGTAGAAGGACAACACAAGCGGATAGCAAAAGGAACAGTTTTTTTCCAGGTAGGTGGTCACTTAGCTAGTGTTAAGTAAATAATAAATATACTACTGTATATAGTAGAGGACTAAAGGAGTATCAACTTGGCTGCTAGGATTTGAACCCACCCCGACTGCGGCCATTGCGTCTAGGCATATAGAAACACCAGTCTTCTGAGCTGGTTTCAGGGGACTGTGCTACGATGCTTCTCTAAATTGAAATTTTTAACTGATCAATGTTAAGCTTGATTTCTCTACAAACCCCGACGTGAGTTCGAATTATATTTTTCTGCTGTACACTTCTTTCGGATGTTTTAGCGCCAGTAATGATTCTGGGCCGGGATACTTAGAACTTCCATCAGCATGAAAGTAACACGACAAAACAAACCGGCAAAGGGTCACAACTAATAGTAAAATTGATAAACCACATCGACTGAACGGTCAGTAATAAATATTGCGGTCTTGCGGAGCTCCAATCTTCGTCCTACAGACATTTAGAAAAAAAGTAAATAGAAAGGGTCAGGATATGCCACAATAATAGCCCACAGCCAACCCACGACACCAAGAGGAAGAGAAAAAGGGCACCCGCACACACGTGCAAAACAAACAAATACACAAGAAGCCAAAAAAACAGTTCCCTATTCCCCAAGCGAGGTGATCAGATTCTTTAAACAAACACAGACTCGAGGTCAAAGAGCAGAAGACTCGGGGTTCAGGCTCTATGATAGCCCCTACATAAAGCTATATATTAGTTGATTGGGGCCGGATGTTTGTCTGTTTCTTGGCCCACCGGGGTTCAACTGGTGGTCTTCTTTTGCTCCAGTGCACCAGTGGTGTTGCTGACGCCCCAGGGATCTCCAGGTGTCTAAATACGTTTTGGCTGTCGAGTCCTCATCCTTGCTTCATCACCGTCTTTTCTTGATTTTAATTGTTGCCCGTGATGACTCTCTGATGAGTGAGGGGACTCCTATACGAACCGAACTACCAACTAATTGTGTGCACCACGGCGGAGGGTGAGGGTGAAGGTTTGGGCCCAGTAAAACCCTCCAGTATTTATTACTGACCGTCCTAAGGCGGTACTTTCGTCGCGGTTGCATTTGTTTAATGTTCGGTGCTGTTTAATTAATTGTGTTTTCATTTTAACCCTTCTATAATAAAAATTGAAAATAGGTGAAAATAGGTGTTAAATGTTTTTCGTATAATTTGCTTAGTCTGTTGTAACCCTTCTGTTGGTCTAAATTATTTAGTTCAGTAAAGATAGCTGAGTTGTCACCTAATTGGGAAAGAGCTGCTGACTCGGCTTATAACTTGTAATTTATTGTTTGTTGGGATGTCTTTGTCAATCTTTCCCTTTGATGTTGGGGATAGGGTTTGGGATCTGATTCAGTCAGTTGCTGAAGTGTAGTTACTCTTTACATTTATAACATAAAGCGCCTTGTGGTAAAAACCACAAAGCAACATAAAATTAAGAATGGCATCGGGACTGCCGCCTTAGAAGGGCCAGCGGCATAAAGTACCGGGGGATTTATAATTTGTTTTTACGGTCGACAAACTTCATCCTGGTCCCGATGCAATTTATAACACAAAAGTATATAGAAGGTTCAATTCGCGTAATGGCTCCCTAACTCAATCAACGCACCATAACAACGACATAAAATCAAATCGATCACTATAATAAAACAAGAGGGCCATGGTGGCCCTGAATTGCTCACCTGAGCATTAATCAGTTCACTGGCTCTGGTGAAGATTTATAAGAGTTTTTACCATACTAACATTTGACCTAGTTTTTGACCCGACATGACCCAGTTTCAAACTTGGCCTGGATATTGTAAGAATAAACATTCTGACACAGTTTCATTGAGATTGGATCAAAACTGTGCCCTCTGGAGCGTATACAAGGTCGTTCTTATATTTGACCTAGTGACCAAGTTTTTGACCCGACACGACCCAGTTTCAAACTTTACCTAGATTTCATTAAGATAAACATTCTGACACAGTTTCATTAAGATTGGATCAAAACTGTGCCCTCTAGGGTGTACACAAAGTTTTTCTAAGATTTGACCTTGAGCCGACGTGACTCAGTTTCATAGGGGGCTTAGATATATGGACAATAAACATTTTGACATAGTTTCATGAAGATTGGATCAAAACTATGCCTTCTAGTACTTACACAACGTTTTTCTAAGATTTGACCTAGTGACCTAGTTTTTTACCCGACATGACCTACTTTCAAACTTGGCTGAGAGTTTATGAAGATAAACATTCTGACAAAGTTTCATAAAGATTAGATCAAAACTGTGTCCACTAGAGCGTACACAAGGTTTTTCTATGATTTGACCTAGTGACCTAGTTTTCAACCCGACATGACCCAGTTTCAAACTTTTCCTACTTATTATGAGGATAAACATTCTGACAAAGTTTCATGAACATTGAATCAAAACTGTGCCTTCTAGAGCGCAAACAAGGTTTTCTAAGATTTGACCTAGTGACCAAGTTTTTGACTCGACATGACCCAGTTTCGAACTTGGCCTAGAGTTTATGGAGATAAACATTCTGACAATGTTTCATAAAGATTGGATCAAAACTGTGCCTTCTAGAGTGTACACAAGGTTTTTCTAAGATTTGACCTAGTGACCTAGTTTTTGACCCAACAAGACCCAGTTTCGAATTTGGCCTAGAGTTTATAGAGATAAACATTCTGACAATGTTTCATAAAGATTGGATCAAAACTGTGTCCTCTAGAGCATACACAAGGTTTTTTCTATGATTTGACCTAGTTTTTAACCCGACGTGACCCAGTTTCAAACTTATCCTAGATATTATAAGGATTAACTTTCTGATTCAGTTTCATGAACTTTGGATCAAAACTGTGCCTTCTAGAGCGTACACAAGGTTTTTCTAAGATTTGACCTAGTGACCTAGTTTTTGACCCGACATGACCTACCTTCAAACTTGGCCGAGAGTTAATGGAAGTAAACATTCTGACAAAGTTTCATAAAGAGTAGATCAAAACTGTGTCCTCTAGAGCGTACACAAGGTTTTTCTATGATTTGACCTAGTGACCTAGTTTTCGACCCGACATGACCCAGTTTCACAATTATCCTACATATTATGAAGATAAACATTCTAACACAGTTTAATGAACTTTAGATCAAAACTGTGCCTTCTAGAGCGTACACAAGGTTTTTCTAAGATTTGACCTAGTGACCTAGTTTTTGACCCAACAAGACCCAGTTTCGAATTTGGCCTAGAGTTTATAGAGATAAACATTCTGACAATGTTTCATAAAGATTGGATCAAAACTGTGTCCTCTAGAGCATACACAAGGTTTTTTCTATGATTTGACCTAGTGACCTAGTTTTAGACCCGACGTGACCCAGTTTCAAACTTATCCTAGATATTATAAGGATAAACTTTCTGATTAAGTTTCATGAACTTTGGATCAAAACTGTGCCTTCTAGAGCGTACACAAGGTATTTCTAAGATTTGACCTAGTGACCTAGTTTTTGACCCGACATGACCCAGTTTCGACCTTGTCCTAGAGTTTATAGAGTTAAACATTCTGACAAAGTTTCATAAAGATTGGATCAAAACTGTGTCCTCTAGAGCGTACACAAGGTTTTTCTATGATTTGACCTAGTGACCTAGTTTTAGACCCGACGTGACCCTGTTTCGAACTTGTCCTAGATATTATGTGGATAAACATTCTGACAAAGTTTCATGAACTTTGGATGAAAACTGTGCCCTCTAGAGCGTACACAAGGTTTTCCTAAGATTTGACCTAGTGACCTAGTTTTTGACCCGACATGACCCAGTTTCGAACTTGGCCTAGATTTTATAAAGACTAACATTCTGACAAAGTTTCATAAAGATTGAATCGAAACTGTGCCCGCTAGAGTGTACACAAGCAAAAGTTGACGGACGTCCGGACGGACGTCCGGACGGACGTACGACGGACGACGGACATCAGGGTATCCCAAAAGCTCACCCTGAGCACTTCGTGCTCAGGTGAGCTAACAAAGAAAAGTACTCTTGGCTAAACCAAACTCCTGTAAGCCAGAGTTAAAGGGAACCATTTGTTAAACCACAGTGCGCCAAACCAAAGACAAATCTTCAAGCCCCAACCCACTCATTAATGCTTTATGAAGAGAGCGTCATAGAGTCTGAAGCCCGAACCACCGTCGTGCAATTAAAGAGTGAAGCATAGTCATCAAACATGACTGGGTACAAAACTAGTCGTGCAGTCTACCGTATAACATATGAGTTATATCCTATTCTTTTAAACCGTTCAATAAGTTTTCGAAATTGTTCAGAAAAATTAAATTTACCCACAATTTTTCTTACTCTGTATACCAAGTCACCATAGAATTCTATTTCCGATATTCCTTGTTGCACAAGTTTCCTCAGGCCTACTTTATATTTTAGAAGTTCCCTATCTAAAACATTTTCATAACTCCAAACCATAAAAATTTAAGGATCAATAATTTTGCTTCAGTCGTTGAATATGGCTGGTATAACGAAGGAGCCCTTTCACTGACTTATTGTTGCTTAACCAGAAACTGGAGATTTTTGGCTTGTTGTTGCTTAACCAAAAGCAGGAGATTTCTGGATACACATTAGGCTGGTTTATAATGGTCAGCCAAAACGCTTACAAATTTCAGTTCACCTGATTCCTAAAATCGCTGACAGTTTTTCTACGACTTCTGAGTATTCATAAATTTTGATTGTTCTAGATATAAATTGTAGATCATCGCTTTTTATTTATTTGGACACAATTTGATACCTATCCGCCTTTAAATTGACTGCCTTATTGAAATTAAGGAATTACAGTATGTTTTCTCTGGTTTTGGCGCCGAATCATATAAGAGTCATTGATGAGGCTTGAATAGCCGAAACATCTCCTCTGATGCCACTGGGCCGATTCGGCCCAAATTTCATCTGTAGTATTCTTGGGCTGGGGGATTAAATGTTGTCTTTTTTTTATGAAAATCGGCTCTTGAGTTCGGTTGCTATGGCAACTCAGATTTACTGTTAAGCCATCGCAGATGTTTTGACAAGACCTTTATACAAATGTTCATTGAGAAGTCTTCTATCAGCTACATGTTTACATGTTTTTGGTCCACTCTTTTTATTGGTTGCCATGGTAACCAAAATGCCAAAAATGGGGATAAATACTTTCAAAATTTAAAAATTATCACCTCTGAAGCCTCGTGGCTGACTGGGCCCATTTTTCATCTGTAGCATCCGTGGGCTGGGGGATTGAATGGTTGATTTTTTTTTTCTTTACGATAACCGGCTATTTAGTTTAGTTGCTTTGGTGAATAAGAGTTTCCATTGACTTATAATGGGGGAATTGAAAACAAAGCATTTACTGCTACGCCATTGCAAATATTTTGACAAAACTTTTATAGCAAAGTACCTTGAGTAGTCTTTTATCAGCCCTGTTTATTTTGGCCCGCTGCTCATTTTTATTGGTTGCCATAGAAAACAACAAAATGCAAAATAAAAAAAAATAAAAAAGATATCTAAAAAGTTGTCTTCCTTTCGGAAACCATAAGCTCTTTTAAACTGAAACTTTACAGAAATATTCCCCATATAAGTCTTTACAGATTTCATGGTTGCTTTTGGGTTTATGAAAATCAGCTTTAGATTGGTTACTATGGCGACTTAGAGTTTCCATAGATTTATACTGGAGAAAATTGAAAAATGACATCTACCGCCCGGCCATGGCAGATATTTTGACAAAACTTTTATAGAAATGTACCTTTAGTAGTCTTGTATTAGCCTTATGATGTTATGCCCGCTGATGATTTGCCATGGGAAATAGAAAACTAGAAAATGTGTTTATGAAACACTATTCCCCCTACCATATGCTTGCCTCTAAAGAAGGTTCATCCAATAATGCTTGTTCCTTTGTACCGTAGGATTCAATGCACTACGTCGAAAAAGGGGCTTAACTGAGTGAAAAATTCACGATTTTTTTTCGAAAGTTAATCAGGTCATCTACACCTTGGGCAATATCTTCTTGCAAAAAATCATGATCCTAGCGTCAGGGGTTCTCCAGATATTTTGTTCACCAGGTTCCATATGCTAACAATGCATTAAGTTGAAAAAGGGGCATAACTAAATCATAAATTCACAATTATTTTTCAAAAGTTATTTAGGTCATCTACACCTTAAGCAGTATCTTCTTGCAAAAAAATCATGCTCCTAGCATTAGGGGTTCTTGAGATATTTTGTTCACAAGGTTCCATAGGCTTACAATGCACTAAGTCAAAAAGGGGCATAACTCGGTCAAAAATTCACGATTTTACTTGAAAAGTTAATCTGGTCATCTACACCTTGGGCAATGTCTTTCTGCAAAATTACATGATCCTAGCATCAGGGGTTCTTGAGATATTTTGTCCACAAGGTTCCATAGGCTAACAATGCAT
Organism: Ctena decussata; assembly: GCA_963989385.1. Classification (NCBI taxonomy): domain Eukaryota; kingdom Metazoa; phylum Mollusca; class Bivalvia; order Lucinida; family Lucinidae; genus Ctena; species Ctena decussata. Next base: position 65,065,158 of record OZ022502.1, on the reverse strand, counting down.
TACGTTGAAAAAGGGGCATAACTCAATCATAAATTCACAATTTGTTTTCAAAAGTTAATCAGGTCATTTACACCTTAGGCAGTATCTTCCTGCACAAAATCATGCTCCTAGCATCAGGGGTTCTTGACATATTTTGTTCACAAGGTTCCATAGGCTTACAATGGACTAAGTCAAAAAAGGGGCATAACTCGGTCAAAAATTCACAAATATTTTCCAAAAGTTAATCAGGTCATCTACACCTTGGACAATGTCTTCCTGCAAAATTACATGATCCTATAGCAGCAGGGGTTCTTGAGATATTTTGTTCACAAGGTTCCATAGACCAAGTTGAAAAAGGGGCATAACTCTGTAAATACATGACCGGCGAAAAAAAGAAAAAATACGGGTGTCCTTATTTTTCATGTACATGCCACATATAAAATTTCAAGATCCTAGCATAAGCGGTTCTTGAGTTTCCCACCTGCCAAAAAGTGTTACGGACGGACAGACGGACGGACAGACGGATGGACGGACGGACAGACGGACAGGCCCAAATCAATATGCCCCCTCAACTTCTCCGAAGTTGGGGGCATAATAAAACATGATCCTAGCATCAGGGGTTCTCAAGATATTTGTTCACAAAGTCCCATAGGCCTACAATGCACTAAGTCTAAAAAGGGGCATAACTCGGTCAAAAATACACGATTTTTTTTCAAAAACTAATCAGGTCATCTACACCTTGGGCAATGTCATCCTGCAAAAGATCATGATCCTAGCATCAGGGATTCTCGAGATATTTTGTTCACAAGGTTCCATAGGCTTACAATGCACTAAGTCAAAAATGGGGCATACCTCGGCCAAAAATTCAAGATTTTTTTCAAAAGTTAATCAGGTCATCTACGCCATAGGCAATGTCTGCCTGCAAAAAAATCATGATCCTAGCATCAGGGGTTCTCAAGATATATTGTTCACAAGGTTCCATGGCTTACAATGCACTAAGTTTAAAAAGGGGCATAACTCGGCCAAAAATTCACGATTTTTTTTCAAAAACTAATCAGGTCATCTACATCTTGGGCGACGGCATCCTGCAAAAGATCATGATCCTAACATCAGGGATTCTTGAGATATTTTGTTCACATGGTTCCAAAGGCTTACAATGCACTAAGTCGAAAAAGGGGCATAACTCGGTCAAAAATTCACGATTTTTTTTCAAAAGTTAATCAGGTCATCTACACCTTGAGCAATGTCATCCTGCAAAAAATCATGATCGTAGCATCAGGGGTTCTCGAGATATTTTGTTCACAAGGTTCCATAGACTAAGTCGAAAAAGGGGCACAACTCTGAAAATACGTGACCGGCGGAAAAAAAATACGGGTGCGCTTATTTTTCATGTATGTGCCACACATAAAATTTAAAGATACTAGCAAAAGCAGTTCTTGAGTTTCCCAGCTGCCAAAAAGCGTTACGGACGGACTGACGGACAGACGGACAGGCCCAAACCAATGTGCCCCCTCAACTTCTCCGAAGTTGGGGGCATAAAAATATCTTAAATTATCTCCAAAGAAAGCATATGCTCTATGAGGCAAAGACTTCATAGACATACTAATCATATAAGCCTTTACAGATTTTATGCTTTCCCTTGTCATTGTTCAAAGGACATGGTTGTTGTATGGCAAATTATACTAGCAAAAAATGTTATATATTCCTAAGCCATTGCAGATAATATGATCTAACATTTTTAGAAATTTTCTTGGATTGGTCTTCTGTAAGCCCTACGTTTTTCAGCACATTGCTCATTTTGATCAGTTGCCATGACAACCAAAAGGAAAAAAATGCAAAATAAAAACTCCTTGGAAAGTTTTTTTTGGTTGCCACACCAACCAAATGTGGAAAATAGTTATCTATTTTGTTATAAATTTAACAAAATGTCAGACTGAGTTTTGTAATTGTATATTTGTATTAGCCTGTACAAATGTGACAGAATTGGATTAAAATCTAAAAGAGTTTACAGTTTATACAAATTAAAAGCTATTTTAGCTAGGGATCTGGTGGGCCTCTATTCTAAATACCCACAGACTTATGTGTATCTTTTGACATACAAGAAAATTAATGCCACTGAAATGAAAATTATACTGTTAGAAAGCTTATTTATTATAGCAATAAAATATATTTGCTGTAAATCTTTATTGACAAATATGAGATCTGCAGCATTTAATATGCGGCTGTGCATGATATTTGTCAGTTTTTCGGCGGCGTCACCATTGACGTTGATATCAAGAATACCGAAATGGCCCATACAAAGATTTTGTTTTTAATTTTGCACAAGAGTACACTTGTATGTGTTGTGCCGAATTGTGAAAGAAAAGAGATCTGTCACCAAGCTCGTTTAGTCGCCAATCAGCTTGAAAAAAAGTAGAAGTTAGCTCCCGTTTCTATTGACCACAATGGAATGCGATGAAATAGTCAGATTTTCAAGCTGAAACACATATAACTTTAGTCGCCATATCAGCTTCAAAAAAGTGAAAGTTGGCTCCCGTTTCTATTGACGTCAATGGAATGCGATGGAATTAGTCAGATTTTCAAACTTAAACATATACAACTTGTTTACCACTACACTGATTTTTCCTAAAAACTGATACTTTATGCCACAGGATCTATCAATTATAATGCGCCAAAAAAGTCTTTGACTACCGGGCTCTTTTTTCAAGTAGCGCTTGATTTGCAAGTGAAGGAAACGCCATTTTTGTTGTCATTTATAAACAACGTTACAGCCTTTAACTGGCAAAGTTATTACACTTGCCAAGACCGTACTGGTCAGATGAAAAGGTGACAACAAGAAGGGTTTTCATGTGCAATGGTTTATATATGAAATGTTGTAAAGCTCTGCAAGTGTAAACCAAAGTTCATCTTAAATAAAAACAAAACTTCGTTAATGCACTGAGCCATGAGAAAATGAGTCTTTTGGGGCATGCGTTGCCAACGAAAGCTCAGATCATCCTGCGCACCTATACAGTCTGGTCAGAGCCCTTGTTGTGCTCTGGCACAATGATTCTGTGACCGAACAGCAAAGATCCTTATCAGACTGCATGTATGAAAGACTGTAACTGGAATCCCTATTTCCACCACCGGCGGGATAGGTAAAGGTAAAGGCTTCCCGTAGCCTCGTGACCGTCGGAACAAGGGACCTTAGGGGCCCGCTGTATCTTGGATTTCAGCATATATGCACAGCGGAAACCATCTCTCCCTTTTTGATGCCAAATCCTTCCCTGATTCGGAAAACTCCCAGCTACTGCTGGGTTGTCAGAGAGACATTTCCAGTCGCCTGGTGGCCAAACACGGATTCGAACCCGCAACGTTCTGCATGATTATCATGGTCACTATTTCTAAGCCATTTACAAGTTTATTTTTACAATATATAACTATACCGCCACTGTCCCTTTTCGCACGTTTGCTGCACTTAGGACGGGGACAAGAGTAAACAGTATATCCCTGAATAGCTATATTTGAGTTCTTATTGCACCATGATTCAGTAAAAAACAAGACATCATATGCATTTATGTACTCTAGAAAATCCGGGTCTATAAGTTTTTTTACCAGACCCTGCACATTCCATAGCAAAATGGAAATTTGACACTCCTGACTTCCCTAATAGTTGCTAGCTCCGTCCATAGACTCCGTCTCTCGACCACCGGAAGCTGACGGAGACGTACCGCCAAATGCTCTTCGCGACGTTACGTTCGATGCCGCGTTAGATTACGTTTTATCATTCTGCCGCATCGCTGCACCATTACCATTTTTGCAAGGTAGATTGAAATATGGCTTATGGCTGACCATCACAAATGTGCCTGATGGTAAACAAGAAGTCCTTCGACTGCTAATAGGGTTTATCGTGATTTATTTAAGAAATAGCTTTTCCTTACCCGCGAGTTATCGCTGATTAACACATGTTCTTGGAGGACAGATCACGAAATAACAATTCACGACGGCGAAGCCGGAGTGAAATAATATTCGTATGTTCCCGACAACTCATCGGTTAATCAGCGATAATTTACCGTTAAGTAAAAATTATTCCGATTCTAACATGAAAAACGCATGTCGCCTTAAGTGAAATGTTTACATCCGATGTCATCAAGGCGCGAAATTTGCACGCCGAGCGTTAGCAACGTGATTTATCACAAATTTTCACACGACGCCGCTTCCTGTACGTCAATGGGAAAACGTTAACGTCATGTAAGAAGAGAAAATAGCAGACTCGGTCTAATTGAGTCTGTTTATGACTAGTCATAAAACTCGGGTTAAGCGTACCGCCATCTGGGTGATACGGAGACGGAATTTTGATTTAAAGTCTCTTCTGAAAGACCAGTGAAGCGGGGTATAGATCATGTGACCCCTGGACTGGTAAACCAGTGTATTATCCATTACACTACCGCAGTAATCGCAGTGTTATAAGTCTGATTTCAGATTTCAAAATAAATGGGCTTTCTTTGCTAAAATATTGTATACCGATCCAAGCGTATTTGTGACAACATGCGAAGCAAAACATGGGACGAAATTTAAGTACATGTATTTGGAATCAGCGAGAAGGGTGGATGACCTCGCGATTTTTACCTTCCTTTCAAAAGTATTATTGTCACACGAGGTTGTTTGGAATGACTAAGAAGGGCTCTGTACAAAAAAAATCACCTTTTATATTCGGGCAGAATCTCGCTTCAATCAGAACTCAAACCCGCGACTATGTGAACCGAAGTTGGGAGCGCTGATCACTCGCCCACGCGGACACCTCATGATTGCAACGAGAATTTGCGCTGTCTAGTGACCATACCTGTTCATTTCAAGGGACATAATAATTCCTATAATGCCTTGGTGTTGAAGGCTGCAACAAGAACGATTATGGTATAGAAAGGCGCCGTGGCCGAGTGGCTCGAGGCGCTTGACTAATGAATGTAGCGGATTCGAATCCCCATGGGGCCAACGACTGCAATACTCTATCAATACATACCTATTTCGAATCAGAGACGTTTTTAATATGCTGTACTCAAGTTACGGTTTGCTTCTAGCATCCACTGTCCTTAAGGCTACAAGGCTAGGGAAAACTATTACTCCTGCAGATAAAAAAAAAGGATTTCTATGCTTCATGCGTGAATTTTCCCGAAATTAAAACCTTATCCGGATCACTGACGTTTGCTTTGCATTTACAACTATGGCACGTAGCTTGCATGACCAACGAATTTTGAAATATTTGCGTCTGTGTTAAATACGTTTAAACATGCGTTGACGTTGACGCCATTGTTGAGCGTATGAATTATGTTCAAACCAATCGTTACGATAATGACTCACTGTATCCGTAAATACTTTTTTTACTTACATAACTGACAAAACTCGATAGCTTTGAAAACATTTATATGACCTTGACCGCATTTCAAGGTCATGGTACAAATATAACCCTTCAGATCACAGTGCTTCTTTTGAACATTCTTCTTCTTCGGCTTACTGAGTACCTACCCCTCGCTCCTCTTCCCGCCCCTTGACCCAGCTTCGCACTCATATATATTGCGAACTAACCATGCATAAAGTTTCCTGCATAAATGTTCATGCGAGAGGGGAGGCGGGGGAGGGGTTGGAGCGGGACGTACTTCTATTTTAATAAAAGTGAAGCCTTCCCTTTTGGCCGTTCTGACCGAAAGTTTAACAATGGTTTTGCAAGTTTTAATACCAATCAAGCATAACAAGGAGAAACTCATTGCTGTATATTGTGATATGCATGTATTTAGCGCGAGTCGTCTGTCTTTCTTCCTCACTTCGGGAGACGGCCCGACATATACAGAAATACTGTCTCAAAGGGTCGTTAAACCCGAAACAACCAGCAAATCAACCAAATCAGTAGCTCAAAAATTAAAGTTTGGTCATCAGTTTGTCCGCCGGTTTTACGCAAAGATAAAATATAGATAAAATATAAAGACTGCCGTAGTGAGATTCGAACCCATAACCCTAAGATTTAAAGCTCAATGCCTTATCCTCAGCGCCGCTTCCTACAGTGCTATATTCCCTGGTTAAAAGTACTGTGTATACATATTGAATTTGCGTGAATGCCGGGAATTAATTTACGGAGGCGAACGGAATAATCATGAGTGTCAGATCAATACTTATCAACAATGCATGTATACAGTTCAGTTTGGATATTGGAATAAGGAATGAAAATTAACATCAGAGATATTTTCGATTTATTTGTAAATTTTAAAGTAAATTTGTACGTGATCGCTAATGATAAACTATAACTTACTAAATTAAGAAGCTGAATTATCAATACAAATCTCCTTCAGGGCGTAGACAATATTAGGAATAGCTGTTGCCCCGGAAGCATTATATGAAAAGGTCATGACTGGTGGTTGAATGTTACTTTCTTTTGACTGGTTATCTTCGTTATTTTGCGCAGGTATGATCAGCTTCACAAGTACCAAAAAAGGATCGACATGGATACGATCTATTAGTATCACTTAGTGCTGCACACTTTTAAAAACAGGTCACTTCTAGTTGGTGACTGTAATGTATTAGCCAGACAGCTTATGTGAGAGTTTCTGGTAATAGCTAACCTCTCCTGTAGGTCTTAACTTTAATCAGGTTTGACATGATTTATACTGTATGTATGCTGTAGCATGCTTGGTCTTTAGAATAGATTAAACTGTAAAACTAGCAGGACGTATTTTACTTGAGTTCCAACAATAGACGCAAACAAGAACATTTCAGTGACCAAAACTGCTAGCCGATTGGCTTTAGATACTTACATGTACATGTATACATGAGTTTAGAAAGTCAACCAGAAATCTACTAGATTAAAACCGAGAATGTGCAATGAGACATAGTTGAAGATAACTCAGGTTTGGTAGAGGCGCGGTTTGACCAAGGTGTCAATCAAATGACAACACAAAAATTAATCTGTGCCAAAAATAGAACCCAACCTTTTTGTAAAAGCCAATACTTGTTCAAATACCACTCGAGTTGAATTTGATGATATGGGGCAAAATGAAGTTATCAGTGAATTCAGTTGATATGTGTCTTTTCATTATCACAACTTGGCTGCCTGTGACCCATACAACTTTTGCTGTTCTATCCCTCATATAATCCGAGGTGAATGTGCCCAAACGTTCCCTGGGAATTTACAGAAATTATGCCTCTGACACCATCCGTCATCTATCTGTGTGTCGATAGTTTCAAAACATCTCCTCTAAACCACCTGAATTAAATGCCCGCCTCTCAATACTTTCAGTACTTTGATTTTCAATTTCGTGCCATCAGGCGAGGTTTTAGAACGTATGAAGAAACAAGAGGACCATGGTGGCCCTGAATCGCTCACCTGAGCATTAATCAGTTCATTGGCTCTCAGGTGAAGATTTATAAGAGTTTTTACCATACAAGGGAATGGCGGCGACCTTGGTCATGTGACCAAGATCATTTGAAGAACTTTCAATCCTTTGACCCATGTGCAGGCTCTATATGAAATTTGAGTTTAGTCTGCCCAGTGGTTTCAGAGATGTTTGGAAATGTATATGAATGGATGACAGAGGCAGCTAACACCGACACTGTAAGGCTCAGGAGAGCTGAAAATAGCAGAGTCGCTTCTCCGAAAAGTTCCCGTTCATGTTGAGTTCCTTTGATGGATTTGAACTAGACTGAACTAAGCAAAGACAGATGATTGAATGGTAGCATCATTATCTCACTGTGGTGAAACTAATGTATTCCAAGGAGTTTGTGGTTTGCATCATTGCAATGTTAGTTCTGATTCTTGCAGCATAACTTTCTTTAGATTAGACCTAGTGACCTAGCTTTTGACTCGACATGACCCAGTTTTAAACTTGACCTAGATTTTATGGAGATAAACATTCTGACAAAGTTTCATGAAGATTGGATCACAACTGTGCCCTCTAGGGTGTGCACAAAGTTTTTCTAAGATTTAACTAGTGACCTGGTTCTTGACCTGACATGACCCAGTTTCAAACTTAGCCTGGATATCGTGAGGATAAACATTCTGACAAAGGTTCATGAAGATTGGATCAAAACTGTGCCCTCTAGAGTGTACACAAGGTCGTTCTTTTATCTGACCTAGTGACGTAGTTTTTGACCCAACATCATCTACTTTCAAACTTGGCCTAAATATTGACGATAAACATTCTGACAAAGTTTCAAAAAGACTGGACCAAAACTGTGTCCTCTAGAGCGTACACAAGGTTTATTTAAGATCTGACCTAGTTTATGACCCGACAATAACCAGTTTCAACTTTGGCCTAGATATTGTGATGATAAACATTCTGATAAAATTTCATTAGGTTTCGATCAAAACTGTGGCATCTAGAGCGTACACAAGGTTTTCCTAATATTTGACCTAGTTTTTGACCCGACACGACCCAGTTTCAAACTTGTCCTGGATATTGTAAGAATAAACATTCTGACGAAGTTTCATTGATATGGATCAAAACTGTGCCCTCTGGAGGGTATACAAGGTTTTCATTATATTTGACCTGGTGACCTTGTTTTTGACCCGACCTGACCCAGTTTCAAACTTGACCTAGTTTTCATAAAGATAAACATTCTGACAGAGTTTCGTGAAGATTGGATCAAAACTGTGCCCTCTAGGGTGTACACAAAGTTTTCTAAGATTTGATCTAGTGACCTACTTTTTTACCCGACGTGACTCAGTTTCATAGGGGGCTTAGATATATGGACAATAAACATTTTGACGTAGTTTCATGAAGATTGGATCAAAACTATGCCTTCTAGTGCGTACGCAGGGGTTTTCTAAGATTTGACCTAGTGACCTAGTTTTTGACCTGACATGACCTACTTTCAAACTCGGCCTAGAGTTTATAGGGATAAACATTTTGACAAAAGTTCATAAAGATTGAATCAAAACTGTGTCCTCTAGAGCGTACACAAGGTTTTTCTATGATTTGACCTAGTGACCTAGTTTTTGACCCGACATGACCCAGTTGCGAACTTGTCCTACATATAAAAAAGATAATCATTCTGACAAAGATTCATGAACTTTGATGTAAAAGTTTGTGCCTTCTAGAGCGTACACAAGCTTTTTCTAAGATTTGACCTAGTGACCTAGTTTTTGACACGACATAACCCAGTTTCAAACTTGACCTAGAGTTTATAGAGATAAACATTCTGACAATGTTTCATAAAGATTGGATCAGAACTGTGTCCTCTAGAGCGTAAACAAGGTTTTTATGATTTGACCTAGTGACCTAGTTTTTGACCCGATATGACCCAGTTATACATTTATTCTAGATAGTGTAAGGATAAACATTCTGACAATGTTTCATGAACTTTGGATCACAACTGTGCCTTCTAGAGTGTACACAAGGTTGTTGTTTTTTAAGATTTGACCTAGTGACCTAGTTTTTGACCCGACATGACATAGTTTCAAACTTGAACTATAGAGTTTATAGAGATAAACTTTCTTACAATGTTTAATAAAGATTGGATGATTGGATCAAAACTGTGTCCTCTAGAGCTCACACAAGGTTTTTTCTATGATTTGACCTAGTGACCTAGTTTTTGACCCGACATGACCCAGTTTCAAATCTGACCTAGATAGTATAAGTGAGTGCGTGAACTCGGGTTTAACGTCCCACCAACAACGAGGTCATATGGAGACGGGACCTCGGTTTAAAGTCTCATCCGAAAGACCGGAGAAGCGGGGGATCGAACCTGCGACCCCTGGATTGGTAGTCTGGAGTGTTATCCACTACGCTACAGCCGCTCCTAGATAGTATAAGGATAAACATTCTGACAACGTTTCATGAACTTTGGATCAAGTCTGTGCCTTCTAGAGTGTACACAAGGTTTTCTAAGATTTGACCTAGTGAACTAGTTTTTGATCCGACATGATCCAGTTTCAAACTTGGCCTAGACTTAATAGAGATCAACATTGTGACAAAGTTTCATAAAGATCGGATCAAAATTGTGTCCTCTAGAGCGTACACAAGGTTTTTCTATGATTTGACCTAGTGATCTAGTTTTTGACCCGACGTAACCCAGTTTCGAATTTTTTCTAAATATTATGAGGATAAACATACTGACAAAGTTTCATGACCTTTGGATGAAAACTGTGCCTTCTAGAGCTTACACAATCTTTTTAAAAGATTTGACATATTGATCTAGTTTTTATACGACATGACCCAGTTTCGAGCTTGCTCTAGATTTTATGGAGATAATCATTCTGACAAAGTTTCAGAAAGGTTGGATCAAAACTGTGTCCGCTAGAGTGTACACAAGCAAAAGTTGACGGACGTCCGGACGGACGGACGTCCGGACGGACGGACACACGTACGACGGACGACAGACATCATGGTATCCCAAAAGCTCACCCTGAGCACTTTGCGCTCAGGGGAGCTAAAAAAAATGGTATAATGTTATTTCAAATTTAAAGCAACTTGTGGGTTGATATAGAGATATCATATATCGAAAGCACTGATGAAACTAGCATTTTAACATCAAAAGTATATAAGAAAATGGTTTATTGAATTTATATTGAGAAATATTGAGAAATATTGAGAAATATTCTGCACGAGTTCGTATGGAGGAGACGCTCTGCAGGTTCGTACGTCCTTTTCACCGGAATATTTCCAAATCCTATAATAGTTACAATCAAAACTGATATCATGACACAAAGTGCACCATTGACGACGATTGTTATGATTATGAGTTTTGTAATCATGCCATTAAATGCAAGAAAAACAAAACAAAACAAACAAAAACAACGATCATTCAGGTTTGTCTCAATGTATGATTTATTTTGGCGGGTTTTCGGACAACTTTTTCGGGGAACCGCCAAAAATGTTTATGATAATGAGTAAACTACTCGGGTTTGTCATTTTCGCTTTCCTAATTGACGCATCAAGGCTATTCGTCTCAAAATGTCAATTCTGGACTATAGATTTCCATGTGTACCTTTGCCATAATATACTTTAAATAACACATAATAGTATCATATGTTGTGATATAGATAACAGTTACACTCTAAAATGAAGACATATTTTGATCGTACGAGGGGCTCGTAAATGTATATATTTGCGGGAAATGAATATGAACATTGATACGCGTGTTAATGATTCACTGGAGCTTTAAGAACTCTTACCATAAAAGCAATATTCAGTAACTCACCGCCTTAAGTTTTTGTCATAGTAGCCATATTTGTTGTTGTTGTTGTTCATAGAGCTCCGCCGTTAATTTGTCGGCGCACCCGGATAACCGGTAAAAGTGTTTATTAATGATAAGAGTTTTAAATTAAACTAAAGTTTCCTGCACCAATGAATAATCCACCACCACTTATATACACATACACAGTGTCAAAGTTTCCTGCATCAATAAATAATCATATTCTTTCCACGTATCACGCAATCAAAAATCTTCCGGGTTTCCAGTTTTCCAAAAATATTTTCTAAAAATAAACACGGTAAAGTACAAACGGTATTCAATTACACACAGCTGTTCCTGAGTATATAAGTAAACTGAGGGAAATAAATTTAGCAAGTTTATACAAATCAGCGTATAATTTAGACTAAATTGTATTGTTTCCGCTGTGTAAGATATTATTTTGAGTACCAGAAACCAAAAACTTAAGGTCGATTTTTTATAGAGCAGAATCGCGTCGCATTTCTACCCAAGGTTTTAACCCAAAAATGCTTTAAATCTTTTATGAAACTAATCTTATTCAGGCGCTGTTTTATCTTCAAATCTTACACCAGAGCCAATTTGCTGCGGTGTAGACATTTGTGAACAGGGACACAGTGTTGTGTGCTAAAAGATTGTTACCATGATAAACGAAAATGTGCTTATTACGCCGTCAAAATTGGCATTACCAATCAATTGAGACTGTGCAAAAGTCACCGTTAACGAATTGTTCCAAAATCTTGAACCAAACTGCAATGGCGTGGCCTCTTAATGACCAAAACACTTTCAACCAATTTGTTGCTGTAAATTGGCGCTTTTCCCGCAGATTTAACCACACCAGAAACGTCATTCTGACGTCAGTTTTTAAAACTATCAAATATCCTCTTGACATTAGCAATTTTAAATTTAAAGTTTCTCTTCTCTAAGTGAGCATAAGGGTCATTGCATATCCACAGATTCTGTCAATTTCTGCCACAACGTAAACTTGACGCCTCCATTCAAATCTTGAAAGGTTCTGGTCGTTGTATTTAAACAAATGGATTACATGGGGTAATCTTTATGCATGAAAGTGTTCCCCACGTTGACAGTAATAAAGCGCAAAAGATCGAGTCGAAACGTCAATTGATAATGTTAAAAATGGCGGTTGAATTTTTCGGCAAGTTAACGTCAAACTAACGTGCCCCATGGTCGGCTTCTTATGCGTTTGATTGCAAAAACCATTTATGCTTTTCTTGTTCAAGTACCCAGTTGAAACCTTTCAAAAGCATTTTGACAATTTTATTTGTTTAATTATTTGTCAGCCCTCGCGCAGAATGAATTCATTTAAAGTGACATCAAACATGCGTTAAGTCCCTTTTTCGACCAAGTTTGACGTAATCGCAGTCTTCCAACTTAAAGGAAAACACTCACTTAAATGCATGTTGGACCCAAATTAAAGATTCTAATAAAACAGGAAATATGCCGAAAATTTCATGAAAATCGGACTTAAATTAAGATAGATATATCAGTTTAAAGATATTAAAATGTTGAGCTGGGAACCAGCGTATCTGTGAGTTAATGACGTCATAAACTCACTGTCCAAAATGAAAATCCTAAATAACTTTAGTTTGAAACAAACTGTCGATAAATGTAATGCATAAATCTATATTTTACTTCATAAAGAAACAATCAAAACTAATTAATTCAGTATAAGTAAGCAATTTATGCTCTTATTCCTGATTTAAATATTTATCACGTGACAGGAACTTCCAAAATGGCTGCCTCCGAGACCGCCATTTTGATTTTTTAAAATTTTCATATCTTTCTTAATTCAAGTCCGATTTTCATGAAATTTTCACCAAATTTAATTGCTAATCAAGATCTATAATTTGAAGTCTGTTTATATTTATGTGAGTGTTTCCCTTTAAAATAACTATATGCGATCAACAACATGGGAATACTATCCCTAAAGAAAAGTTCACAACCTTTTGGAAAAAATGCTAAATTTATTTCTCTCAGTATAATTAAATGGAGGTAAAAGACTGCAATTCTCCATTGATACACATAGTAAACGGATCTGTTAATGCCTTGTTTTTTGCAACAGTAGTAAATGTCTAATGCATGACAGTTAATAATTTGTGTTAAACAGATGCAATGATGCAACTCATAAAACGCATGGAGATTAATAACTATATACACACTGCTCCTCACGATAAGTTCTAGATATAATATGGTTCTTCCTATTGTTTTTATTTTATATTTATTGTTGCATTTAAAAGTTTTTATTGCACCTCAAATGTCATATGTATCATCAGTTAAGCTGTCAGTTATCTGACTGATATTTCATATCAGCTTTCATTAAAGACTAACACAGTCCTGTTATGAAGTTAGACGGAAACCATAAAATCTAGTCTACCAGTGTACATGGCCAGAAAGGAAAGAAAGTATAACATTTTACTAACTAGAATTAGGCATTCATGTAGTAGCCTGCATGCAGATCTTTACCGAGTCAATATAATACAAAGCCCAGCGTGTGACTGCGGAGCTAATGTAGAAAATACAAAACACTACTTATTCGAATGTAATCTTTTCAGTGATCAACGCAACACATTATTTTTATCTTTAAATACAGTACCGAATATTAGTTTAGATTTATTGGTCAACGGCAGCTCAGACTTTACCGTGGATACTAATACCACTATCATACTTGCAGTCTTGAAATTTATTAAAGACAGTGGCAGATTCAGGCAGGAACCCTAATGAGTGCATAGCTTTACTACCAGTATGCCTGGATAGACCTAGTAAAGTGGGCGCACCGAGTTGATTCGGTATTGAATCATCGTTGATTCAACGCCACCACGTTGAATCGGCTTTTATTTGGTAGTGTTTTGGCGTTGTGTGCCTACCGGGTGGAGAAATATATTTTGGTCACATGTATGTATATTTTTTCTCTTACTACACGTTTTCTTCTCTAAAGCAAATGTTACATTTTCACTGTTGTACCATGATACTGTACGTTGTAACTGCTGGGAGAGGACTATATAATGTTGTTAGAACTTGTGTCCAATCCCATTGTGTTAAAACAATAAAATATGTTTAATCTAATCATGGCCATTTTATCATTTATTGTTGCCTTAAATATAATGAAAATAAAAAGAAATCTAAAATTCAATCATTTTTTTTTTGCACAGTATACTCTTTTGCAAATGACAAAAAATAAAATTAACAAATAGTCATACATTCCTGTATGGACAGTTAATAACTGATTAAATATTATAGATAATACAAGTAAAAACAAATCGGATGGAATGAGATATATCACCAAGTACTACTATCTACTTAATAATTGCTAAATTTTAATTCTCACCACTACCGTAATAACCATGAGTTATTGAAAAAATGAAACATTAACGTCTCCATATGCCTAGAAGTGGCAAAACCATTTAAACACGAATACTTATGAACAACGTTCAACTTTCAGGATTGGTGAAAAAATATGGATCTAAGTGAGTCATATAAATTGGGAAAAAAATTAGAAGCTTGTTTTTGAGAAATGACAACTCACTCCACAAAATTCTAATTTCCTTTCCTGTTTTGCCTTGAGCGATGGAATATATTAAATAAAAGTGGAACAATGAATTGAGCTCCATACCTGGACATTGTATTTGTACCATTTTGTTAAAGTTTATGAAGTCAAAAGAAGATCATTTTTGTGACCAACTAAAATTACTTGAATCATTTTTCGAATGTTTTGTTTTTGTTTTTAGGATGTGTTTGCTAATCACCATCATTTACAATGAGACACGTGCAGGGATGTTCATAAAACAATATTTCATGCTGACAGAATAATGGGGCTTAAACTCCCAAATAATGCCATCGTCTGTATCATCAAATACGAAATACGGTGTCAAATCAGGGGTTAATGTATAACCAGATTGGCTGTATAGTAAATGTTACAGATCATGAAAGGAGCAGTCTGGTATGCTTTAAAACTTCTTCCTCTGGTATATTCATCAGCAGTAATAATTGTTAATACAGTACTGGCAGCGCAAAACCGTACACACGCTTCGCAAGAAATTCGCGTTCGAAACGCGCTCGAAACGCGTTTCTCCGTAAAATCGCGAAAATCGCGTGTGTACGCGAAAATCCTTTCAGCCAATCAGAACAGCGATATAAGTTCGCGTTTCTTCGTCGCTTCGCGTTCGCACGCGTTTGCTGTTTAGACCAATGAAAAGTGCGTTTGCCAAACGCGTGTGGATCGCATATAGCCTGGTTCCCGGCCTCCTTTATCCTTTTGGCCAATGAACTGAATACCAGCTATACAGGTAAATAGTGAAAGTAGGATTTGCGTTTTTTAATTATTTGACGAAATATATGTATGTTGTTCATACTCTGGTCTAAAGACACATTCGCACTTAATGCTGTTGATTTTATTATTCCTAAAACCCGATGGCCTAAAACTATTTTCTTTTATTTTCTTAAATGAGAAGAATAATAAAGTTGACTTACGGGGTATGTGAAGAGGTTATCGGATGGAAACACACAGAGAGAGAGAGAGAGAGAGAAAGATGAAGAGAAGGAGAGTTTTGTAACAAATTAGATTATATAAATTTCCTGGAATTTCGTCACATCTTTTTATTCATATATATGTTTTTTCTTCTTCTGCTCCTGTACATTGCAGGGCTTCTCAGCGTAACGCACTGGGGGGGGGGGGGGAGGGGTTGGTCTGTGAAAGCGGAAGGATTTTGACCCAAAGAATCCGAACCCTTTCAAAATCGTTGTCATTCAAACATCACTTGAATCTCATGTATCATAACGGTCGTAGGCGCAAAACTACCAATTCAGGGATCGCAGGTTCGGTCTTCCGCTTCTCCGGTCCTTTGGAGGGACTTTCAACTGAGGTCCCGTTCTGTCCGTATGAGCTTTATGTTGGTAGTGTTGTTAAGGTATGCTTTATGTTGGTAGGATTCGGTTACTAAGTTCACTTCTTCTGTCAGGGCTAGGGACTAGCTTCCCTGATCAAAAGGTCTTAAGGGACGAGTCATTTATTATCAGGTGGAGGGGCCGGGTACATTTTCAAATGGTTCACCAAAATTTTTCCGACCCCCCCAGTCTCACCAAAATTATTTTTCCGACCCCCCCCAGATAGGTGACAAAAATTTTTATGACCCCCCCTATCCCCAGTGCCAGCTACCCTTCACACGCATACCATATTACCTATTTTATGTCAGACTGGCCTCGTTCAAAACCTAGCTGTATGAAACACAAAGAACATTTCTTATTCTAACAGGTTAATTACATGTAATCATGGTCTGTTTAAACTTCGTCTCCATTTCTTGCATTTTTTCTTCTGCTAATGGCCATCCGGAAATCTTTATGTTGAATGCTTAATAATTATAACTATAAATAATATTAATTGGGACTCTGGGTGGTGGGGCTCTGGGGGCTGTGTTTTTGCTGATGAAAAGGCACCTGGAGAGCTGATATCACAAATGCAGGCATTAAATTTAATTGAGCACAAAATCATCTACTTGACATGATTTTATAGACACTTTCATACTGGTCTAGCAAAACAATGAAACGTTTTTTTTTTTTTTACATTTTTGAGTCATTTCCATAAAGGCTTTAAAGTTTTCAGTTGTGAGTTTGAAAGAAAAGAGTCTTAAATTTTATGAGTAATGGGCGGTCTGGGGGGCTTCGCCCCCCAGAAGCTGAGACATTTTTAAGAATAAGGACTGATGGAAGAATTCTGACCCCCCCAATATGCCTAATAAAATATATGACCCCCCCTGCTCCAAGGCTATTTTATTTCCGACCCCCCCAGTACATCACCAAAAAAAATTCCGACCCCCCCTAAATGTACCCGGCCCCCCCAGCTGACAATAAATGACTCGTCCCTAAAGTCTGAGTAAATGATTGTCTTTGGACCCATCAAACTTCAGTTGTAACAGGCGGGCGGAAAATACAGAAGAAGAAAGTTCGGTATTTTGACGCCTGCTTTCCGGAACGGAAATGTCGGTGATTTGCTGTCCTCGGTGCCAAAAGACAACCAACGACGACTGAAATCAGATGAAAGCTCCAAAGTAATTGTCATGTATTTTTATTTCTGACCGAAATGGTGTGTAAAGATTTCACGCTTCATGTAAAGGCTTACCGATATTCTTTACATATTCTCTGTCTTCTTCCTTTTGTTGAAATCTGCACGATTCTGAACCTTAGTGTTATTATTTCGATTGGACCTATTGTTCGGATTTCGCAAACTCGTGCATTATTAAGGGAACTCTCGTTAGTTACAAGTATTAGCATACAGAATACAGAATTAGCTTTTTCAAAACTAGGAATGCAGCAATTACCCTGGCTGAAGAATAGAAAGGAAAGTCTAGCCGACCACTATTTGATTTATTTCCCTACAGATGATGCATGGACTAGCATGTCCCTTTAAGTTTCATACCCCAGGGGCAGGGGTGCAGCCAGACCTCAGAGCTTGTTGAGGCAAACATTTTCAATATTGAGATTTATAGCTAAATACATACACCTCTATGGAAGGGGGCTCATAGAATAACCGAAAAACACAGAAATACCGGAAAGCACCTGAATAGACAGACCCGACCAGTACGTGGACACTACCAGTACGCGGACACTTTTGTGTTTGGCGTCTCATAAATTCTAAGATACTTCTTTAAATTCAACCGACTTTGTAACATTTTTTCAAGGCGCCATTTCTTTATCTTTTTGTCATTCACTTTTACACTTACACAACACAGTTCCGCATTTGCAGGGCTGATGCAGCCCGGTATCACAATCGATGCTTCAGTTTGCCTGTGCCAAACACTCAAACAGCCATGTGTCAATATGAAATAAGAACAGCCATTTAAGTTGTTATTACATTTTTGTTAACTACACGTATCAATAATTTAATTAGAATTGCAGCGTACAAATGTCATCTCAGTTTTCTCAGATTTTAAGGTGTCCGCGTACTGGTATGATAAGTCTGTTTGATACAGCAAATAGCATGACCTCAACAGCGTTATGTTGAGCATGCACAGATGAATTTTTCTCTCGTGTTCCTTTTGTTTTTATTTAGCACAATGATTTTGCTAAAATTGCATGCCCATCTGGTAGTCTGGAACACGTTGGAGCCTTAAACATTAGGTAAAACACCCTTAAAAGTGTCTACGTACTGGTCGGGCCTGTCTCACCGAAAAGCAATATCATAAATCAGCTTAACATGGGAATGATAAGGCTTTTCTTGGTTGGAAGTCGTTTGTAGTGTTATTTGTGACACTTTTGCTAGCTTGGGTTTCATACTTGAATAGCATTATAACAGAAAATGGCG
This sequence comes from Ctena decussata, assembly GCA_963989385.1. Taxonomy (NCBI): domain Eukaryota; kingdom Metazoa; phylum Mollusca; class Bivalvia; order Lucinida; family Lucinidae; genus Ctena; species Ctena decussata. The sequence continues at coordinate 65,046,689 of OZ022502.1, read as the reverse complement.
CTAAAGATGCTGAACATTTTTCCAATGCTTTTCAGTTATATCAAAGCATATGCAGGGATACAGACTAGCGGTCGCCCACTGGCCCACTGCGAGTAAAGAATCGAGTGGGCCCCTTAAATTAACATGACAGTCGCCCAGCTTGCGATCATCAGCTGTCAGCGAGTGTCTGGCCTATTTTTCGCCTTAGATTGGTGTCCCCTCGTTTTGGAGTAAAATCCGCCACCTCCAAGGGCATTGCAAACTGCCGCACCGATATCTGCGTTGAATATTTGGTGTTCTGTCATACTTGTGTGTTAGATTTTATTCACTGTTGAAAAACAACATGGCTGCCTCCTCCATTTGACAGCAAAAATCCTGACCATTTGTAAATTTTTCACGCATAATATGGCGATACATTGCTGGTGTTTCACACCCGTTAGCTAAAAGAAAGCAAATCCCAGAAGAAAGGAGGATTTACCACAAAGCCTACGGAAACAGTGCAAATCTCGTGCAGATTCTGAATAAAAAAATTCTTGTGTTTCTGACATTTTAAATGTGGGCCCCTAAATTTCTGGGTGGGCGACTAATTTTCAGTTTTTAGGGGCCCAGCTTGCTCCTTTGAAAAATTAGTTAGTCTGTATCCCTGATATGAACTGCCATCTGCCTTAACAAACCAAATACGTAAATAAAACAACATATGATTATGTATAGTCAAACACAGTTTATTATAAACTGAACAGATTATCAATATGAGACACAAAATTTAATGGTAAACACTGTCAGGCGAGCTATCCTGTCCCACTGACAGGTCTTGTTTTCAAAAAGGGCGTATAAAAATGAAACGAGGAAGCCTCTTGCATTTTCAATGTTGATCAAATTCATTCATGTTCCAGGTGAAACTAACAGACTTCGAAATAGTCACCTGTCCTTTACTAGAGAAGAATTCCAGGCAACCCATGCTTTGGTTATCAAGAACAGATCTTTTTCATGGTAAGTACTTTGTTTTCATGCTCCTCCACCACACCATATTTTGTGGTTCTCAACAGAATCATCTGTTTTGTTTAGAAATAAGGAAAATGGTGCATTGTCCCCGAAATTTACTTATTTATCTCTCTCTTTAGGGCTGCAGGAGTTTGTTCAGCATCCCTTTTTAGCTAATTAAGAGCTCTTGCAGGCTGAGGGTGAATGATGCAGTTAGTAATATCGAAAGAGCTATAAAGAAAACAATGCTTTAAAAGTATGATCAGTAGGGTGACTTCTAGAAACAATGTATTGGTCAAAAATATGCATATTCATTCCAATAACAAATACATGTTTATTCATTGCAGGTTTTGAAACTCCGTCTATTTGAAGAGTTTTCCTCCAGAAAGCAGAAAGAACTAGCAGCTGTCAAGAAGAGATGTATAAATAGAGATGCTCAAAAGAAAACCTTAGTTACTCTGAAATTGCTGCAATCATTATTTTGTACAGATAAATTATGAGCCTGAAGTTACAAGACCAATCAATGTGTTCCAAATAGAAAAGAAAAAGGTGTATGTAAATCTAAACTGAAAGTACCTATAAATGTGATGATGGCAGCCAATTCCGGTTTATGCCATTTTAGAGCTCTCACTGACTATCTAAAGTGAATGGAATTACATCTGCCAAGATTTCATACAATTTTTATAAGAGGACTAACTTTTGTGACTTCCAGTCTGTTTCCCTGGATGACAGTCTTTCTGAAATGAGGTCTATTTTTAAAGAAAAGAATTTGCTTTCAGCAGAACAAGTTCATTTCATTAAAAATAGACCACCATTGAGAAGGGCAGCAAAACTTAAAATGGCTGAATTGCTTCTCCTGAAAGTGTATCCATACTATTTAAAGATAAAATGACAGCAACTGTTGCTGTTGGAGCAGATTATACGGAAAAAAAACGATAAAAAAAAACAACAACACACAACTTGACCAGTCCATCCTGAACAGGGTTGCCACAGTCAGGGTAAAATACATGTAATTTGGAAAACAAAGTTTTTTCCAGGTCAAGGAAAAGTCAGGGAGTTTTGTGGTTGGTAAGGAAAATGGGAAAGGACTTGAAAAGTCAGGGATTTTAAAAATTAATGACTACAGCAATCTTCAATCTTTTTACTCTGTTCAAGAGAAAAAAGGATATACTTTCTAGAGAGATAGTCCAGGTGCCTCTTCCTTCTCATTGAGAGCTATTCTTATAGAAAAGAATTTGCTCCCTGGGGGAGCAAATTCTTCCATGTAACAGTAGCCCCCAATATCCAATACAATTAGCACTGTTGAAGTAAAGAGTTAAATTAACCTTTGGCTCTATAAAAAAGGGAATGGAAAACTGTTAAGTATCACAGAAAAGACAGGGAATTATGAAGTGGAGGATAAGTGGCAACTCTGTGTGAAAATTCAGATGTAAGGAAAGATTGTTTATTGTAATAGTGAGGTTCTTAAACATTTACTCAAATGTTGCTTAATATAATCAGGATAGATTTCACCTTGGCATACAAAAATCTGAAAGAAGGATACAGCAGGGTGTTATGAAACAGTTCTTACTTTGAAAGTTGTTCTGGAATGCATCATACTTCAGAGAGCCTGAAACTGGGATGAACGGAAAAGCAAACATCATAATACAGTTAGACTCACTTATAAGGGAGTTCTGCAATAAATAGTGACAAGTTAATGCATGACCACACGCAAGGAGACAGTAATGGCAAATTGATCACTCAGGGTTTGCCATGTGTTACAAATGTTGATTGTCATACCCGTATGTAGAATGACCATTTGGGTAAAATGTGTAATCTGTACATGTGTATAGTAACAGAAAACAAGAAGTCCCTCTTACATTCCAGGAGACATAAATTTATAATCAATAAAATAGAGCAATAGTATGTGAAGAATCAAGATTATACTTTTTATACTCCACATGTTAGTGGCGGTGTATTATGTTTTCCCACTGGCTGTCCATGTCTGACGATCTGTCTGTAAGCACTTTATTTTAGTTCGAGTATCTTTACACAGATTGTCTTTGAATGTAGCTTGTGCTTTAGTTTTGAGAATGCCTCAATTGGGATTATAAATGGACAAATTCGATATATTCTGACAGAGTAAATGCCCTTATCAATTCCTCAATAGTAGTTTTTGGTCTGTAGTTCCTTTACACTTAGAAGTTTTTTGATGCATTGAGCTTCGGTACTGGCTTAATGTAAATGGGTACACTTTCAGAAGTTGGCCTGTGCCACCTAATGGATAAGAGTGCTGACTCTTAAGCATGTGGTCTCTCATGATCATCACTGTGAGTTCAAGCCCCAGCCGTGCACATGTGAGAAAGTCCAGTTCTGCTAATGAAAGGTCAGGTGATGTGTCCACAGGAGCTCAGGTTTTCGCCCACATCTGCTTAATGATTCTATAAAATTCATATTTACAAAAAAACTCTTTCAGGGAAAGCATCACTGCCATTTTAATTTTTTTCTCCTGCTCAAGTTAGGTGAGGACTCCCAGAGGAAAGAATTTGCTCCTCTTAGAGGGAAGAATTTGCTCCTCTTAGGGGAAGCAAATTCTTTCCTTTAAATAGAGTAACCCCCATATGGAAAAGTGTCTTTGCCAGGGAAAGTATTTAGGAAGTTAGCAAAGTTGTTCCTCTTTGTAAAAATGGTGGCTTATGTTGAGGTGTACCCATTCACATTAAGCAATGCAGTACCTTAAACGTTTGCTGCTAAACAAATGCAGGTTTGGTAGGAAAAAAGGGGTGACAGGTCAGTATTGCAAGAGTTATGTCACTTTGTAATTCTTACAATTATATGTGTTTTGACTGATAGTATATACGCTGTTAAATCAAATCCTCTTAGAGCTTTCAGTGGATCCTTTAAATACTTTGCAAATAGGTTACAGACATATTGAAGATGTTGATGCTGAAAAAATATTTTCAACAAATATACAGGGTTTTGAACGTAGCCAATTTCAGATCTCCGCATATGTTCAATGTAGCTTTTAGTGGATCTTTTTACAATACCATGCAGATTTGTTAAAGTGTTAAAGACATATTGAATATATGCATGAAGTTTAATACGGAAAAAAATATTTTTTGTTAAATTGACAGGGTTTTGAACCTAGCCATTTTTCTGACCCCTGCATGTTTTAAATAATAGTTGATACATGTACTTGTAGTGCATACTTTGTAAATTCAACTTCTCTTAGATCTATCATTGGATCTTATGAATACTTTGTTGATTTGTTACAGATGTATGTATTCTCTGCTCTTGAAGGAACTTTTTTAAGATTTTAATTTTACCTCACTGCAGCTGGTGTTGTGCCGTGTGGCGGCCGTAAAAAGTCTCCCCGTACATCATCCATAGTGCAGATTATATTTCATTTACATCCTTTGAGATCAGAGAATAGATTCTGAGAAATCTAAAATTTGAGATCGATGTAGACTATTCTAGATCATCGTCTTTTATATTATTTGGATCCTTTTGAAATTAATCAGTCTTTGAATCGACTGCCCAATTAAAATTAAGAAATTACAGTATGCTTTTTCTGGTTTCGTCACCAGATATTGTCAGGGTCACTGACGAGGCTTTATTAGCCGAAACTACGTAGTCTGGCCCATGTTACTACTTCTGTATGTATTCTCTGCTCTTGAAGGAACTTTTTTAAGATTTTAATATAGAAGATGTGCATAATGAAGTTTGATGCTGAATAAATTATTAGAATTTTGTCTTAAAGATTTTGGTTAAAGTTTTATATTTATGTAGACATAATTTCACAGTGCCACAATGGAGTCAGTTGATACTAATGCTTGGACTGATGTTAGATACTGGTTCCATGGCACTTGCCCTTTCAGTATTGCCCTTCCATCTGTTCGATATTATGTATTATGGAAATGCTGTTGAAAGGGCTGCGGTTAACTCGCAAGTTATTCTGTTCATCTATCCATCCATCATGCATGCTAGGTCTGATTTTACGTATGCTTTTAGATTACACTGATCTATAGGCTTGTCTGCTTGCCCAAGCTTAGTCAGGTTTGTTTATGTGTAACTGTTAGGGAGAAACAGACCAGTTTAATGCAATTCTTCTGTCTCCAGAGAGGTGCCGTGGTCTAGTGGTTAGAGTGACTCAATAACGATGCACAAGGTTGCTGGACAGTCATGGACTCAAACCCGGATCAGGCCATCCAGCGACTGGCAAACTCTGTCAAGCCAGCAGTAAATGGATACCTGTTTCACATCAAAGATGCATAAGGCAGTGAATGAAGAGGCATGGGCTCCACCTTTCATATGCTGTTCCCAAGATACAGTGGGCCTCTAACCCCCACTGCCGCTACAGCCAATAGGCTGTTAGAGATCTTTACCTTTTCATTTCAGTCTTCCCCACTGCCTTACTGCTAAAGGCCCATTCTCATTGTTTCGGTTTGGCATTCCCGGTAAGTCCCAGTTCCTGATCTGGGGGTAACCTTGTCAAACCAGAACAACCCAGGCAGCACCATAAACATCCTGGATGCTGCGGGATGAACCCTGTTGATCGCTAACTGTTCCGGTTGTTTTAAAATTTTAATACAACCGGGAGTCACCAGAAAAGATATCAAGAACCAGCTGAATCCTGGGATTTCCGGGACAGGTCCGGGTTTCCACCCTTTCTCGTCTATGATAAATTTAGCATTACGGTGAGCCTTCGGCTGGCTCAGCTCACAGGCCAGGATCCAGACCACCCCATATTGGTGGGGCTCTGGATAACTGGTGGGGCTGGGAGGTGTCGATATGTATTTGGGAAGGGAGGGGGCGGGGGAGAGGGGGTTGAAATATGACATAATAAGGGATAAATTTGATGAGATTTTTTTTATAATGTCTTTTTTGGCCTTGAAATATATGTTGTGATATTTCATTAGAATCGCCTCGCCAAGGCGATTCTAATGAGATGTCACATATATTTTAATCTAGCCGGACCCAAGTGGCGGGGCTGAAGCCCCAAAGCCCACCCCCTGGATCCGGGGCTGCCTCAAGAGCCCTGTTTCATACCGGTGGAGGCAGGGATTGGAACAAGCCCTGTTTTTACCTGAAAAATGACAGTACACCTACGGTTAGGGCCAGTAGATCCCAGTTTTGTTAGGGACTGATCCGGTTCAATAGGGTTCATGTGGGATGAACCCGGCTCCACCACGGTTAAAGATGGTGACCATGTTGATCTGGCTAACTGCCCCGGTTGTTTTAAAATTTTAATGCAACCAAGAGTCACCAGGAAAGATATCAAGAACCAGCTTAATCCTGGGATTTCCGAGACAGGTCCGGGTTTCCACCCTCCCTTTACCATGATAAACTTTAGCATTCCAGTAAGATGTTGAACTCTGGCCTTTGGCCGGCTCAGCTCAGGAGCCCCATTTCATACCGGTGGAGGCAGGGATGGGAACAAGCCCTGTTTATACCTGAAAAATGGCAGTACACCTACGGTTAGGGCTGGTAGATCCCAGTTTTGTTAGCGACTGATCCGGTTCAATACGGTTCATGTGGGATGAACCCGGCTCCACCACGGTTACAGATGGTGAAGCTGCGGTGACATGGGGTGTAATGTCCCGGTATGTAACAAATTCTAGACCGGGGATACACCATGAGTACGTTGGTAATGTGAGAATGCCATTTATTTCTTTAGGAAAAAGGATCATCACGGTATACCTGCTTTTCTTCACTAGGCGATACCGGGATGAGCACTGTGACAGTGAGAATGGGACTTAAGGTATGAACTGGAGAGAGGACAAGTGAAACCAAGATTGTAGGCATATGAAGTTTCTACTGAAGTTTGCTTTATCTTTACAAGATTTTAGCTTTACAACAACTTGATACTTGATCGAGTTTCAGTGTCCAGTCTTGAGCTTTCAATGTAAATTTTGTTTCAGCTCACCTCTTAAATTGTTCATTTAGCATTGTTTGCCCTGAGCCAGATGTGGTATACAATAGTTGATTTCATGTTTAGGGGAGTTGAGCATTGAAAAAAGGTTGTGTGTATTGCGGGTTAAGTCACCAGTTAGGGAAGTACCCCACCCCATTACCACTGCACCTGACTCGCGTTTTAACATGTTTTAATTAATCTAGCTGAAATTGCACAACCTGCCTATAGTCACTATAATCACTGTGTGAGTCCGTCCGTCCGTCCATCCGTTATCAGTTGGCGAAAACCGTTATCAGTTAGCGAAAACGCTTATAACTCTTGAACCGCATGGGATATTTTGACAAAATTTTGCATACTTATACATGTCAACATTGTCTAACGACTCGCATGCATAACAACCTTATTTGATGGACGAGGCTTTGCTGAGCACAAGTTGAAAATTTACGGCCAACTACTGAAAATGCTCATAACTCTTGAACACCGTGGAAAATATGGTTCAAATTTTGTATGCATATGTATTTTAACATACTCCAGCCACCGGCATGCAAAACAGTGACGAGGCTTCACCGAGCATCAATTTGGCGGTTGAGCTCTTTTATTGAAAATGCTCATAACTCTTGGACCGCTTGGTATATTTGCTTCAAATTTTGTATACTTATGTAATTTAACATTGCCCAGCCACTGGTATGCAAAACAGTGACGAGGCTTCACCGAGCATCAATTTGGCCGGTCCAGCTCTTTTTATTGAAAATACTCATAACTCTTGGACCGCTAGGTATATTTGCTTCAAATTTTGTATACTTAGGTAATTTAACATTGCCCAGCCACTGGTATGCAAAACAGTGACGAGGCATCACCGAGCATCAGTTTGGCCGGTTGAGCTCTTTTATTGAAAATGCTCATAACTCTTAGACCGCTTGGTATATTTTGCTTAAAATTTTGTATACTTATGTAATTTAACATTGCCCAGCCGTGGTTTGCAAAACAGTGACGAGGCTTCACCGAGCATCAATTTGGCCGGTCGAGCTCTTTTATTGAAAATGCTCACAACTCTTGGACCGCTTGGTATATTTGCTTCAAATTTTGTATACTTATGAAATTTAACATTGCCCAGCCACTGGTATGCAAAACTTTTTATTGCACAACCTGCAGGTTTGCACTATAATCACTGTGTGAGTCCGTCCGTCCGTCCATCCGTTACCAGCTAGCGAAAACGCTTATAGCTCTTGAACCGCATTCTATATTTTGATACATGTCAACATTATCTAACGACTCGCATGCATAACCATCTTTTTTGATGGACGAGGCTTTGCTGAGCACAAGTTGAAAATTTACGGTCACGTAGTGAAAATGCTCATAACTCGTGAACCCCGTGGTATATATGGTTCAAATTTTGTATACTTATGTATTTTAACATTGTCCAGCCACCGGCATGCAAAACGGTGACGAAAGTCTAAACAGTATTGCATGACCCACAGGTGTGCACTTTAATCGCTGTGCAAGTCCATCAGTCTGTTTGTCCTTCCGCTGTAGTTAGTAAGTGAAATTGCTCATAACTCTTAACCACATGGTGTAGTTTGATAAAAATATGCATCATTCTACAAGAAATGACCAATTTCATTTCCATACATTCCTTCTGGCACCAGAAACTGATTATTCTACATTCACCACGTGTTGTGCACATTACCATCAGTTGATTTAGAGAAAGGTTAAAGAGGTCGTCATTCAATCTCCAGACGAAATAAAATCTAGCAAGGGGGTATCTCGGTGGAAAAGGTTCCGCCATTTATACGGAGCGAAACTCGCTACGTAGATTTGTAGGAGCCCTGGTAGCCCCGTGAAGTTATGATTCCGGGATCGATAGCCGCTTGAGGTGTAAATGAAGTCTCACTGCACTCAGCATTTCATTATCACCACTTAGCGTCCTGAAATTATTAGAATAATGTTTAAAAGGACGTAAAAATCGCAAATCATCTGTCAATCCATACGGAGATTCGTTTGTTCTTGAAAAATATGAATTCTACATTGAGCGAAACAGTTTTCACTCAGCACTCAACTCAGTATTGGCTAATACAAGAATTGGCTGATAGCTGTCTAGTTTTACATGAAGAAAACGCCAGCAGTAAATTAATTTAGCTGATAACAACCAATTTGAACCGGACATTAATAAAATAATTTTTAATATGCGAACTGAAGAAAAATGTCTCCCCACTCGCGTACTGAGAGAACCGCAAACTCTGGCTTCTGATTGGTTGAGGTGGATTCGCGATTTTCGCGTTTTCTACGTCATTGGCAAACGCAAATGAGTGTCCCTGATTGGTTGATATTTTCTTCGCGAAATCTGAGTCAAAACGCGTTTTTACGGGTTTCAGGTAAGCCGAGTTGATTGGCTGTTGGGAAAACGCGTTTAACGCGTGAGTACGCGCATCAACGAGTTCCGAAACGCGTTTCATACACACGCGCGAGGAACGCGTTCGAAACGCGTTCAAAACGCGAAAAGTGTACGGTTTTGCGCTGCCGGTACTGTAGTAGACTCCTAAAAGCCTACTGGGTGAAACATTTAGGGTCTTTGAATGGTTAGCTGATACAATTTCTTCCAATCATTTCTTTCTTTTATTCAAACAGTTTAAATTATGCTGTATAAATATGTTCTGAAAAGTAAGATCCTTTGGAAGCAAGGAACACACCAAAGACAAGAAATAGCAGACTCGGTTTTTGTAAAACATAAGCAAATATGTCACATCAGTTTCATTTAGTTGACTGAATAAGTGTTACTCTTCAGCGTAGTTGTCATAATGAGGTTGATCTTACATCCTATTGTCTTTGAATACTTGATTTAATTTCATGAAAATTTCTCTGTTTTCCCTGAAATCTATACAAGAAGAATCCTAATTAATTATTCATTTTTTACAAGATCCATGTATTGTTTATTTAGCAAGTAGTAAAATTGCATCTTCAGTTTTGCAATCATACTAATTAAAATATTTCATTGCCCCATTAAAAGCAGATAATTAATAAGAGGGTGTTGGGTTCCATGGAATCTCCATAGGCTTATCGCTTGTATTTACATTTTATTACCTCCAGCGAGCCATGTGCTCTGTGAATGGCATGCAGCTGTGCTATCAATAGTAACTCAGAATATCCTTAGTCTTATCATATATAACCCAAAAGATTTGAGGTATACACCCGTTAATCAGACATTTTATAAACCTCCAGCGAAGACAAGAATTCCGCAGAATGCTATGTCGCACCTGCTTAACACTTTCACTTTATGAACTTGATAAAAGTGTCATTTTTAAACATATTTGGTCAAAATCCATTCAGTTTATAAGATCGTTTTCATGTATTTCGCTATTTTTAGTAATGGTGGTTGGTGGCCATCTTGGATGGTCAATGTGAAAAAGTCATGAAACAGCTTCATGCAAGGCTCATTTTGATACACATTTAGTCCAATTCCATTCAGGGGCTCTTGAGATATTGTCATTTTCATATTTTTCTATTTTTAGTAACAATGACTGGCTGCCGTCTTGGATGGTCTCCATTCGCTTAAATTTCAAACAACTCCATTTCAGGACCATTCTAATGAAATTTGACCTAAATCTGTTCAATTTTTTTGAGATATTGGCGTTTTTGCAAACTCCGACTCGTAAACAGAAAGTAGGTCACTGTGACCTAATTCTGCTACAGATTTGTTACATTTTGATAATTTTAAAACCATGGTCCCATTAATGCTCCACATAATATTTCAGCAAAACATACCAAGTGGTTCTGGAGAAAAAATTGATTTTATTGTTTTTGCTATTTTTAGTAACAGCGGCCATTTTGGATTCTGGAGCAAGCTGAATTTTGTCATTCAGAAGCCCTGCAGTCTGGTCATGCAGCATGTGAAATTTGAGAATCATGGGTGCAGTGGTTTCAGAGAAAAAGTAACTTGAATGGACTTAACATTGAGGGTCGACGTAAATGTGAACGGACGAACGGACGGACGAACGGGTTGACGGACGGACGGACGGAAAACCGGACGCCTATATCGCTAAAGCAGGTGCGACAAAAACCGAACATCACCGCGGGTGGTTTTTCTCTAGTTATCGCGTAACTGCAATATTTTTAGAATCAAGTTTTATCACTGCTCACTAGCATTACCGCTGAGAGATATCATTTTAGGACACGCACTGAAAACATGAGAAATGTGCGTTTCTTTTATATATCCATGGTTGATCTTGTTTCATTTTACTGAGCTGATAGAAAATTTTGGCACTTTTAACTGCTTTGTAGCTTTGATTTTTATAATAAATTAATGATTATAGTTTTTAATTTAATATATCTTAACTGCCATAGAAACGTAAAATATTCATGCAATATAAGATAGCGGGGCATAGTTTAAAACATGGAATGGAATGGATGAGATAATCAACATTCCATTGGCTACAGTCCAGGGCTACAGTATGTCCCCAGAGGTTGGGGTGTTACTCGTACAGAACGGAATTTATCGCCTTGAGGGCAAACCAACTAAATGCCATCCCAAACCCATGGAATACAGTGAAGAACATTGTCCATTCCATTCCACTTGAAAAATAACAGTTCAAAGTTCAAACTATACCGATTAAAATACCTCATAAATAACATAACAACTGACATTTATTCCCAAAAAGGGGGTATCAATAAGGTGGGTTTTCTGCATCCTACCAAAGTTTTATATTTTTGACTGATGGTATACTCCAGTGTGTCTAGTTTATTGAACCGTATGTGACTTTGGTCGAAAAAGCCCTAGTTACTGAGCTATGGGTCCACAGAAGTGGGTTGGGTAATTCAACATGGTTTCAGCCTATCTTGTAAAATATTCTCATTTGGTAGAAGAGTATAACAGACAGACAGAGTTTGATAAAATGATTAACAGAACATCTGAAATGTATTTCCATATCAATGGAACACATGTTGTCAAAAAAGACTTTCTTTGACATTAAGCAATTTTTGATAGTTTTGTCCTCTATTTTCAATATTTATTGGCATCACTGCTAAGTAAACTGACTAGTAATCATCAAACTCATGTAAAGGAAGCACCTTGACCAGGACAATCGGATGATGGGACCAAGATTTCACAGTGGCCTAGTTTTCATGGTTGACTGAACACATAAACTTGCCTGAAAGGTTTTCATTCAATTTTTGACCTAGAATTACGAAACTTTGGTCAAATTAATATCTTAACTGCTAAATTATGTCCCACGTCCCCGCCACTACAGGTGAGTGAATACATATTGGCTTCGATGGGGATCTCGTCGGTGTCGGCGTTCGTGTTGGCATCACATATTAAGTCCTTCTGTGACCTTGAAAATGAGGTCAAGGTCACCAAAATCTGATCACCTCTTAAGCTTGTCCTAATGATATATCCTTGCAAGTATTGTGGAATTCTGAATATTGTTTCAAAAGATATCGTAGGTACAGGAAATTATCACGCCTACGCCGACGCAAAAACAAATAACAGTTTAAGACCTCCTGTGACCTTGAAGATGGGGTCAAACTAAACAAAACCGAATTAGCTGTTTCGTTTGTCCCAATAGTGTATGCAAGCAAGCTTGCTCAAATTCCACGGATGCATGTTTGGTAAAATTCCACCTGTTGATTTAAGAAATATAGTGGGTACAAACTGTCACACCGACGACGACGACAAAGACACCGACGGGATCCGCACTGAAACCAATACGTCCCCCTAATCATAATTATGTGGTAGTGGGGGCAAAATATAGCAGTCAAGATATTAATTTGCCCAAAGTTTTATATTTCTAGGTAATCAAGTTGAATACAAACCATCTTCTAAGCAAGTTTATGTGTTCAGTCAACCATGAAAAATAGGTCATGGTGATTTTCTGGTCCATTCATCCAATTGTCCTGGTCAAGGTGCTTCCCTGACATGCGTTTGATGATTACTAGTCAGTTTATTTTGCAATGACGCCAAGAAACATTGAAAATGGAGGACAAAAGTATCAAAAATAGCTGGATGTCAAATGAAGTCTTTTTTGACATCATATGTTAAAAGTAAACCAAACAAGATGAGATGGAAATACATTTAAGATGTTCTGTTAATCATCTTATCAAACGCTGACTGTCTGTTATACTCTTCTACCAAATGAGAATATATTTTCAAGACAGGCTAAAACCATGTTGAATTACCCCACCCACTTCTGTGGACCCATAGCTCAGTAACTAGAGCTTCCCGGCCAAAGTCACATATGGTTCAATAAACTAGACGCACTGGAGTATACCATCAGTCAAAAAAATAAAACTTTGGTAGGATGCAGAAAACCCACCTTATTGATACCCCCCTTTGCTACAAAACAACACCTGTTGTACAAATCAGGTTGCAACGCGAAAAAGTGGCTTAACGTCATGGTATCAATGGTTTTATAACATTGTAGAGCCACCCAACCTGTGCAAACCACCACAAAATTATTACGAAAGAATGGAGGGTATGGTCACATAGGAGATAAAAGCGTGACGTCACTGATAAGATACCTGGGGGATTCCCCAAGTCTGGTTGGCAGAAAGGTTGATTATAGAATATAGTTAATACGCGTGATTGTAATGTTTGTGTAAATTATGAATTTAAAACAGCAAAATTTTAATGTTTAGACAGATAATATGTAATGCTTACATTTTCGTTAATGAAATTGAATTTCATGATTTATTTGCGTGCTAAGATGCTTCAAAAATATATTTTGTTTTTCCTTTCTATCACAAATGTTCATAGCGCAAATTTATAAAAGTCTAGATGATGTAGCGTGTAAAAGCCTTAGGGAAAATGGAAAATACAACGAATGAACGAACGGACAAACAAACCATTAAATGAATGAATGACTGAATAAATGGCAGTAAATCGTTGATGAATGACTAGATGCATATCTTTTTCTTTTATATTTCTTAGTTCAAGCTTTTGAAGTTCATGTAACTTTCAAAAAGTACTGTTGGCTTAGCTCTATTATAGAATTTTATAAACTGTTATAAAATCAATATACCTTAGGGAACAAACTACACTTTGGAACAATTTTAGGCAGCAAGACCTTAAATTTGATTCTTTAAACAAACCGTGTGTAAGTGTCCATTATGATGGATTGTATTGCCAAATATTAGCTGCAGCTGTGAATTTAGCATAAACACTATAAAATTACACTTTGAAAGCTAAAATATGGTTTTACAGGCAATTAAGTATTGGTGTTTCTAAAAATAGTAACCTTGACTGAAGGATATTCTGCGAGCTTGTACCTAGAGGTAAATATTGTAAGTGGCATTTACTTGTTTTAGGATATAGCTAAAAGCTTACACTGAAACGAGATGAAATGCAAAATTAAATTTTATCATTGAATTATTGTTAGCATTAAACTGTTCTTTACTTGTTAGATCTCTATTCACAAAATACAGTATATACTTTCTAATAAAAAGTGTCTGAGTCTGTATCCTATGTTAATTTTCTGATTTAAAAATATTTGTTTCCTATTGTATAATGGTATATTCGCGGTCTTTAGTGGATCCTTTGATTAAGGACGTCTTATCATAGTTAAAAACACGCCGCGGGTGTCCTGTGGTGACAATTTGAAATAAACATGTACATGTATCTAAAATAAACTGTTTGCGCGCCGAGTGCGGCTTAGTATCCGTTAGCAAAAACGTGGCTTCCTCTATTTTATTTTTTTTTTCTTTCTTTCTTTATTGTTCACAGAATTTTAAGAAATCGCACCATCGATATATATTATATTATTAATTCTGATATTTTTATTTTTAATTTTCTTGTCCCTAAATCCGATCGACATTTTACAGTAATTCCGCTTAAGTTCTTTTAGATATAATATTCTATTTTTTCCCATTTTATCCTATTTATACTAATAAACACAATTTATAGTAGAAAAGATGAAAATACTGATCTGCAGTATTTTCATTTTATTCTATTAACATTTTTTCAGTCGTAGTTATTGAGAAAAACAGTCCCGTTACGTTAATGGGTTTATCCAAATACGCGTTTTTCTAGATGAATTCAATTAATTAAATGATTTCTTTTTCGTATGACAGGTGACTAAGACCTTATTTCCAATTGTATTAAATCAGTAGCTATTTATTCGCACTTATTTTATTATCTTTTACGCATTTTAGTGATTACACTTCAGACTATCCTACAGAAAAACACTGCCCGCTGGCTAATATTTTGCAAACCAAGCTACCCACGTGATCACCCGATGACGTCACTGCGGGGATTCCCGTTATCTCCTATAGTGTTACCCGTGCTAATCTGATTATTCTATGTTCTAACAAGAAACATATTTATTTTTCTCACAAGGCCCCATATTGATAAACCACGGTTTTGTTTGAGTGTTGTACTTCTAGCAGACGATTTTTATAATCTGCGCATTGAGAATGCGCAGTAGCCCGCACACCAAATATTGTATGCAGAATTTACTGGGTGCCTCACCTATAACCGCAGCCATTGCGTAGGTTGAGGGGAGGTAACTACCACACTAAGAATATCCTCTATAATATGTAGAGAATAATGTGGGTTTAAGCATCGCCTTTAAGGTAGTCTTAAAAAATCCCCATGTCTACTAAAATAACAAAACGACCTATATTAATAACTATTCAGCATGTGAATGGTCCTGAAATCTATGTTGGTGTCTGCTATGTCCATGATCTACTCACCATGTAGTTCCGCCCTGCTTTTCTGCGAGTACTCTACTCCCTAGCGACCCTGTAGAAACTCTTCTTCCGTGTAGTGACCAAGTACATAGAGCTACGTTACTGAATATCTGTACCTGTTGCCCTTTTGATACGGCCTTTGCAGGATGCCCATATTTTTCACCGATACTATTTTCCTATCGAAGGACCCATAACCTGTAGTTCTCCGACTGTTTTCATATCCAGATGTCCGTACCTGTTGTTCGTAGACAGGTCCTATTTAAATTTTGATCATATACAGATGCACAGTACACCAACTCTTCTTAGACTGTTCTCCTACCTGTCCACAGGCTAACTTGCTATTACTCTGAGATTGTCCTAAAGGCACTTGTTATTTCGAGAACTATCGCGTACCCACAGGCCCATTACCTGCAAAATTGTTCTCCTGTCCAGAGGTTTTGCGACTTCATATATATGCATACGTGCGTTTCAAGAATATTTACCCTACATTAAGCTATCTATAAACACAGGCGAGCAAAACCTGAAGCTCCTTATGACCTTCCACAAGCCAAGAGTGTGCACTGGCTGAGGCTTAAATCCACAGCGGTGAGAGACCTGATATTTAAGAATCAGTTTTTGTAACCACAAAGGCCACGGAGGCCTTTACTGGACAAAAGCTATTGGACCGTTCAGATCCAGAGTCCAAGCGCATGTTGTTCTGAGACTCTTTTTTACCCAGAATCCTATTATCTTTAGAACTGACAGTTTTCCTACCAAGAAACCCAGTACTTGTTGCTCTGAGGCTGTTCCCTGACTTAAAGGGCTATTTTGCATATTCTGTGATTGCTCTCCTCTTGTGTACTTTTGTAATTGTTCCTCCGCTAAAAGTACTGTATGGCAAGTAGTTATACTTTCTTTTCTGTTAAATAGATCTTTTACTATTTATTGGCTATCTCATCTCTTAATAATTATTATATATCTAATATGCAGTAGAAGACATACCATGCATTTATAATGTATTATATATAATATAAAAGGTTTCAGATATGTTGTAAGATATTTTCTAATAGAATTCCGCGGAATGCAATGTCTCGCCTGCCAGCGCATTGTCACAAAAACGAGCTAAACTAGAAAACTCATTTCATCAATGGAATAGGTCATGTTTCTGCTTCGTCATCAAATAAGTTGTTCTGATGATGGAGTAATAAAGGTAAGGGTTTCCCATAGCCTAATAGCCGTACGGGCAGTGGGGGGTTAGAGACTCACTGTATCTTGGGCACAGCTGATGAAAGGCGGAGCCCATCCCTCTCCTTCCGCTGCCTTATCCTTCCCTGATTCGAAAAAGGTACCCATTTACTGCTGGGTTGACAGAGAGAGTTTTCCAGTCATCGTATGGCGACAGTGAGCCGCGAACTCACGACCTTACAGTGACTTTCAGCACAATAGCCGGGCCACTCTAACCACTCGACTACGGCGCCTCTCAAGTATAGTAATTATACTATCGGCGCCAGCCAAAAACACAGCCAAAACATGTCAGGTCAACGGAAAGCACTGAAGCTCGGTCGTTGATGGACTTGGCTTCTTCAGGAATCAAAAACGAAGCAACTCTAATGCTAAGGTATGCATTTTAGCAAGTTAGACATTGAAAATGAAACGTTGACACCAAAACGGGTGCAAGGATAAAATTAATCGTTTCGCTTTTTGTTATCACTAGGTTCTCCATCTGATGCCGAACTGTAAACCTTGGGATGGATCTGAGCCTTGCCCGCAAGAAAGCTACTTCAAAGCAATTTGTCCGCGATTGAACTAAAAGCTAGAAAATCTTGTCTTACATACAATACCCATTTCTATGTCTAGATAAACAAAGTAAGAAAGGGGACTTTGGGGGGGATGTGGGGGGGGATATGGTCTACCTGGAAGGCAGTGAATAATATAAATGACCACCCAAGTGGTTCTGAATCGTACCGTATGCAAACTAAAATATCTGTGTGTCATCACTTTCATGGACAGAGACAAATTTTGAAACCGAGCTCAAGGTTTTGCATACCTTTAGAGAAGGTGATCCAATCAGATTTTCCTGCCAAAAAATGCGATCTAAGAAAACTGTTTTAAACTAAATAAGCTGCCTGGTTCACGAGATTGTTGTCTAGTTATTATCTAATAATTAACAAAATTCCCTTTCATTTGAGAACATATTTTACCGTTAATATTGGGTTAGGCCTATACTCGAACTCCATATTCTCGCGGCAATCATATTCTCGCGGTAATGCTATATGAAAGCCCTCAGACACACACGTCTCATTATTTTTTATTGTCTTACAGGCTTCAGGAATACAAAGTATAGTTACACATACGATTTAAGTTCTGTCTCTTTTTGAAGATTCTGTGACAGCTAGAAGCCAAAATAGTAAAAAATCACCAAAGGTGGTAACAAGGAACCACAGGAGCTTGAAGTTCTAGCTTAGAAACGTTTCTAAACCTTGTCATCCAAAGTGCCCAATACAACACTGTACAATAATACAGGAGTGCAAGCTCAAATTTGACCCCTTCAGTACAGACTTACAGATATGATATCGCAAAATCTGACTAGTTACCTGAAAAGTTCCACTCGAAATGTCCTTCGAGGCAGAAATAACTTTTTCTGTTATGTCCACATGATGATATAAACAGCAAAAGAAAATTGGTGAAAAATTCTCGGAGCCATGCAGGCTCTGGTATCCGGTCCTATGGAGTGACTTTGAATTCCTGCAACGGCTGGCACATAATGGT
This sequence comes from Ctena decussata, assembly GCA_963989385.1. Lineage (NCBI taxonomy): Eukaryota > Metazoa > Mollusca > Bivalvia > Lucinida > Lucinidae > Ctena > Ctena decussata. The sequence goes on along the minus strand of OZ022502.1, from coordinate 65,028,412 downwards.
ATACCCAATAAAGTTTAGTCCACTTAATAAATTTGAAATTTCCTTTGAACTCATTAAAACTTCGTGTCAAATCCTTTACAGTCGATTTCGTTCGCTGATGCACTTCCTCGGATAAGAAAATTAAAAATAGAAACTGGATTTTCCTAACGGCTAGCGTGACCTTCGATTTGAAAAAATCGATAGAGCGACAAGCTTGTCAGAGGTATCCAGTGGGTGAAAATATGACCGATGTAGAACTATCTACATTAGAGATGCGACTTGGCTGGAGTGCGTGACATTATTCCTAAGTTTTAGGATTGACAATTATTGAAAGAGTAAGGGAACAATGAAATTTAACTCCCTACCCGACAGCTTTACAGTCTTCATAATAGCATGGAATAGAAAAACACAGACACAAATGTATGGGACCCGGACTGTATGGATATGGGACCTTTCCACTGGAAAAGCACATTGAAGCAGTCAGCCCAAATATATTTTAGTTCAGAAATTTACTTTTCTTATCTCTTGTCCTTTACAAGAATGAAGAAGGCAATGATCAGGAATTAATACAGTCAGATCTCTATCCCGCTCTCACTGAACATTTCGGAAGCCAACCTTCGCTTCCTATGTTAACTTTAACCCCTCTGACGAGTAGCCAGATACTTTTGTTCTCGCTCGCTCGATCGGCAACTTATGCTCTAACTGCTGTAAAGCAACGACCTAGAAATATACCTTCCATCACATGGTTTCCTGACTAATTTTTCGTTTCTATGATTTGACTTCAACTTCCTATCTTCCGTGGCATGCTGTCAAAGTGAACGGAGCACTAACTTGTAGGCCTAGATATAAAAAACGGCGGACCACGAGGCTAAAAAATTAGTCAGTGAATTGAAAAAAAGTTTATATGGGACCTAGATCTAGATACATGTAGATGAAAAAAAAATCATCACTTTGTCTGATGTAATTGCATCAGAAACGACCGACAGAGTTTGGATCATTTCATCTTGAACTAAGGCAAAAAAAAATACTCTTAGTATTTTAACAAAACATCCCAACACAGGGAATGCGACGTTTAAGTTTCCTGAAACCAAAAAAAAGTAAGGCCGAAGTACAAAAATGCGCGTCTTATAAGGGGCACGTGCACCTGGTTTACAGAAATTACAATAAGGACTTGCAAATACGACGATGACACTTGTTAATTTGCTTTTGAAGAATTCTGAATTGCAATGAATCATGAATGCTGTTATAGAGAGAGGACTAAAAAGAACAAAAAAATCCGCGGAATGCTATGTCGTACCTGCCTTGCGGTTCCACAGTAGTAAAGGCCGTATTTAAAAGAGAATGTATACGTAAGCTAGATTTGATGGATTTATGTAGAAAATTTTCTGCAACTTAGGCTGTAAACATTTGACGAATGCAGCAGCGCATGAGATATAGGTCAAGGACAGGAATAAGTGCAACATCCATTGAGAACATTCCTAGAAAAAGCGCACTGATTATGCCAGATCTGATGGAAAAAAATATTAGTATATGGTTAAAAAGAGGCAGTCACAGTGTATCAACCGACTGAGAAACGAATTTCAGAACCATAAATTTATATCCTTGCATTTTGTTCTTGCTGCCTGTATTTGGAACATTGACATTTTCCGCGTGGAGACGTGTCAGGCAAAACGGTGCCTTGACGTATCTGGCTAGACACTTTGTATTGCATTGTCGCCAACCGTCGGCATCTTCCGTACTCGCCATACCAGCCTGTCGCATATAGTTGGTTGGTTGATTTGATGCTTAACGTCCACGGTAAACAACCTAACCACACTATTCCTGGGCAGGCTTAGACCTTCTAAGCGGTTAACCACTAAGTGCACATACTTTCGCCAGTAACTGACAACTGCCCTTCTTGAATCAGCGGAAGGAGAAACGAAAGTATGTCTGTCGCATATAGAGATGATGACGGGATGCACCTCTTAAATGTTTCTTAAAATAATAATAACAATGATAAAAAGATAAAAATAATAATTCAGTAGAAACCGTGGCTCGGTAATTATTTATCTCTTAAAGGTAGGAATTCTTTGCCGGTGTGTTCGTGGATGGGTGAGGGGGGTGTGGGTGTGTGTGGGTGTGTGTGTGGGTGTGTGTGTGGGGGGGGGGGGGGGGGGGGGGGGTCCTGATTCCCATCTTTACCTGAAAATTTGTTCAGTTAATCAGTGGACCAAAATTAACACTTATGGCAATAATTTCATTGGCTGACTGGAGGTGTTGGTTGACACTATGTGATCAAGATACAGAATGACACTATTCTGTTCTGTTTCAATTCTTGTAACGACGTTCCCCAAGTAGAGCAGCGGTACGTAACCATAGGCCTATATGTATAGCTGCACACACCTTGCGCCGAGTTTTCGTCCAAATGACACTGTTTATTCTGTTCTGTTCAATTCTAACGACGTTCCCCAAGTGGCTCAGCGGTACGTAACCATAGTTGCACACACCTGGCGCCGAGTGTCCGCCCCCCCCCCCGCCAAACCCTTCGCCAAAAAAATGATACCGTCGAAGTTAATCCACCCATGTTTTTAATGTACAGTATCAGTAAATAGGTATATGTAAAACAACTGAAAAGTCAAAGCCAACACGTGGTGATCTAAAAAAAATAACGATTTCTTTCTTTTGGATGTCGATGTCATTTGCAAGTAGTCTGCCAACTGAGAGCACTACCATTTACAGCTCTTTTTTACGGGCGCCCGGAAATATTTGCAGGAATTAGCAGCACGTGAAGAAGGGTAGAACAGGACGGTAATATAGCCCTTCAACACTTAAAAGAAGGTATTTTCGAGTGCGGTCAATTAACATAATCCTATCAGATAGTGATTTCCAAAACCATTCTACAAGCAGACGCCCATAAAAATAGTCACCCAGATACCCGGTATTTTACCGTAAAATCAACGTATATTTTTTACAGTTCACCTGTTATAGCTGTAGTACAATTTCGATTTGTTCGTTCTCTCTGCGTAAATACACTATAATGGAACCGCGACATGACAAAACCAACAAAGTGGCATGTGCGCCACGCGAAGGGGCATTAGCCCAGTCTCATCAGAGTCTTTGCTGTGCACTTAAGGGTAGCTAAGAGTCTAGGCTACCTCTAAGCCGACAGCGAGGACTCTGATCAGACTTTACATACGAGTGGAAATATCACTCGCATACATGCGTGCGTGCGTGTTCACCTCCGCACATCAATGCATTAGTCTTCAACAATTTTCGCTTGAGTAAGTGTCCCGCCAATAACTAGGTCATACGTGGACGGGACGGTTTAAAGTCTCATACGAAAGACCAGAGAAGCGGAGGATCGATCTTGTGAGCACTGGATTCAATGGTAGTCCAGCGCGTTATCCACTACACTACCACCGCTATTGATTTAAAGCGCGACAAAGTAGTACCTGGCACTTAGGGTAGGTTTGGCTTCCTTATTCTTGTCGACGGGTTGGGCTGTGAACTGATTAAGAGGGTGTCTACTGGGAAGGCTTCGTGTCGAGCGGTGGTAGATCACTCTTAAACATTAGGTCTCTCATCGCCGTGGGTTCGATCCTCCGTTGGCACATGTGAGAAAAGCAAAGTTCTGCTTATGAAAGGTCTGGTAGTTTTCTCCCCTGGAGCCCCGCTTAATGTTCAGCTTGACAAACGATTTCTGACAAAAAAAAAGTGTAGACCAGTTGAGAATACTCCCGAAGTGTTTATCATTTAGACTGCAGTAGCCTACGAATTACAGGAGTGAAAGTACCTACTACGTCATCAATTTATGGGTACACAAGGGTTTTAGCAGACAATTTGATTACATAGAAAACATCAGCTGCTGCTATTGGCTGAAAATGGATGCTGAGTTAATGTTATTATTTTTTTCTTTTTAATTCAGTGGTTGAACATGTAAAATTAGGGAGTTGAATTATTGAATGTCTACCAGAATTATTGTTTTGCATTTCTAAACTCTTTGAATTTTCGACAGTTATTTTCATCAGAAAGCAGTTCCGCAGACGGTTGTTGGGTTTGGGTTTACCCGGCTCTCTTAAATGCAACATAAGGTATTGTTTTTCTTTGCTTGTTTAAATTTTGAGTCCACCAGCTAGAAGGAGCTATGGTCTAAAGTAGCCGCGATTCGCAGGAAAGGTGTTGTATTTTCCAAAATGTTTGTATTGCGGTCTATGGGAAATGAATTGGTACCGTCACCCCTACAGAACAACCCGTTTTTCCACATTCACAATGATTCGGTCCAGATGTCAAATCGCTGGATATGGCCCCATTAGTAACAACAATGGCATGGGTTCGGACTAAACATTTTTACCCAGTGGTCAGATATCTTCACCAGCCAAGGGTACTTAGTCCACTTTGTCCCTTGTGTACGTAAAGTAACAAAGTGGACATAGTACCCCTGGCTAGCGAAGATGGTAGGCACACAACGTTGGTACAGCGTCCAAACGTTTGTGACCTTGCATAGACGTTTGGTCGACGTTGGCCAAACGTGGCATGCTCACTAGTTACTATATTAATATTACCTGACGAACCAACTACACACATTGTCATAGCGCAAATGATATCGTTTGCGTTAATTTTTGCGAACAGTACTTGCGACAGGGAACACTTTTATCAGCCTGCGCATCCGCTCAATTTAATCGCTTTGTATGTACTGGAAAATTCAAAATCGAGTCCTGATAAGAAAGTGCAGGCTGATCTGTCTTCACTATTTATACGTGCCGCCATAAGTAAGCTTTCTCGCAATGCAATATATCACTGTCTGGATCGAGATCCGGAACATCCTTTTTCAGGAAACGGAACAGCCCACCAAATAGGGCGGACCGGTTTACACACGCTAGATTGATGCTTCTTTTTTTTCAAATTTTCTGACTATAGATGTACAGTATCGTATGCATCAGTCAAACTAGCCATATCAGCAAACGAAGAATGCATTTCTCCATATCAAACAGGCAGTAATGTGGCGAAATCCGTTGACATTTTCGTGATTTTTTGCGGGATGTTCCGTTGACATTTTCCTGCACATAGACACATAATTTGTGTTGAACTATCGAGTATGTTCCGGTGACAAATGCAAATTACACGGCAAATAAAAATTAGGATTTGTCAAAAACAAGCAAAGCGATTTAAACACGGGTTTCGGGGTCTGGGAGAGAATTGAATTGGACATTGTATTTTATAAAAATGAATAACGTTTCGAAGGAAAGTCAAAAAAATATTTGGATCACCACTAAAAATTAAAACTGCACAATAACAGACTTGAAAATATGCCCGGCATATTGTGCCATAGCGCCCTGCGAAGTCTTAGATCAGCCTGGGCAAGATAACCAATGGTCTAAGCTACCTCTGTGCGGACAGCGACTGGGACTCGATCCAATGGCCTCTCACTCACCGTGCGAGCACTGGTTCGCCGTCAATGATTCTACAGCCACTGGCCGTAAAATTTTACGTAAAACAATGTAATGACGTTTTTGCTTTATTTATTTATTTTTTCTTTGTGTGGATAGGCCTTTTTCATTTAGATCTAGGCTACTCGTGCATCTCGAACGCATTTTTCACTGAAGCATGTGTCACAGGGGAGGAAAAAATCGGGACTCGACTGGGACTCCATCCAAGGGCCTCTCGCTCACCGTGCGAGCACTCTGCCAACTAAGAGCACTACCGGGCCTGACATTTCCCACTGCCTAATTAGATTTGTCCCCAAATTTGCTCGGAACACTATGGTGCCAACGAGACATGCGCTTTTTTGATGCGCGAGGACCTTGCCATGAGCCCACACTAAGTCGGGAGGAAGCAATCGTGACCTGACCGGGACTCGAACCCAGGGTCTCTAGCTTAACGTGCGAGCACTCAACCAAGTGAGCTACTGGGCCACTTGGTCGACATGTGGCACATGTACCAGAAATAGTTTGTCTTTTAGCTACAAATTACGCTTCATCGTCACCGACGGTGAGTCTATCAAGACTGGATCTCGAAACAGCATAAATACCCCGTTGGAGGCCCCACCATAGGTAGTACATTTTAGTGACGTCAAAAGTGAATCTACGTCATGGGTGAAATCATCAGCCAGCTGACATTGTGAAGAAGTATATTTTCGTTTGAACACAATCATTTTCACTGAAAATTCTCAGTAAACTCTCTCTGAAGCAAAGGATTACTATTCAAACATGCTGAAGGAGCTCGCTACACAACTGCAGAGTGCGTTCGATCTTGGTGAGTTTAGCATTTTAAAATTCGATCTCCGGTTGTCAACTTTCGTGTAGCCTGCTCCAAATCGGTTTTTCTACGCCACAATTTTCGCTCTGCATGTTGCTTTTCCCTTTTCATAACTTGTTTAGCATTGGTTTAGCATTGTAAAAATGAGTGATCGGATCAAATGCAAGGTGCTTTGGGGCATTGTCGCCATTTCGACTTCTCGTCGAACGTTTTGAAGTTGCTGTGCAACATTTGCTGCGACGGACCGGACACTAGAGCCTGCATGGCTCCGAAACAGCACTTGCACACCTGTATATTTTTAAATGACATATGGTCTTTCCGATTTTTGACATTTTGAAGAGTCTTGCAGTCTGAACTTCAAGCGCCTGTGCAAGGAACACCCTAGGATGATAAAAGTGGCGATAAAATAGAAAATAATTGTCCGATCATGTTATTTCTTGCTTTGTTAGATCACAGGTCATTGACTTTTTACCCCACAGCAAAAGACGTAAACAATGGTTGGAAATCCCGTGTTCTATAAATAAATACACCAAGGATAACAACGCGGCTGGTGGGTGGGGCACACTATTTTGTTATTTTGACCACTGTCTAGCGCTAACTACAAGTTAACATCGTGTGAGATATGTAGCAGAAGACCTAATATTCCAAACGACGAAGATTACTCCCAATAAAATACATCTGTACACCCGCAGTTCTGAGTTTGCCTGAAGAAATCTACAGCGGAAGTCAGCGGTCCGCCACCATTAAGTAAAACGACCTTGACCCTGTACCGACCTTGACCGAACGACCGACTATCCCGCAGTAAATGGATGAAGTTCGGCTCTAAGTTGGCGCTCCCGGCACTGCGCGCGATTTCATTCCAGGCTACCGCTGGGTTGAGTGTGCGAAGGTTTTGTGAATATTTTACCACTTTTTCAATTTTATATGAGTTTTTTTTTGTGAGATGGCATTTTGAATTTTGTATACGTTTTTCTTATCAAGTATGTGATCGTTTTTTCCCGTGTTTTACAAATAACTGCACCAATCGAGGGTTGTGACCCCCACCATGGCAGAAAATTTCACAGAACAACAGCGTATAGCTCTTGATTTTTGTACATACGGCCACAATTTTCTGATCACTGGTCAGTGTGGAACAGGGAAAACACACCTGCTTAGGTAAGTTACTAAGTAAACACGGTTGCAGAGGCGTTTGCATTTATGTACAAGGGAAGAGTCATTTTTATCACCAGTTGTTGGTTGTAGTGGGGAGGGGGGGGGGGAGAATGGAAAGAGCGGGGTACATTCGGTGTGGAGGAGGGGGAGGGGGTCAGATTCTTTTGGGGTGACTTTGGTGATTTAGCAGGTCCCAGTCATAGAAATAATAATGAAACTCTAGCAAGGCCAATTCTTCTGGGCCCCTGGGCACATAACGTCGAAACAGCATTGAATTCACATTGATTCAACGTGTCAATGAGTTAAATTAACGTTTATTAAACGTTGATTCAACGTTGTGCCCTACTGGTTATAAAAATCTTTTTGCAGTTACTGCAGCAGACTATGGCTTGCAGTTATCCCGGCCTATTAGCATAATGACTAACATGATTTTGATGTTTATAATCAACCAATTTTTTTTTGAAAAAGAACTCAAGGTCTACAAAATAATAAGTGATCTACAAAAGGACTGAAGAACCTTACTAAATGGAAGAAGACATAATTAATAACTTTAAAATAAGCTGTCCCAATACTTATAATTACAATGTGGTTGTGCGCCCAGCACAGACTCAGATCAACCTGGGCATCCGCCCAGCCTGATCGAAATCTGTAATTCGTGGGTTTCAGCACTACTGAAATCTTTCCTAAAAGTATAGATGTTGTTCAACCGACAGACAAAGACCTCACCTTCATCATCATCCTCAGCATTTGCTCAACCTCAGAATCGTCGTCGTCATCGTTACCGTCTGATTTATTCGTCTCCATCGCTGTCATCGTCATCATCAAAAATTGCCTTCGTCATTGTCATCCTCATCATCAGCTTCATCTCGTATATGGTTGTCAACGCCATCACCGTCGCCGTTAGAATTATCGTTGCTGCCATCAACATCGTCCTTTTGGTCACCACCATCATGAAGATCATCATTGTATATCGTGTTTTTCCACATCTTCAATTTCGTCATAATTGTTATCGTCCTCATTGCATAAGGATCTTCATTGTTGGGCATCATCAGCATTTCATGATCGTCGTCTTCATTATTCTCAGCTTTGTCATCATATAAGTCATGATTTACCTCACCATCGGCATTATCAGCATTTTAACCATCATCATCATATTGTCCTGATCCATATTATCATCACAGTCATCACCGTCAATTTTCATCGCCGTCGTCATCAGCATCATTGTAGCCATCTTCGTTATCATTATGGTTGTCATCACATCATCGTGAATTGCAGCAGCAGCAGAACAAGAGCAGACTCTTTTTATTTTCAGGTAACAAAAAGCTACTTTACAGCTGCGAAGCAGATAAAACGCTGTCACTCAAAGTTGGCGCACCTGTTATACTAATAAGGAATTTACCAGGGAAATTATACAATGGCCTCAGGGGTACGGTTCACCATTTAGAACGAGATAAGCCTCCTGTTATTAATTTTAGTGGAAGGATTGTCACACTTGGGAGATCAGTGTTTGAAATTTACTATCCGGAAGAAAGAAAAGTTTTAGCGACAAGGAAACAATACCCACTGAAACTTGCGTATGCGCTAACTGTTCACAGAGCCCAGGGACAAACCATAAAGAAATTAGAGATAGATTGCTATTCCTTTTTTGCTGCCGGCCAAATGGGAGTGGCCCTGGGAAGAGCTCAGCATGCTGATGGCATAAGGGTCCTCAACTATAACCCAACAGCTGCCCACTTGAAACATCCAAAATCAGTTTATGACTTCGATCTATACGAAGGTGTACCATTTCGAGATGACCTAGTCTGTTGCAAAGGTTCAGTTGTACCTAACGTCAATGACCATACAATGGAAATTCCAACAGAAAGAGGAGATGCCGACAAGAACAAAAGTCCATCAAACAAAATATTGCCGCTTCTTCATCAAGACGTAGTCATCAATACTTCGAAAGAATGCCCTTGGATTGTCGATGATTTTATACAGGACCACGAAAGCACTTCTTTCCTTCCTACATCTATAAATATTGAGGTCAAAGAATTATTACAAAAGCATATGTCTTTCCTGTATGATCATGTTGAGAGGATGATGTTGAAAACACCGAAAAGCAATGAAGACTTCGTGAGCCTATATCAAAAGCTTAATACCTTTCTCATCAGTGACACTCACATAGCCTCATGTTTGGTACTGACACATTTTCCAAAGGCACAGAAACTGTCATCGAAAATGGCATACTGGATAGTTAAACAAATGATGAAAAAACTCAGCCATAAAATACTTGACAACCAGTCGAAGAATTTAAATCATACCCAAGAAACCAAGATTGAAACGCAAATGTCAGCGTCAGCAAAATCTAAAGTAAGATACATCGCAGGTGCCTGTATCAATAAAGTTTTGTCAAGACTGCGCTGTTTAGTTGTTAGAAACATTGGGAAAGAGAACAGAAATTCCAAAATAGAAACACACTGGAACTACAGGCTTCACAGGTTGTTAAAATCCTTAAGGATTTCGGAAGAAGAAGCCGTCAACGCCACTGAAGTCCCAGAAAGTTTACTGGAAATAGAATTTAGGCAAGGTCCATCTAGAGGGCTGACACACATAAGTGACTCGGTCTTTACCTTCTTCTCCAAACTCCATCAATGCGTGCAGCGCCTCGTTTCACCTGCAGCATTCCATCTTGGCGGAGACAGTATCCATTTACTTATCAGGCGTAAGCTTTTTGACGACGACGACCTTTTTCTTGCCTGGATGGATCTCTTCTCTTTTTCGAATGATGACGACGATGATACGCTCGCAGCAATACTGATTCAGCTTTACGAACTCGTTACCGAACACTTTTTAAGGATTTCCATCGTCGAAGGTTTGCATACTTTTAAAACTGAAATTCCACGCAAAAAGAAGCAAGCTCTCCGAAGTAAGCTCGCGGCAGTGTGTGAGAGAAAAGGAATTGAAGTGCACAAAGAGAAAACAACAAAACCGACAGATGAGACACTATTCATATGTCCTGCTTGTCAGAAAGTTTGCAGTGAAGAGCCGGAAAGGTTTGACGAGAACAGCATTGGCTGTGACATCTGTAATAATTGGTATCATTTCAGATGCGTTGACTTGACAGGGGAGGAAGATTTTCTGAATCGAGAAAAATCTGTTTGGAAATGTCATGGTTGCCAAAACCGCGGAAGAGGAAAAGGAAAGAGATCGAGTACATGACTTTTGCATTAAATGTGTTAAACGAAATTATGTACAATGGCGCACTGTAGTTTCTTCGTGCACCTCAGCTGTAATTGTCCTTCACAGAGCTCTGACAGGTAGATACTAGTTGTTGCATACAACACAAATTCATGACATTTGAGCCGCTACATGAAAAAAGTGGTTATCGCCCAGCCCGATCTGAGTCTTCGCTATCCATATGGAGCTAGCTTAGACTTAATTTCCGTTAAGCGCTTAGCGAAGAGTCTGAACAGACTGGGCGGATGCCCAGGCTGATCCGAGTCTGCGCTGGGTGCACAACCACTTTGTTGTTTTTCTCGTGTCTTGGCTCATTTGGACATGAAACACAGTGAACACATACTTCGCAGGGTTGAATAAATTTGAGCTGCTACACGAAAAAAAAACACCAAAAAAAAACATAGTGCCATGCGCGCCCAGCGTAGACTCAGGTCAGCCTGGGCAGCCGCCCAGTCTGATCAGAGTCTTCGCTTTGCGGTTAAAGGTTAGTTTATTATCTAAGCTAGCTCCATGCGGACAGCGAAGACTCTGATCAGACTTTGTGGATGCCTAGGCTGATCCGAGTCTTCGCTAGGAGCACATGGCACTTTGTTGGCTTTGTGGTGTCGCGGCTCATTTACAGCTTTCACACATTTACCACAAACTCAAAAAAAGAAAGAAAGGCAAGCCAAAAATAGAAACATCGGCGGCACAGAAAGCAGTAGAAGTAGAAAGAAACGCCGACCTTGCCCTTTATCATTCTTCAACGGTTCTGAAGATTCGCCTGTTCGTCATTGAAGGGTATAAATCAGTCCGCCTATTTTCGCTTCCTGCAGAGACTATCCATCATATTTGGCTTCCGCCGAGACAGTTCGCGATCTCTTGCTTCATGCAGGGACTACCGTCTTCGAAAAATGGCTTCCTGCCGAGACTGTCCGCGTGACTCTGCTTCCTGCCGAGGCTCTCGACAGGAAGCAGAATCATGCGGACAGTCTCTGCTGGAAACCATTTATCATGTACAGAAGTCTCAGCAGGAAGCGAAAATGGGCGGACTAGTTTATACCCTGTGTTGGTACTGTTATTGGTAACGTGACTAGACGAATTTGAAGAAGTTGTAAGTAATTAAGATGGTTATCAAAATTCTTTTCGCCGTCTTTTCAAATGTTATCTTGATATAATGAGAACCGCTTCACTGACCAAATGAATAATGATAAGGTGGTTCAACGAACCCCATATAACGTTGAATTTCGATGATCATTTGTGACAGAATTTGACATTTCTCCGTAGAACCATAATATTGCAGCTCAGCATTATAGCTGACTCAGAGCAGATCTAAAGAGGGACACAACCTATGTTGTGAATTTCCTGTTTGTGTTGAAAATATAGTTTTTCATACATATATGAAACTGATATTTTGAAAGCGTCTGTCTGACGAGAAAGCACATCTCATTTCGCTGTGAAACAGCAAATTTATAAGATGTTGTTTTAGTATTTATAAATTCCCTAGCTATTTATCCATAAATCGCATTATGGGTTTCAATTGTTCGAATGATTGATGGTTATAATTATTATTGGATATCCATTATTGTTTTTTGAAATCCATAATTCGAATTATGGATATCCATAATTCGAATTATGGATTTCTATAATTCGAATTGTGGATATCCATAAATCAAAATTTGGATATCTGTAAAACATATTTACTTATAGTTATCGATTAATGGAATTTTGGTCGTCCATGATTATAGTTATAGACATCCCTAAAACATGTTGAATTATAGATATCTATAAATGGAACTATGAAAGTCCATGATTTGAATTATAGATATCCATATTTCGATTCATGGATATTTATAATTCGACATGATTTATGGATATCTATAACTCGAATGACAGATATCAATAAATAGAATAGCATCATGGATAACCATTATTCCAATTACAGATATCCATAAATCGATTTATAGATCTCTATAATTCGGATTATGGATAGGGTAGTTCGCCCTTGAGTCGAACACCTTTTGTATTGTCTTGCGCTTACAGACCCCGGCTATTGACCCACATCGTGTTTGGGTCATGCAACAGCTAGCGTAGCTTTCCAAGCACCAAAAAGCTGCAACCGTTTAGCCATACTTCGTGAAATAAGGGAAAAATAAGGGATTTTATCCACCTACCCAAATTATCCCTTAAGTCGAACAGACTTGCCCCTGACTCGAACAGATATACTGATCCAGCCATTATAGGACAACCTCGTGTAGGGTCTGTAATATCCAGAAAATCCGCATTTTTTAAATTACATATTTTTGAATCATTTTTGTTTGATGTCAAATTAAAAGACTCTTCAGGAGTTAATGAGACACACAGCAATATACGTAAATGCAAACAAATCCACCCTGTGATTCCTGGAGCATGTAGAAAAACATTCGTTTAAGGGGCTCAGTTTCCATGTGTGTTATTTCATTTATGACAAGCGTAGACCCTTATTGCGTGCATAAAAGACAAGAGGAAGATGTATTTGTGTATTTAGTCTGTGACTGAATGCATTTGCTAGTGATACAGAGATTAAACCGTCTCTGAAACTATATGCCCGTGTTCGACTTCAGGGCGAAACGGTGTTCGACTCAATGACGATGCATAGGTTTGTGTTAATTGTGAAAAATTTTGTTGATTTTACTTATTTTGACCAATAAGTAGTTATCTTTTCGAGCATTGAGAAGCCATGGATTAGTTAAACAAAAATATTAAATTTCGTAAACCAAGGCTCTTTTTGCTACATAATATTAAGTATTTTACAAAATTTATAATAATCAAAATTATGAAATTTAGAAATAGCTCCAGGGGGATACGTTGCGACGACAGCTAGTCGTATGATAATACATGTTTAATATTTGGGACTCTTTTATGCATATTGTTCATAGATTAAGGTAACGTCTGGTATCTTAACAGGTATTGACCCACCAAGTTGAAATATTAATGTTATCAGTTTAATTTGTTCGACTTAAGGGCAAGTTCGACTTAAGGGCGAGTTACCCTATCCAATATTCACCCTGATTTATGGGTATCAACAATTCGAATAGTGGATATTCATAATTTAAAAACGGGTATCAATAAATAGGGAATAAAACTAATACGTTGAAGTCCAATTTGTATGTATGTTGCTTTGCTAACGCTTGAGAAAATTTAACAGTTAGTCTGTATTATCTGAAGGTGAATGGGGTTTATCACCAGGGAACAGTAAATCTTTCTTGGTTTTTGCAGCCCTTCAAACCTTTAAAATGGTGATCGATTCATAAGTGAAAGATTTTGCTACACTTGAGGCAAATTCTTTTTAAAAATGCAATACCTATTACTGCGTGCTTCATTTTAAAAGGAAGCAAAACAGTAAGCCACATGGTGCATGTTGTTGCATATTGGACTAAGGAACAGTTGCAAATCTGTTTGTCGATGCAGCAGTAAATGGGTGCTATTTTTTTTTTTTTTTTTTTTTAATCAGGGACGGTACATCACTACCGCCACTCCAGGGGAGATACGGACCACAAAAGGATATGGATAAGTTAAATTATTAGAGAATGTAACGACATGTTTCAGATTTAAGAACGTGAGATCTGTTGCTGTCAGTGCACAATAAGTAAGTCACGGCTGGTAAACCTAGGAAATACCACGCATTGTGTTAACGTAATTTCGTTCCCATTTTTAAATTTATTTTATTTTACCAGGACGAACGAATCGTGAGAAAAATTAGGCAATGTGGTTCCATGTAAATATGTTTTAGCTTCCTCTGTAAACCTAAGATTTTACTGAAAAGTTCTTTTTTTTTCAAATCTTTCTACCCGCACTGAGCATCGGACAATCTTCCGATGCTCAGTGCGGGTAACGAGATTTGAAAAAAGCAAAGGACCTTTCAGTAAAATCTTGGGTTAAAAGAGGAAGCTAAAACATATTTACATGGAACCACATTGCCCGATTTTCCCATGATTCGTTCGTCCTGGTAAAATAAAATAAGAATCAAAATGACACCAACCTTTGTTCACTTCATTTATGATGTTGGAGCTACCCCATTATGTCCCGTACGAAATTACATTAACACAATTCCGTGGTAGTTCCTACGTTTACCACCCGTGTAAGTGTAATTTAGGTAGATACAAAACTGATTGAGAACATGTCAATTTAATCAATCACAGTATGGGTACATGTTTTATTTTCTGCTATTCTTTCTATGAAGGGGAACAGCTTTTGTGATTTCCTGTTTGCTTCGTGAACAATGACCTTCTAAAAGGTGATCTACTTCGCAAAGTAAAGAATAGACCCTTAGGCCTGATTTCACGTCGTTTTAAGCGCTAATCAAAGTAGTGTTGCATTATGATAAAGGAATAATATTCGACGCTTAAAAGCTAGTCTGTGTTTAAAGGCGACGTGAAATCGGTCCTAGGAGTGACGACTTCTTTTCTGTACGAAGAAGCCATGCAAAAATAGAAATAGCAGAGTTGCTTCCCCAGACAGTATACAAAAATTCAACTTAGGATAATCAACATATTTAGATCATTTAGAGTTAAACGTTTGCTCAGTATAATTTGATTTTGTTGTGGAAGTTCACCCAAATTTTTTGCGCTAAACTTTGGGTTATATTGAACAAAAGGTTGACTCTATTTGACATTGCCTAACAATTGAGAAAAGTTAAGAAAACGATTCATTTAAGAAATAGATCAGCTGTAGCAGTGAATTGTTGAGTAATAATTCACTGTTTGGATGTCAGTTGTAAAGCAGATCATATCACGAGCGCGGAGCGCGAGTGATATATCTACTTACAACTGACCGACAAACAGTGAATCAATACTCAACAATTCCATGCTAGAGCTGAACTATTTCGATTCTAACGGTCATAAACGCTGAAAAATTATTATTTTCATTCAAACTCTCCCAACCTTCATGCCAGCGCGTTCATGCTCCCGCCAATATTCTTAACTGTATCTAACGTAAATGTACATTATTATGGCGATTTTAAAAAAGAAAAAGAGAAGTTACACCGTCTAACGTCTCAAAACGTCACAAAATTACGTCAGTAATGCAAGTGACGCCAGCAATTAGATTCACGAGCCTCGAGACAGTGAATTGTTGCAGAATAAGACACGGTATCTTTCCAATGCTTCTATAGGCGCACTGTGTTAGAATAGTAGTTGATGGATGGATGACTTGCGATTTTACGTTCTTTTCAACAGTACTTCAGTTACATCAGCACGATGGGACGGTGATAATGAAAGTGAGCAATGGAATCCCGTTTACGGTAGGAAACATTCTAGCCTCTAGCGGGGCTCAAACACGGTCCGCTACATCAGTAGGCCAGCACTTAACCCACTGAGAAACCAGGCCCCGAGGTTATAAAACATTTTTCGTGCTGAACTCAGCTGAGCATGAAATTTTTTCTGCTGATAAATATGAAAATGCCAACTAATGTTGGCATTTTCATATTCATAAGCAGAGAAAATTTCATACTCAGCCAAATTGAGCAAGAAAACAACCGTACTTATCAGTAATTTGCTATTTATTAGCAGGTAAAATTTCATGCTCAACTCAGCTGAGCATGAAAAAAGTTTTATAACCTTGGGCCCTGGCCCCGAGGTTATAAAACTTGAGTACATTCTCAAACTCAGTGTGCTTTATTTTGAGTTTGGGATTATTATACTCGTTTTATAACCTCGGACCCAGGGTTCCTCATTTGGAGTTGAAAGTTTGCCCATGATGACATGTTTATATGAAAATCACTCTTAGTTTTGGTTTGTCTTGGACAAAGGTTGGGCTCCTTTTAATTAGCGTTAAATTCAACTGAAATACATTTATATATGTGTGAAACATTATCAACATACACTCTTTTGTTTTATTGCCGAAAACTCAGGGTGCCCAACTTACGTCACGATCACGTGATTACAACGCCAAATATTTTGTATTCAGAAAGAAGAAAAAATACTTTCGAGCAGGATACGATATTGGGTATCGTTTGCCTCTCATGAAAATGAAATAAGAGATATTCATTGTTTTAATAACGTGATCGTGCCGCACGTTGCCGACTCTGAAGCTGCTGTTTTCCATACCCAGTTGTGCGAAGTAGTGACCCCGGCACGGATGCCAGCTATACGCCGGTCGACTCAAGGGCCTAACGGCCTTTTGGTAGGATCAGTTTATTCAGGTACGGGCCCTTGTATGGGTCTGCACATTGTTGGTTCGGATATCAGCATAAACCGGGTGATTTAAAGGCATACGACTTATATAGTTGCGCGGGCTGATCAATGCCTGGCATGCTCGGTCCATCACAGCAAAAACAAGTAAAAATTAACATTGTCTTTTGACATAGAACGATTGGGAAGTTGTAGTGCAGGTGTGGAAGGCCTGTATACATTTTGATGTTTAATAGTCTGACAACTTCAGCATGGTGAATTCTTCGATCGCCTCTTATTCAATGGACAAGGAGTTGTAGCTTTGAAGTTAAGTGCCTTAGTGCTGGCATTGCTCTTGGATGAAACTGATGTCTGGCTCAAGCAAATGGATGTATTGGAAGGACCATACTGTGCCAGTGTTGGGTTGGTGTTAAGGCCGTTACATGTACCTCGCTGTTGGCAGAAGTGATTCTCTACGACGTCCGAATTGACGTAAGCTGGTGTTATGCTATCGCCTTGACCAACTAACGCTCTGCACATAGACGAAAATCCAACTACGGTTGAGTTTAGGTCGTCTCTTGTCTCCTGCGGAAGCAAGTGTTTAGATGGTGTGTACTGAACAGAGTCATATACACAGTTCTCCCAGTCGGTGAAAAACTTTAAAACCCCTCCCAGCTGATCTAATCTTGTGTCCTTTGGATCGGTAATGGGCCTAGTATCCCGGAATATGTCTACTAGAATGGCTGTGTTGTGTAGTAGCTCGATTGTGGCAGACAGTCTTTCTGGCTCCTCAAGTGTTGCCTGGTACGACTTCATTAAAAAGAGCATATCCTTATCAAGGACTTGTTCTGCCAACCGATTCCTCATCTTGCTGGTACTTGTTAGCTGTATGTGTTCTTTTGTGAGGTATCGATGAATACGAAGCCCGGATTGTGTATTAAAGGAATATGCTGACTCGAAATGTTCCCAGACCACGGGTTTATCAAAGATAGTTAGGTGACGACCAGGGGCAGATTTATTTGCTAGCTTGCTTGACTCGATGCTGTTCCTTATTCTCTTTATTACGTGCTTACTATCTTGGATGACAAATATTTTATGTTCAACATTATATATATCTTTTGTTAGATACTTGGCCGCTCTAGCATCACCACCCAATAGCATATGCATGAACGCTCTGTTGGTTGAGGCGCCATCTAACATGACATAGTCAACTGTGAAATCCTGCTCGTCTAACGCATCAACACATTCCCAGAAATTTATGAAAAGCTGATGTGTAGTAGCTGGATTTGATCCGTAGTAAGCTACTGGCCATCTGAAGCCATGGAAAATGAACTGCAGAGAGTGGGTCGCTAGTTCTACTTTTTTCCGTTGCTATTGATAATGGAGAGGATATTGTTGGTATCGCCCATGTCAACTCCTCCTACAATAGACCAGGCATCTCCCTTGCGTACGATTTGCAAATCGTCCTGTATAGACATCTCGTCGATGACAAGTCCCCCGCGTCTACCAAAATCACTTATCCGTTGTCGTTGTGCTTCCTTCTTCATCTATAGTAAATTTTCATTGTTAAGGCCTGGTGTTTGTTTTATACAGTTCTTATACATACGGAGTAAACTCTCACTTGGTAAAAGCAACATTTCTGAGTTTCTTAGCTCTCTGTAGGTTCGCGGTGATTTTACATAGATATTTAAGCAGAAACTGATAAATTCCGGGTCCCATTTCCTCTGGTGTGGTTCCAGATCTGTCTTGCTGTTGTTCAGTTGCATCTTTAGAAGCAGTTTAAATTTTTCTGGCGCACCTGATGATAAAAGCTCGTCGATAATCTGAGCATTCTTGTCCGTAAACGATGATGTTTCGGCTATATTAGCACCGTCTTCGGTGTGCAAAGTTTCCAAGTCATTGTTGGGTGTCTTTGTCACTTTTGTTGGTGGTGTGCCTTGGTCTGTGTTACTGGCTTCCCTCTTCTTTGTTCGAGCTGCTTTTTTCATACATACTTGGCAGTGGTCTACTTTTGCCGAAAATGACAGTATGTTTTTACAGTGAAGAGACCTTGTTCTTTTTTCAGTGAGATCTCCTTTCAGAACTTCTCGCCACTCTTCAAAAACGCTCTCATTTGTTTCCGCTTCTGTCGCTAGGAACCCCTTACATATGCGCAAACGCTCCATTATGTAGATCATGCCATCTATGTTGTTTTGGGTGGGCTGTAACGCATAATTTAAGGTACATGGAACTTGTCTGCAAGAAACAACAGTACCATCTTTCCCAAATGTTGCAGATATCTGAAGGTAATTGCCGTTGACTTGATATTCTCTGTAGCAGGACACCTCTAATTCCCCCTTTTCATTGACGGTTGCACTGCAGTGTTCTGGAATGGTAAGTGTGTTGGCCTCTGCAGCTGGAACTCTTGATGAAAGCCCTAAATACGCGGTGTATTGGTCTCCTCCACAAAACACAAGACATCTCTCTGTATTGAAGAGGCTCGGAATAAGTTTACTTATCAAATCTTTTGTTGGTGGTAGAATATTGTGGGCAAAGAAATATTCCTGGCAACTCGCGTAGATATCGTTCAGCTTACAGGGTTGAGAACATTCCGTGTCTATTTGATAATGAGTCGCAAGCCTGAAATGTAAAAAGAAGCTTACAGGTCTTGAACGCGGTCGGTAGCCATAACGGGGCCTAGGTAATTAAATCCAAAACGGGACCTACTTGATCAGGTTTAGACACCTCTGTAAAATGTTGTCTAACACAGGGAATAAATAATATTTTAGAAGGAAAATTCGAGGAAACAGAGAAAGATAAGACCGATGGCAAGAATCGCACGGAACTCAATTCATACATCACATTGTGGAACAGTCTGATTTTGCAAATTTTGTAGATCACTTTGACCAACTTTTCATGCTTCAGTGCGGATTTGCACATATCTTGAGCACATTTTTGATATCACTTAATATTTTGTGATATCTCTTATAATTATGTGATATCACTAAATCGATTTAGTGATATCACAAAATCGATTTAATAATGTCACTAAATACGAATTAGTGATATCACATAACTAAATAGTTGATATGACGAAGTCGATTCGGTGGAATGCATCATCCCTTAAGTCAGCAAAAATCAGCATATGTACATGCACCTGTTCACATAGGGCTCGTTTTGGATTGTCTGATTACCTAGGTCCTCTTATGGCTCAAACCGGGCTGACGGAAACGCGTGAAAAGGACAATTATCTCTTAAACCTTCGGTGTTTTCCTGGAAATGTATGCTTTTCCATCACTGGTATCTTTCAGAACAAGTTTGAAAATAATCATTAAACTGGAGTCAACCTATCACATAAGCCCCCCCCCCCTCCACACACGCTCCCGTCACCGGCCGGTGCATTTGGTTCAGTTGAGCAAACATGCGAACATTTGGCTTGTCTAGCCTTTTTCTTCCACAAGCAATGAGTTAATAGTCAGATCAAATGAAGTTTCGAAATAACCTCTGCTTGTTACGTGTACGGCAAACAAAAGTCAAATGAGCCGCGACACGACAAAACCAGCAAAGTGGCATGTGCGCCCAATGAAGACTGCGAGCACAGTATGCCCTTGTCCTACTTTTACCTAAATAAGTAGGACGCCCCGGCTCTGGAAGTTATAACCTGCAGCATCGCCCTGTGGGCGAAGATAAAAGCTGCATAAAATGCCGAAAATACAACAAATCTTCCCTTTACTTAGCATAAGCCTTCTTTATGTTGTTTCTCACAATTTAGGTCTCCAAGATGCAGGTTCTTGATGTTAAAATGGTTTATATAATAGGGTAATTTTCTGTGACAAAAAAGTCATTATTGAATATGTATTAAATGTATTCAGGTCGGAAAGTGGACGTTAATGCATAAAGAAGGGCGTCCTAGCAATTATTTTTCCAACTCTTTCACATATTACCAGGCTGAACAGATAAAACAATGTTACAGTGTGTAACAAATGCCCCCGAAGGCGCCTTAAACTGACCTTTGTGACCTTGACCTTGGGCATAGAACCTGAGTCTTGCACATGATATACATTCTCATTTCATTTTACTTTTCTGTAATGTTTAAATGCACTTTGGAAGAGGATTCAAGGGGACTAAATTCAACCACTAAACAAACTGTGTTGTGTCCTTGACATTGGGTGTGGGAACCTAAATGTCGCTCTTTACATATTATCACTATAATTTACTTTTCTTTACGTTACCATTTTATCATGCTTTACCTTTCAGTGAAACTTGATGAAATTCGCTTCAGCAGTTTTGAGTCAATTCAGAGACATCATTTGACCTCTGAGCCTTGACTGTGATCCTGACCTTGGGCAACAAAACCGTATTTTGTTTGTGACATATTCGCTCACTGTTTTATACCTTTTCATGAACTTTAATGAAGTTTGCTTCAGTACTTTTTAGGTAATTGAAGACGAATGATTTGACCTTTGACCTCTGGCTATATGACCTTGACCTTGGGTGTTGAGAACCTATGTCTTGTGCATGGTAAATCATCTCATTAGGCTTTACCTTTCTTTAAAGTTTGCTTTGGTACTTTTCTGAGTAATTGCCGAGACATGATTTGACCTCTGGCCCCAGATTGTGACCTTGACCTTGGATTTGGGATCATAAATATTGTGTGTAACATACCTTCTCATTATGGCTTACCTTTCTGTGAAGTTTGATGACATTCGCCTCAGCAGGTTTTAAGTTATCACAGAGGCGAGATTTGACCTTTGACCCCTAATTGTGACCTTGACCTTGAACCTGGCAACCCAAATCTTATGTGCAATACAGCTTCTCATTATGATTCATGTTTCTGTGGAGTTTCATTAAATTTGCTTCAGTAGTTTATAAGTAACAACTGAGAGCCAATTTTGAGATAAAATTTAACTTTTGACCCAACTGTGGCCTTGACCTTGTGCGTAGGACCCTAAGTCTTGTGCGCGACACACCTTCTCATTATGCTTT
The DNA here is from genome assembly GCA_963989385.1 of Ctena decussata. Taxonomy (NCBI): domain Eukaryota; kingdom Metazoa; phylum Mollusca; class Bivalvia; order Lucinida; family Lucinidae; genus Ctena; species Ctena decussata. The sequence goes on along the minus strand of OZ022502.1, from coordinate 65,006,735 downwards.
ATCTTTCTGTAAAGTTTCGTTCAATTTGCTTCAGTAGTTTTAAAATTATGACTGAGACACGATTTTGAGACACAATTTGACCTTTGACCCAATTGTGGCCTTGACCTTTGGCGTAGGGACCTTCTCATTATGCTTTATCTTTCTATATTTACACTTTCCACTGACTTCCAATAGGTGCACCCTTTAGAGCAACTGGCTTCATACACCGATGAAGGCCAATCGATCATGTGACGTTGTCGTCAAGCGACGTCTTATGTAAACAAACGTCTTGATTGGTTCTTTTAACGTTCGATTGACGCCACGTCAGGGCGACGGCTGTTTAACGTTATGGCCGAACACGTCGTTACTAAGTTTTCTTCAATCCATACTTTGCCTATTCTACACTAAATTACCACGAAAACGGCACAGAGAGGTTCACAAATAAAGTGCAAATATAAGAATAAAAATTTGATTTTTCAGCGTTCATCGCGTGAAGAAGCCAGTGGTCGTCGCTAAAATTCTATAAGAAGCGCTTCGCGCTTCATGGAATTTTAGCTCCGCCCACTGGCTTCATCACACGATGAACACTGAAAAATCAAATTTCAATTCTTAAGTGAAGTTTCATCAAATTTGCTTAAGTAGTATTAAAGTTATCGCTGAGACACGATTTTTAACGGACGGATGGCCGGACGGACAGCCGGACGGACGGTACGATTTTAATATACCACCCTAAGTTCCTTCAGGGGCATACAAAAGAAACCTGTGTCCATTTTTTTCCAGTAAAAAGCAGGTGATTCTACTTTTTCAAGGTTGAACAATTTCACTTACACATCTGTCTTTGTCTAAGTAATATAATAATTATACTGTATGTGTACAATAGATAAAAATGAGAAGTCAGCCAATTTTCATGGAGATACGTTAAGTTTTTATGGTTGTATACATAGTTTGTATTTACCACAAATCACCACCTTATCCGATCAAAGGGAAACAGCGATATAGATCGATCCCCTCCAAATCCCCACCCCAACTTCTTCCGCTGATTCAAGAAGGGCAGGTGTCAGTCATTGACAAAAGTATGTGCACTTAGTACTGGTTAACAGCTTATGAGGTCTCAGTCTGCCCAGGAATAGTGTGGTTAGCAGCCCCGGATCCAGGGGGAGGGCTTTGGGGCTTCAGCCCCGCCATCTGGGCCTCTGTGTTATGTATAGTATGTAATACTCCAGATAATTAGGAGTGCATGTATCTGATGACATTTTGAGATGATTTATACATGTAAATATATGTTGTTACAAATCATTTGAATCGCCTCGACGAGGCGATTCTAATGAGATGTCACGACATATATTCCAAGGCAAAAGAGATATAAAACAACTCACCAAGTTGATCCCTTATTATGTCCTACCAGCCCCACCAGTTATCCAGAGCCCCACCAGTACATGGTAGTCTGGATCCGGGCCTGGGTTAGGTTCGCTGACCGTCTTTAGATGACCACATCTGTTTAACGTATATGTAAAGCAACAACGCAACAACAACAGTTTGTTCATATTGGTGCGTCATCTATTGCTACTACATTTCATATGCGGCATGCAGTATGCTAAGTATGCGCCGATCTACATTCCAGCCCGTGACAGGTTATATTCACGTTTTGGATTCTGAATTGCTATATTGTCCGATTTCTATAGAAGCATTCCACTAAAGCTCAAAGGACTTTACAATACTACGCCAGACGTGCCCTGAGTTAAATAATGCATTAAAGTATCCATAGTCCTATTGTATCTCAGTGGTGAAAACGTATAAACTCAAATCATTGTAAAAATAACGGTTCAACCTTCACGTTTGGTAATAAAGTGTGGGTTGATGTGCATATATATAGTCATATAACGTGCAAAGGTTAAGAAAACACCGAAAAAGCGTCTAGCAATGCTACATAAACATAGGCGGGATAGTGATTGGGACTCCGCGCCTGTACATTGTATTTTTACTATTTTAGTCAGCGTAATGAAATTGAAAGTATGTCATTTTAGATGCCAACTAAAATGAACCAAATGAGCCGTGACACGAGAAAACCAACAAAGTGGTTGTTCGCCCAGCGCAGACTCAGATCAGCCTGGGCATTCGCCCAGTCCGATCAGACTCTTTGGTAAATGCTTAAAGTGTAGCTATGAGTCTAAGCCTCTTCCATGCGGGCAGCGAAGACTCTGATCAGACTGGGCGCACAACCACTTTGTTGGTTTTCTCGCGTCGCGGCTAAAATAAGTTTCCAAACTCTTTTTATGTGGAACTCAGTGACGACCTGGCTAATCACGGTCATTTACAATGATGAAACGATAGTGAGAAGCTTGCAGCGATACCTCATGATAAAATTTTTCATGCTGATAGAGCAATGGAGCCTGTAATGATGCATTCTGACAAAGATTTCATATGCACTATTCTGTGAAAAAAATCTGTAGGGTTTATGGGAAAGGCAATGTTAACTGGCTGTGTGATGATGACGACCAGGTAAAAAAGCAACGTCTAGTTCTCATTTGTTATTATCACCCGGTTTTTAACTGGTTAACATCATGCATGACTAAAACTTACACCTACTTTTGAGAGAAGTTGATGCACAAACATTATGTTCTACCATTTCTTCAAAGGGTGACAACTTTTGTGACTTTCTGTTTGCTTTTCTGGACGACAAAGCCTTTCCGAAAAGGCCTGCAGTGTTAAAAATATAATTAACTCTATAAACTGGACAATTTATTTCATTTAAGAGTAGATTCCACTGAGAAGGACCAAAAATGGTAATGGAAGTTCCTTTCCCTGAAATTGTACCCTATCAACTTAACGCAGAATTTGATATATTTAGAATAAATTCTAAGACTCAGATAGAACGTCGTGTGAAAATTGTTTCGATTATTTCGCCAATGCGGGGTCAAACGCCCATGACTTTAATATAATAATCTTTATTTATAGTCGCTTATTTTTATTAACAACTAACATAAGCTCTGTAGAGCTTTTATTGCGACTTATGAATACTATATACATAAATATGAGCTGAGCTGTGGATAGTTTTTTATCATGAATTTAAACATTTGGTGCAGTTTTCTGTAAATCGGGATTACTGAATATTTTGTTGTAGTTCAGCTACCTGAGAGAACTTAATATTTTACGACAATCTGTTTGCAAGATAAAATCTAAGCGATGTTTACTCTGTCACAAAAACTTATGAGCATTTGTTTAAAATATAGAAATATAGTTATGGACTTGCAATGGGTAAAACGCCTAAGCTTCGACTACAATCATGTATCGATGTTCTTCTTGCTGAAAATACAGCTTACTGGGGCGTACGGCAAAAAGTGATATTGCATGGTAATAATGTAAAAGCTTGGGCCTCTGTAGCTGAATGAGTCTCGTTACATGATGGAAGGTGTACAACAGACATGGTAAAGTGTGTGTGTGGGGGGGGGGGGGGGGGAGGAGCAAACCGCCCACCTATAAAAACATTTATCTAATTGGAATATTATTTTCGGGCAAAGGAATTAGTGCTGTCTAAAAACTAGCAATCAAATCTGGAAACAGGATAATAAGTAGCCCATGGCGTTTTGCCCTATCTAAAAGGCGTTTTGGTAGGGCAAAACGCCCAAATTGTTTAAAAATACAAATTCTGTAATTATGTTAAAATCCAGCCATATTTCCAGATTTAAGTGCCGCATTTGTAAACAACCTTGTTTGCTTTAACAGAAAAGTTTATTCCGAATTGGCTCGGGCAGTTTCATAAAAAGTAGAGCAGAGGTATGTTTACTTATTTGGGGGTAATTTGCAGCCCCCACCCCCTCTAACCCCCAACTATGTTTTATGGAGTGGCTCATGTCTAAAATTGATTGGGAGGAGGGAACGGGCGAAGGTTCATCTACTGGTCTAATGGGGGCCTCCCCCGTCCTAAACCCAGGACTTCCTCAGATTCTCCCTCTCCCTATGCAAACAAACACAGGCATTTGACGGTTTCTGGGGTCTCAGAAATAAAGCATAATCCTCAATATGCCCAGAAAACGTATTTTCTATATATCTCACTAGAGAAAATACCGTTTCTGGACATATCGAGGCTAATGTTTACTCTCTGAGACCTCAGAAACGTCAAATGCCTGTGAAACAAACCAGCAGACCCCCCCCCGACACCCAACAACACCACCACCCTGGTATTTGGGAAAAAAGGAAACTATTTTACCGTTTACCACACTTACCAACAGCTGGCATCAAAGCTATCTGCCATATTAAACAATAGGTTAAAAAATTCTACTCTAGGTTGAAGAGGCTATCGAAACTTCTTTTGTTGTTGTTGTTCTTCTTCTTCCACTTGTTGCTTCACGTTGGCTATTCTATTCTATCCAAAATAACGGTTCCCAGCGCGTGCGGGTAAAATACATACCTTGGTTTTTTTTATTCTAAATAGAGCGAAATGCGTAAAATAAAATCTACTAAAAATACTTTAATCATATGTGAATCAAAACTGAAGGAAATCGGATTTTTTGGCAGTAAATATTATTTGATAAACAATTTCCGACTGCGGTATCACTGGATGGCGGAGAACCGGCTTCAGGAAGTGCAGAAAATGACAAAGAAAGTATGAATTTTCTACAAGCTGTGGTGTTTATTGACAAATTCACAGAGACAGTGGGAATAAATAAACATTTGGCAAGATGTCTCACACGATGCCGGTACGTTCAGAGTATCAACGGCATTAAAAAACAGCCTAAAACCGTACTTTGCATGTACCCCACCCACCTGTCGCGTTGTTATCCTTGATCTATATTTATTTATAGAAGTTTATTTATAGACTGGGATTCCCTGCATTTGTTTGGCGATAAAGTCAATGACCTGTGGTTAGATTGAAGTATGATTACACTAAACATTTTAAATAAGGAAATATTTCTGCTTGCATTTGATTTGCTTACATTGAGGCAAATATCCATATACCGTGAGAATATGGAGTCGGTATTTCTGCCTAACCACTTCAGGGTAGTATTGTGTGCCCATAAAAATATGACACTCACCAGAAGATAGAAAACGCAGAAATGCTTTGAGGTTTAGATGAAATACTAGAGAGCTTAACTACATATAGTATGTTGGATTGTTGGTCCTCCTTATTTGGTCAGGCTTGCTTGTATCTTAAATACCGTGAGAATAGGGAGTGCCAGTCTACGTCCTTTGAATATGCTTTCTGTGTATACAGGTATTCAAATTCATGCAATTCGATATTCGAGCTTTTGGGGACGTCTCAGTGAGGTGGCTATCGTCAGGAGGCTCGGCTGACCTGCTTTTCTTACCTACTGGACAGAGTTTGTTCTATTTTTAGCGGTGCTGGAAAATTCTGTCTTGCCCATGGGCTAGGACAGCTCACACGAGCTTGACTTCTGTGTATCTCTACACGCTCATTTGAATTCGGTGCACCCGGCTTGGCGATTCTATACTTCATGCATTATTTTTTCATAGGAATGAATTTCCACATCAATAAAATCTCAAAGTTTATTTATTCCTTATAATTCCATTATCATCTGTTTCTATGTCTTAAAGTCGGAAAAGGATCCGAAATAGTCAATGTTTCACCGTGACAAACACTGTCGAGGGTGCCGCCATTTTGAAGACGTTATCAACTGACGTTTGAAATGACGCTGTCGTTACGTCACAATTAACGTCATACACGCGCTTGCTGTAGTCGTCTCAATCCAAATTTTGTTCTTCAATATGAATTTCAGTTAGAAAATCCAGAAATGCGGATGTGCCTAGGACCTACTTTTTATTAAGAAGCCATGAGGCTGACACGGTTGTACTACTTACAATTGTACATGTTCGCATGAAATATGCCTCATAGATCCCTATTCAATTTGAAATAACTATTATTGTAGGTAAGAAAAATAATCAATCATTGGTCTCCGATGCGGACAGGGAAATCCCAACCCTCGGGCACAAGGGGTGTGTCGGAAACTCGGCAAGCCTCGTTTCCGACACACCCTGTGTGCCCTCGGGTTGGGATTTCCCGCATCGGAGACCAATGATAGATTCTATTTATCCCTTCTTATCTGGAGAGCTGATTCATACAAATCTTCAGAGCATTCTGTTGTTTTTCTCTCAGGATTCTTTCAAGAGACATTCAGAAACAGATAGGTGTTCTTCACCAACACTACATTGCATTTGACTTCTATGTGATTTTGTTCCTTATATGGAAAGTGACATTATATGTGAGATTGGTGTGCTTTGGCTATAAGAAAACTAGTCATGGCTTTAATCTGGGCTTATGTGGGGCCCAGCACAATTAGAACCGTCGGAATATCCGACTATACCCCCTCTTAATGGCTTTAATAAAATGGTGCTATTTTCGTTACACAGAAGGTAGAGAGAGAGTACTCATTGTCAGCATGTGTACCAGATATCCAATATTCTACCTAAATTCCGTTCTATGAAATACAAAATGAAAACAATTCACTTAGACAGAAAGAAAAAAAGGTTGCTGTGAAATCTGTTACAAAAAATTGAATTATTCGTAGTTAGAAGAGAGAGAACATCAGAAAAGTATGGGGAAAAAGAAGCAGGAAAAGGCTGGTTCTCAGTCCACCAATACGACAAGCTATTATCAACCTGAAAACCAAATATAGCTATTCTGACTTGCAATGGCTGCGTAGATACCGTTGACGAAAACTTTTATTATCAAAAGTATCAAGAGAAAGAAAATCAAACAAATACAGGAAGAATAAACCGTTAGGGCTTGTTTGCAAAACATCGGTACAATGAATTGTTATAGGTCGTTTGCGAAAACGTGGAGTGCATATAAATTGATTTGATTTCATTAATACCGAATAGATTTTCATGAAACTTTGAATACCATAATCTGTTACCTATACGAACTCCTGCTAGGAAATTTAGAATGTTTTGACCTGTGAATAAAAAGTTACTCTATTAATCATTACCACTTTTCCTCTCAGTTTTGTGCCATTCTTACACAGGAGGTAACCATAACGGTACAACAGCTATTGTTGTTCTATAGTTACTGTACAAATACTAATATTCATTCACAAATTACCACATTGTCGTCTGAAATGTGTTTACTCACTAGTGGGTAAACAATTTGCTTTAGCGATAATGGGCCAATCACTTGAAAAGGATTTTCTAATGTGTTTCTCCAATATATAAATAAATGTCCATATAATGGGTGTACATTAACATTGGCTGTTCTCAAAACTGCACCAAGCAAGCATAAATCTTCAAAGATAAGGGACAGTTTTTAACTTGTAATTGATCTGATAATTTTTTGTTTAACTGTCAAAAAAATCTGAGTTTCCTTGCATGAGTTCGTATGGGTAATAGATTAAGGTCTGCTAAGTATCATGGAAATTTATTCAGTATTTATTGTAATGAAATTAAATCAATTTTTGCCCTCCATTTTTTCGCAAACGACCTATATCAATCTATATACAAAATATGAACAGTCTACCTTGAAGGGTTGCTGAGCAATCTGTTACGAAAACTGCATTATTCTAACTTGGCCAGCCTTGAAGGCGAAAGGAGACAACTCCTCCGCCCTTACCTGTCTGATATCATCGATAGTCAACTACACAATGGCGCGAGATAGGAAATCGTTGATTAATGCTTCGTCAAACTGTTCCTAATAAAGACAAATAAGATTTCCTGATATATTCTGAAAGCCTGGTTTTTTGCCAACTTTTTCATATTTTTGTCTTATTTTTCACACAAGTATTTATTGCTTCAAAAGACTGATTTTATGACGACATGCCGCAAAAGTCATTTTTCCTTTGGTGCTGTGTTGAAATGTCGTATTTTAAATACCTGTATACATGGGCTGAACATGACGTCGCTATCAACAATCTTGCAAACATATCACGGCCGTGTCTGGTTGTGACAGGGGGGCTCATGCTCACTTTTATAAATATTGTATAATCCAGCCAGCTGTTTTCAACTGCGAAAAAAAACTATTTTGAATGAAAGAAACTTTTCCCTGATTTTTTCTGAAAGTATAGATAATGAGCTTTCTAATGATACTAAAATTATATCTTTAGCTCACCGGGATTTTGCTTCACTTTTCAATTTTTCATGAAAATTTAAACTTACTTCTGCAAATTATCGTTGACAGCAATTTCTACCTATGGCACGACTGCCTTCCATACATAGTAAAAGTACGTATACGAGCCGCGACCTGACAAAACAAACAAAGTGGCACATGTCCAACAATGGATCCGGTAGCAGATATTGGAAAAACAGGGGAATTAACCTACTAGACAGGTAGCTTACCAGTAGCCGACAGAATTACCTGTTAAATTTCCAATACATCTGTCCAGCGGATTAGTAGTGGAGCGGGATATAGCGAAAATACTTCAGTTGATGATACAAGCATGAAATTTACAGGATAGCAAGTACCTGGCATGCACTTTAACATAAGATCGTGGGCCACTTGAAATTATGTCATTTTCAAGATGGCCGCCGCAAAAACAAAATGTCTGCCATTTTATGTACTTTTCAACACATTTTTTAAGGTAATAGTCCAGAGGCCCGTTGGCATGGATGTTTATTTTATGCCCTGATTATAGTCACTTAGAGCATTGACTTAGGGAGTTGCAAAATGGTTGTTGCCAGTGTTTCTTTCCACACTTTACCGAAAAAATGGCCAAAGTGGTGGGTGGGGTAACACTGGTCCATTACAGCACCTAAATGCAATAAACGCAATGTAGAAAATACTTTGTGTCATAAATATCCCTTTTTAAATGTTCTAATACATAAAAAGCAAACTGAAGTCTGGAAATGATGACCAAAAAGCATGATATATTTGTAACGTATATAACTGTAACTAAAATACAAATAATCAATGAGAAACAGACCAAACAGTGGAATGAAATTTTTACATGTGGTCCTAAATTAGCATAATCTATCGCTTTTATTTGACTCATGCTCATCTCAACTTTGACAGAATTCCTTTATATATTTTGAATCAGTTAGGTTGCAGTTAGTAGTGGCAATATCAGTTGAAGACAGAATGTAACTTATTTCTTATGAATTCCTGAAACACTGGTGAGAAGGTATAATTAGCTTTAGTCTGTATTATGTCTTAAATTGAAAAACTGTACAAGTACGCAATGTAAAATGCTATTCTTATATTCATTAGACAATAATAATTTTGGGTTGTATCTGAAAGGCAACCAAACAGTAACATTACGTAACATAATCGAAATCCGTCCCAGGAAGAATAATCCAGGGTCATATGTAATAAAAATCGGGTCTTCGTGTAGACAACAACTTCAATTTGATGTTGTTATCATAATCAGTAAAGCAGTCTTTCAGCGCCTCAAAAATGGTTGTTGCTATATCATTTTATGTGTTTTACCTAGAAACTGACCAAAGTAACGGGTGGGGTAACATTAGCGTGTTACAGCCGCAATCTGTTACAAACGAAATGTAGGGAACAATTAACGTTATAAATGTAAAGCGCAATTAAAAATTATCAATATGATTTTTTTTAAATCTAAATAAATAGCTATAATGACATAATCATCAGTCAAATAAGACCAGTAACGTACATAACCGTGACTAAAACATAATTAACATACATGAATCGCTGGAATGAATTTTATATGATTGGTCCTTAATCAACATACTCTGTCACTTCTCTTTAAACCATGTTGAAAGAACTGCTTGCATATGTTGAATTAGTTAAGTAGCAGTTAGCTGTGACATTGCCAGCTGAAGAGAAAAGTTTACTTTTCCTTAGGATTTTCCCCAAAACAGTTACTGACGAAAATATCTATCTGTAGATGATATAGCCTTTCAGTGTAACTGTTTATGTCTTAAGTTTACACATGTGAAGCAGCCATGAAGAAACACCACTGTTTGTGCCTCCAAGTCTGATAATATGGGATTGTCCTGTATTTAAAAGGCATTGTAACAGTAACATTACGGTACATATCTGTAATGTATTAGGAATAAGTTTTTTTTATTTGAGTAAATTGTTTTCAAAGGCTCAATTCTTGGATGCCAGAAAGCATTTAACTTACCATTGATATTAAGACAGCAAATATTTACTTTTTATACACTCACAAGAACTCAACATGAACATCTGAAGCATTTAGAATTTTCTTAACATTTTTGACTTACAGCAACCCCACAAAACGCATCACTTAAAATCTTGGGGGACCAGTATAATATGTATAAGTTGACCTAACTGATCCATGTTTAGGTTTAGAATTATCATAGGGGAGATACCTGTTTCCCTACCTGTGCTGTCTACCGAGGCAATCAGATAACCTACATGCAAAAGTGGCTGTCAGCTGAGGCAACTGATAAAGTATCGGCTCACTTGATAGTTATTATCATCGTGCTTGAATGTAATCAACGTTACCTTTTTGTGTTGCTTCCATCTGTTACACTGCACCATATTATCGCTATGTCAATTAAGTAATGGAAAATGATATATATGTACTTTAAGAGACATATATAAAGCGTCTTTTCATGAGTCTGTTCATGACGTGTATGTTTTAATTGTAACATTACCAAGATATATTTGGTCAGATAATTCTGTACAGTCCCTGTTTGTGTTCTGATACATTATTATCAATACATTAAGTGTTACGAAAGACAAATGTAGTTTTGATCATTCGACTTTTAATATGTATGCTTCTTCTATCATTGTATTGATATAAATGGTATCTGAAAGCTGCAATTTCTTACTGTATATGAACTCATTCAGAAAATCGGTAAGACTTCATTCATAAGCAGTTAACCCGTGTAATTATTGCTAAACAATAATTGTTAATAATAAAAATTATAGTAATATCTTCAAAGTCAAGGAGGTCATCTGAAAATAGATATATCAAGGTTTGTCCTTGACATGAATAGTATGCATTACCTTATCATTCGCTAATTTTTAATTCAGAACTAATGTATTACTGTTTAAGCTTATGAGATATGAGGAACTTATAAATTACCCAGTAACTGGCTGTATACGTTATTCGATCTGTTTTCCTTCTCTTTGTTTTGTTACCGTACTGCAAAGTGAAACTACATGTCATTACATTCTTTAGGACAACTTGTATTTGCCCAGAAATATCCCACATCAAATATGCTGTCGTTTTGCGTTGCCACTTAATTTTGAGGCTTAGAATTCTGTAGAACTCGGTCCCTTAAAACGTAAAATATTCGTCAAATTAAAAGTAATTCCTAATGCTGGTTCCATGCTAAATCGACTCATTTACGGGACTGTTGAATATAAGCAGACTAGAAAAGGAAAGAAAAATAGCATGGAAATTAAACTAATTTTTAAACAAAAACATGTAATTCTATATTGCTGTGATAACCCATGTCTCGACTTCCCTTGCCTCTAAATGTGTCTGATGCTGCACTCTCAATGTCCCGGCTGGTACATTACCGTAAGGAACTATATACACAGACCAGATAACTCAAACTACTATGCAACATTTTGACTTGTGTTTTGTTTCAAGATTTTAACTGAACAACGTTGGTTTCCTAGGTAACGTAATATATGCGATAATCTTACAAAGTAAGCACACTTAGTTAGAAAGCGTTCACGTCAGCTTTGTAAGAAAATGGTGTGGCTTAACTCTTCAAGCCTAAGGTTATATTTTTGTTTTACACTCTTTCAATCTGCAGGGTCAATGTACCAGTTCTGTCCAATAAACGAGGCAATATCATGTTTTGAATTGCTAATTACTGGTAATCTTACAGTATTAAATTTACCAGAACAGTCGCTAATCGGATTTCAGATTTATCCAACCGACTATATATTGCTTTATTTGAAGCCTGTATACAAACTATTTGCTGGCTTATAATTGCTGCATTCTTTCTATAGTGAAATGTATCTGTTTTGCAGTTTTTGATTATACAACAAAAATGTCATGTATGTTACTGTCTTCAGAATCGCAAGACTGAGTAGCTGGACATAATCATTAAAGGTGCAGATATATGCTTTTAGAAATAATCAAGCAGCAAAACCTGCTGTGCATGTATGGAATTTGCCAAGTCTCCAATTATTAGCATTTGCAATATTCTGAGTTTCGTCACGTATAAAACGTACCCCATGAAGTCCCTAAATTAGTCATAAGCTGATAGTTCCAAGAAAACAGTGTTTTTTAAGAACTGCCAGGATATTAACTTCATAATTGTTCTCTGAGAGACAATGAAGAAATTCTGTAGGTCGAATTATAATGGACTAACTCATAAATTAAAGTTATTTACATTACTACTAGTAGTGATGAATGATGAAAATAAAACGGTACTAAAATGTATTTTCTAATACTTTATGATGATTCTATGGAGAAACTGCATTTGAAAATAAAAAAGTAGTTTACCTTGAAATTATGATTTTAAAATAAAAACACATAGGTAACGTATATAATCGATGCTTATGGCCAAATAGTCGTTAGAAAATTTGACAACATGCGCTTTTTCATTGTGAACAATCCATTGACGAAGTTTTTACATGTAGATATTGCCAAAAAATAAGACACATGCCCACGGGAACTACATATGCCTGCGGACTATAAGCATGTTTTAAATTAAAACGATAACATTTTGAAATTTGGCGGCCATCTTGAAAATGGATGATTTTTAAGTGGCCCGCGATCATTTTTGAATCTGGGCCATGTAAGGAACATTTAGTGAAAATTTCATGCTTGTATCATCAAGTGAAGTATTTCCTTGAATTTTCACTTTAAGCAGCTCCACTATAGTCGCTAAACGAAATTTCACCTTGGAGCTTTTGTCTGTCAAGGGTCTAAATTTCTTAAATCTTTCATACTGATCATTAGGAAAATTTGCTCCATTCTTATAACCCTAAAAATTAATATTTCAGATAGAATTTGGCACTATTTACCTTATTTCTGCTTGAAAAAAGTAGTATGTCCAGGCGGTTCTCGCGCGTACAGACATACATTTTAGAGCCAAAATAATATAGACGATCTGGCTTTCTAAATAATATATTGGTTTTAACAGGGAACTGGTTTTACATGGAATCATTATCGTGTGTCTTTGAACATGAGGTTTTCTCCATATTAAACAGAGCTTTCTGGGGCATTCATTGCATGAACAGCGTGATTGGTATTGGCATTAAAACAGCGCAAACATGACATGGCTTTTGTACACTAAACGCCTTCATACAAATGAGCATACCACCGCTTCCCACTGAGTGAAATAATATTATAAAAAATCTTTAGCTAGCAAATATTTGAGAAAGCCTAAGACTTCAGCTGGATCTCTCGAATTTTATAAGCGTTTACTGAAACAAAGTCTTTTTTTGTGCTGAAAAGGAAAAATGGCACTTCTATTTAAGTAATTTATTCGATTTATAAAACTCACACCGTCAACAAAACAAACTTTATCCTCACTTGTACAATTAAAAGCTACTAGTACCGTAACGACCCAAAAATTTCGGACGCCTGAAAGTCAGACAATTATTGTTCGAAAATTCTTAGAAAGTGGATTTAACACACGTTAATGCATCCAAATGAGCCTTAGTGAATGGCAAACATTGTAGATCCTAATATTAGCCGATGAAATTGTTTGTCACATCTTTGTCATATTATAATTAAAATCTAAAGAAGTTCCTTCAAGAGCAGAGAATACATTCAGAAGTAGGAACATGGGCCAGACTACGTAGTTTCGGCTAATAAAAAAGCTAATAAAACTGCATAAGCATCTCACTAAGGTCAATAATTGTATTATATTAAATTATCAGATTTTCATTATTAAAGAGAGCGTTTATTCTCTGAATAAATTTGGTATTTTCTTTCTGATAAATGAATAAATTAATGATATGAAAAAAAAAATTAATACCACATTAAAACATGAGAAAATTGTTTAATTGTAGTTCAAAATGACATCGCCTTTAGCGGTATCATTCAACAAATTGTTCTTTTCATTTTATATTATTTTGGCTTCTTACGGTTTCAGTCGCAGTGCGCAGTTAACGTTTGTGTCTCAGCACCATTTAATGTAGATTTTGGTAAGTCGTTAGGAGGATTGTTGCTTATTTGTCAGAAAATATTGGTCTGTCCACTTGCTTAGAAACGTTTTGGATTTTCGCTTTGGCCACTTTTGGGATCAGCTGATTGTTCATGCAAACATAGAGAGCCCTGACGAGACTGCGCCAACTGTATCTTGCTACATTTTCTTATATGCCACCTGCGAGTGGCCTGAGACAAGTTTCATAATAAAGTTTTGTTGAGTTGGTAATTACAAAGGACTGGTTTGGGTAATTACAAATATACGGAAAAAAAATCGATACCTGTCATAAATTTATGTAAGCGATGTAGCCAGAACAAAGGAAAAGGGGCAAAGGGGCTTAAATAACAACAACAGTTTGTTGCAATTCAGCAAATTAATTTTAACCATACTTGCTTGCATCTTTTCTTTCAATATGGATGCATTTGGAAAATTTGCCCATGTGATGCTCTTCAAGTGAGTTTTTTTTTTTTTTTGGTTTGTTGACTTATCTTTATATTTTTTTATTTCTGCATGAGGCAGTTTTAACGAGATAACAAAACAGAAATGTAAAATTGAGCCACAGGATGACAAAACAAACAAAGTGGCATGTGCGCCAAGCGAAGACTCAGATCAGGCTGGGCATCCATCCAGTGAGATCACAGGCCGGCGAAGACTCAAATCAGCCGGAACATCCGGCCAGTCTGACCAGAGTCTTCGCTGTCCTCATGGACATAATCAAAGATCTATACGATTATACCAGAGTATTCAAACGTTGTTAAAATGCTAGAATTGCGGTCATTTCCATTCCCGCTAAATGTCATAAAACAGTATCAAATATACATCTGAACGCAATTTGAACGTTTATTTGAGAAAAAAAATGACTCTTTGAATATCATGTCCTTTATAACACTTCTGAATTGGAATTTTTTCTTTTTTGATTTTTTTATGTCTCTCTCTTCTTCATCATTTTCTCACTTTAATGCGATGTAACAAACACATCATGCATTTTTTTCATATCACCTCGCAATTGGTAAAAATTTATGTTCAAAGGTTCACCTTAACTTAAAGACTTGTGATCAACTTCAGCCCACGGCCATGTTTTCTATCTCAAGTCAGAATACAGCAAAGAAAACATAGCAAAATATTTTACGCAAATGAGCAAAATATGTTAAGCTGAAACATCAAACCAAGATTTCACAGTTTGGTCTCAATGGAGCGCTGAGCAAACAACCCACCTCTGATCCTCAATTAAAGAAAACCTATACCATACATGTCAATTCGTGGTATTGAGAACATTTTAAAAAATAAACAATGGCTGACATATTTGAAGCTACATCAGACAGACAAACTACTAGGTCATTTTGTCTGTCCTTGACATAATGAACCGCGCATGACCGATTAATTGTACTATTCTGAAAATTGCAAAAAAAAAAGATCTTTATATTTCTAAAGCCAAAATTCCTCTTATTCAAGTAAAGTATTTGTTGGATAGTTAGAAAAAGGTTCTCTTTACCAGAATTTCATGGTCCCAGCAAACAATAAATAAATAACTAAATAAGTAGTGGAAAATGTCCCCCAGTATCATTCTAGATCTCCATATTATAGTCTACGAGGGCACACTGGTCTGGCATTCGTCACAGGCAACGAAGGCAACGTACTTTTAAACTTGATTTTTTCGCATATCTCTTAGATTAATTTCAAACTATTATTCTTACGGACCCGGCAGTTTGTTATACCTCTTAGTCAGACCAGATTTTTGAAGAAATTCCGTCTAGTATATATGCAGTGCTTGAATAAGTTTCTTTACCGATTCGTTGCATATACGTTGTGGTCCAAAATTTGTTTTCAAGCATTTCTTGAATATGCATATGAATTCAGTAAAACTTTTGATTCCTATTTCAAGAGCTGGGGATCGGATGGTCCGTGAGACTATACTTCTGAAGCAAACTTATCCTGATGAGCGGAACAAGCAAGATTCATGTACGTTGTCTTCGTTACCTGTGTTGAATGCCAGACCAGTGTGGAGGGGTGATCATTAAATAATGGACACTAGCATTTATTTCATTAGCTATGTGTCATAACAGTATTCCAGATATATATAATACCTGCGAAATAAGCATGTGACATATAATTAAGTTCTAAAATACTGTTTCGGAATGCGTTGCCATGGCATCGACGTCTTTAACTTGTAAGGGTTTAGTCTCTAAATTTTTGCATATTTCCATGTATATTTGCTGCTGATAAGTAACAAAGAGTGGATACAAGTTTGTAATTGTGCAATGGCTTGATGCAAGTCTCAGATACTAAAAGAAATATATAGTTACTCATGACTTGCTGTCAAACCTGGTAGAAATACAGACCGTGAAAGGCTTTTGATACAGCAAAATTTGACGTTTTTCGCTTATCTTAAGCCGGAGGGCCCAGAATTGTGACGTCATTGGACTTTAACAAGCTGAGTCTGGGGAGAACTGTATAGCAGAAAGAACCAAAATTACCCTTTACTTGATAACGGATCAATTTACTGTAGCATAATACTGGAAATAACAGAATAAAATGTGAAACTCACTGAAAATCAATTATTTTAAGCCCTGCTTTAGCTTTAATTCATTCCCGATTTCAGAACATTTTCATTAACAATCATTATTGTGTGTTTCTAAAGCTAAACCTAACTTAAACGGAAGGTGCTCCTAAATTTTCAATTTCTCTTTACACTTCGTACATAATAAGCATAATACAAGAACCTTGACACCAACATGACGTCGAAAAAATTCACACATGGTACCCGGTATGAACGTGACGTCATATGTTGCAATGGTAACACGTTGAAATTTCAATTTCAAACATGGATTCGACAGCTCAAAAGACACTCTTTGGTGTTACATGAACAACGTTTATTACTGTATATAATCAACAAATCTACAAAGGTGTTTCCATTATTTAATGATCACCCCACGTATTACAGCAGCTCAGGTAACTATCTCCGCTTTTGCAATCGGATCTTTCCGTAGCCGCTCGAAAAAAGTGAAATAATGGTTAAATTACCGATGGTTGGTTAACAAAATTGAAAAAGGACCATAATTTTTTTATTTTACATTTTTAAAAGTTGTACCAAACCAAGGCGAACTAAAACATGCACACAATCCCATCAGCGCCTTGAAAGAATTCTTTGCAGTTATCATAAAATTAAAATCTTAAAAAGTTCCTTCAAGAGCAGAGAATACATACAGAAATAGGAACATGGGCCAGACTACGCAGTTTCGGCTAATAAAGCCTCGTCAGTGACCCTAAAATCATTGTTTAAAGACTAAAAAGCTAATTCCAAAATGTACATTCCCACAGGACTACACAGGAGCGATGGTAGTGTCCTTCATTATTAAAAAGGACTTATTTACAAAAGAAATAAAATTATGAAACAATGTTCTTTTAAAAGAAGAGGGATTTTTCTTTTAAAAGCTATCAGCGCCTTAACGATATAACTAGAAATAGTGGAGTTATTGCTGGATTTATCTTAACTCCCCATTGACGCTAATGCAAAAATTCTCGGTTATTCGGATAGCCAATAATCCATTGTTGCATATGGTGTGCGAATAGCACAGACTCAGATCAGCCTGGGCATCCACATTAGCTAAAGGGAAACTAAGGGTCTATGCTACTTCAACGCCGACAGCGAAGACTGATCAGACGGAATGAATGCCCAGGCTGATCTGAATATTCGCCTGTGCACATGCCAGTTCGATGGTTTTGTCATGTCGTGGCTCATACGTCTACCTATTTAGATATTTAATTATACCCCGGCATACGAAATATGTAAGGGGGTATATAGTTTTTGGTGTGCTGTCCGTTCGTCGGTTCGTTCTTCCGTTCGTTTGTTCGTTCATTCGTCCGTCCGTCCGTTAGTTAACTTATACGTCAAAGTTTTGCGTTAAACCTTTATCTCTGTAACCGTTGGTCAGAATATTTTCATTATTGTTTCATGATACCTTTATAGCATTGCTTTTGATGTGAATTATCTAAATGTCTGGGTCAGGCCCCTATGTGGGACCAGGGGTCAATAATTAGGTCTTAGGTTACAACAAATTTTTGGGTTAAACCCTATTGATTACTATATTAACCACATGTTAGATCCTTTTTATATCTGGATAATGTAGCTTTACTTTTGATATGATATGGAATGCCTATGTATTGGAATCAAGCCCCTGGGGGATAGGGGTGGCAGGGATCAATAATTATGACTTAAATTACGTCAAAGCTTCGATTAAACCTTTGTATGGCTCATATCTCTGTAATCATTTGTCAGATTCATTTATATATATTCCTGATATTTCTATAGCATTGCCTTTGATGTGCAATATCTCATAGCCCCGCGGTCAGGCCCCTAGGTGGGGCCAGGGGGTCAATGATAAGTTCTAGTATAAATCATTGTTTTGTCTTAAACCTTTTTGACTGCTCATATTTCTTCAACTGCATATCAAATTCTTTTCATTTTTGGTTAATGACATCTCAGTAGCACTACCCTTTGATATGAAATGCCTTAACATTGGAGTCAGGCCTCTGGGTAAGGCCATTGATCAATAATTAGGGCTTAAATTAAGCCAAAGTTTTGTTATATATGCCTTTTGGTTTGCTCATATCTCTGTGACCATATGACAGATTCTTTTCATAAATGTTCATGATATCTCTATAATATTATATTGGATATGGAATGTGTTTAGAAGTATTTGGGTTGCCTCCTGGGGCCGGGTTGTCAATTACTACGACCTACTTTGTCCAAGTTTTGCATTAAACCTTTTTGATTGCTCATAAGTGAATCTCTATTTGATGCCTGATATTCGCATATCATTACATTTGATATAAGATATCTAAGTATTGCGGTCATGCCCTGGATGGGGCACTGCTCAGGGGTATACGTGAGCCCCCTGCTCACTTTCTCTAGTTTCACTAATCCACGTGGCAGTTGGCGTGGCGTGATGGATGTGGATTTGGCCTACCATGCAGGTGACCCAGGTTCGATACCATGATGTGATAAACTTTTGTTCCGTTTGTTTTTCTTTTCTTTTCTTAATTTGTATTTTGAAATGTTTAAAGAATCCAATATTTGTTTGATGATCACACACAACAAGAACCATCGTATAAATGTATAAAATAGATATAGATGAGATTTCATAAATCACCAAGCCATGTTTTCGCTGCTCATAATTTTATGGCCTGATAAGGCCTAGGCAAGACTATGCCTAGTGATACATGTAATGCTAGACTTCCTTCTATTTCTCATCAGCGTGGAATCCTGATAACTCAGTAGGTTAAGCTCTGGTCTGCTGACCTAGCGGCCTCATGTTCGATTCCTGCTGACGCGGAAATCTTTTCCGCTGCAAACGGGTTTCCATCGCACACAGCCTTTCATTATCACCCTCCGCTCGTCCTGATATATTTGAAATACTGTTGAAAACAAGAGGCCCAAATGGGCCTGATATCGCCCACCTGGCTTTTGTGCAACGGGACCATTCTGATACAAATTGGTCCAATTCCAAAGATTTTCACATTTTGCTACTTTCAGTAACAGAGGCCAAATTGTCTGGTCTTTATATATTTACTTTTGAAACACCTCAATGCAAGAATCATTTTGCCACAAATTTCAACAAATTCCATTCAGGGGTTACTGAGATATTGTCAGTTTCATGTTTTGTGCTATTTTTAGTAACGGCAGATGGCGACCATCTTAGAATGCCAAAATGCAAAAAATTGAAAAGCTTTCATGCAAGGACCATTTTGACACAAAATTGGTCCAGTTCCATTGTAATTTTCTAATTTTCATATTTTGCTATTTTAAGTAACAGAGGCCAACTTGACAGGTCAATATTTGTTAATTTTTGAAACACGTCAAAGCAAGAATCATTTCGCCACAAATTTCGTCTGAATCGCTTCAGCTGTTAATGAGATGTTGTCATTTTCATGTTTTGTGCTATTTTTAGTAGCGTCAAATGGCGGCCATCTTGGAATGCCAAAATGCAAAAAATCGAAAAAGCTTAATGAAAGGACCATTCTGACAGAAAATTAGTCCAATTTCACAGAGATTTTCTTATTTTTACATTTTTCTATTTTTAGTAACAAAGGCCATTACAACTTGTCTATATTTAGTTACTTTTGAAACATCTCAATGCAAAAATCATTTAGACACAAATTTCGTCAAAATCTATTCAGCGGTTGCTGAGATATTGTCATTTTCGTGTTTTGTGCTATTTTTAGTAACGGCAGATGGTGGCCATCTTGGAATGCCAAATTGCAATCAATCGAAATGGCTTCATGTAAGGAACATTCTGACACAAAATTGGTCCAATTCCATTCAAGGGTTCTTGACTAATTGTCATTTTATGTTTGTGCTATTTTTAGTAACGGCAGATGGTGGCCATCTTGGAAAGCCAAATTGCAATTCATCGAAACGGCTTCATGCAAGGAACATTCTGACACAAAATTGGATGAATTCCGTACAAGGGTTCTTGAGTAATTGTCATTTTTATGTTTGTGCTATTTTTAGTAACGGCAGATGTCGGCCATCTTAGAAAGCCAAATTGCAATTAATCGAAACGGCTTCATGCAAGGAACATTCTGACACAAAATTGGTCGAATTCCATTCAAGGGTTCTTGAGTAATTTTCATTTTTATGTTTGTGCTATTTTTAGTAACGGCCCCCATGGTGGCCATCTTGGATAGTCAACTGGCACAAAATTGAAATAATTCTTTTCAAGGACCATTTCTGACCAAATCTGACCACAATTGATTCAGTTTTCTTGAGATACTGACATTTGAGCAAAATCGGTCTTGTAAACGCTAAGTAGGTCACTGTGACCTAATCCCGCTATAGATTTTTTTCATTTTTACAATTTTTAATCCCAAGGTCTCATTAATGTTCCACGCAAACTTTCAACCAAATATACCAAATGGATCTGGAGGAGAAGTTGATTTTGTTGTTTTTGCTATTTTTAGTAACGGTGGCCATCTTGGATTCTTGACCTAACCCAATTTTACAATTTTGAAACCCTGCAGTCTGGTCATGCTCCATGTGAAATTTGAGACCCATGGGTGCAGTGGTTTTAGAGAAGAAGTTGTTTGAAGTCGTTTGAATAAGTCGTTTTTTGACATTGGCATTTGAGCAAAATTACACTTGTAAACAGAAAGTAGGTCACTGTGACAAAACTCCGCTACAGATTTTTTTTGTTTTTACAATTTTGAATACCAACGTTTCACTGATGTTCCATGCCAAAATTCAGACAAATATACCCAGTGGTTCTGGAGAAAAAGTTTATTTTGTTGTTTTTGCTATTTTAGTAACGGCGGCCATCTTGGATTTTCAACCTGACCCAATTTTACAATTCTGAGACCCTGGAGTCAGGTCATGCTCCATGTGAAATTTGAGAACCATGGGACCAGTAGTTTTACAGAAGAAGATGTTTGAATATTTGTTTGCAGGTGCTGACGGACAAATTTCGAGACGACGCACGACGCACGCCGGACGCATTGGTATGAGAATAGCTCACTATGGCCCTTCGGGCCAGGTGAGCTAAAATCAGCTTCATAGGTTAAGTAGTTCAAAAGTCGGAAAAATACCAAATTCAAACAAGGGACATAACTCTATCATTTTTTGACGGAATTTGCCCTAAAGTTAATCAGTTCTTGTATATCTCGCCCCAAAGCTGTATACTAAATTTTATCACCCTAGGTAAAATAGTTCTTGAGATATCGTGGTAGCAAGATTTCATTTTAATTTTGATAAAGGGGAGGTAACTCCAAAAATACAAATCTGACGTAGGAGAAAAAAATACGGGTCCGCTCATTTTTCATGAACTATCCATATATGAAATTTCAAAACTCTAGGCCACCTGGTTCTTGCTCGCAGTAGCTGCACAAGTTATGACTAACAGGGGGAATAACTTTGCAATCAATAAACATAGAGTTACCTTACATTTACCAAAACATTTAACACATCAAGAACTACTGATATACCAAAAATCAGCTTCCTAGGTTAAGCGCTTCAAAAGTTGGAAAAATACCAAATTCAAACAAGGGATATAACTCGATCATTTTTTGACGGAATTTGACGGAATTTGCCCAAAAGTTAAACAGTTCTTGTATATCTTGCCTCAAAGCTGTATACTAAATTTCATCACCCTATGTCAAAAAGTTCTTGAGATATCGTTGTAACAAGATTTCATTTTAACTTTGATAAAGGGGAGGTAACTCCAAAAGCACAAGTCCAACGGAAGAGAAAAAAAAAACATGGGTCCGCTTAATTTTCATGAACTATCCATATATGATATTTCAAAACTCTAGACACAGTGGTTCTCAGGGAATATAGCTGTACCAGATGGCACTGACGAACGGATGAATGGACGAATGGACAAGGCGAAAGCAATATGCCCTTTCAACTTCTTTGAAGTTGGAGGCATAATAAACAGACTGCTGTGTGTCAAATTTTTTTACTCCCAAAAACTTAGGCTTACCCAGAGCTCTAGTACAGAGTATTAAACAATGATTTTTGTCAGATAAAAATGTACACCTATAGTTAAAGATTCCTCAAATTTTCTGACATAATTACTACATACCGATGTGACTTAAGAAATATATCAGCTCTAACAGTGAATTGTTGCATAATACAATAGAATTTCACTGGCTCAACCAGGCTTGGGACCATGAAAATTATCAGCCAAGGGCAGTTCTTGCCATCCAGAGTTAGTTCCTATATAAAGTGACCTCTAGGGACCAAGGAGAGAGTTCTAGCCAGGCAGGGTTAACAAGTCATTAGGGTTTGAGCCACTGAAGTTCTACTGTATTTCACTGTTTGGAGGTCAATTGTAAAGTAAATCATATCACGAGCCCCGGAGCACGAAAGATATATCTCTTTCCAACTGACCAACAAACAGTGAACTATTACTCAACAGTTCAATGCTTGAGCTGAACTTTTTCGACTCTAACACTCAAAAACACTGAAACACTGAAAAAGTATTCTATTCATTCAAATCCTCCCAACCTTCCTGCCACTCATTCATGATATCGCCAATATTCTTAACTGTATTGGAGATAAATGTATGTTTTTATGATGATTGTAGAAAGAACTAGAAACATGTTAACTAATAGGGCCCCGCCTTTATATGGGGCTATTCATGGCATTAAGATATATGTCACCAACTGGAAATAACAATAAAATCTTTCAATTTCAAAGTTATAGACTGGCTACAGTTTCTACACTAAAAATTACTAAGGGCATAATTCTGTAAAAAAATGTAGATGGAGTTACAATTCTTATTCTCTGCAGATTTTCTGATATGCTTTATATTTGTAACAACTTCTGTGAAAATATATTTTGCTGTTTTAAAGCTACAGAGTGGATGGACACAATTTCCATACACAAAATTACAAAGGGGCAAAGTTCTGTAAAAAAAATATAGGCTGAGTTATAGTTCCTGTCCTCTGCATATTGTCTGATGATGTTTCATATTCGTACCAAATTTTGTGAAAGTATCTTCAACAGTTTTATGGTTATAGAGCCAACACGATTTCTATATAGAAAATTACAAAGGGGTATAACTCTGTAAAAATGTAGATGGAGTTATGATTCTTATTCTCTGCATATCATCTGATAATGCTTTATATTTGTGCAAAGTATTCATGAACATATCTTTGTGAGTTTTGAAGTTATAAAGCAGACATGATTTCCATACTAAAAAGTACAGGGCAGAATTCCATAGTTAATGTAGGTGGAGTTACAGTTCTTGTTCTCTGCACATCGTCTGATGATGCACTATACTCGTATTAAGTTTCGAGAAAATATTTCAAACGGGTTTAGAGTTACGGCCCGGACACAATTTCCATACTTAAAATTATAAAGGGGCATAATTCCGTAAAAAATGTATGTGGAGTTATGGTTCTTGTTCTCTGCACATCGTCTGATAATGCTTTATAACTGTACCAAGTTTCGAGAAAATATCTCTAACGGTTTCAGAGTTACAGACAGGACACGATTTCCAGACATAAATTACAAAGGGGCATAATTCTGTAAAATATGTAGATGAGGTTATAGTTCTTGTCCTCTGCATATCATCTGATGATGCTTTATAGCTGTACCAAGTTTCGAGAAAATATCTCAAACGGTTTCAAAGCTAGGGACCGGACACAATTTCCATACTAAAAATTACAAAGGGGCATAATTCCGTAAAAAAATGTAGGTGGAGTTATGAATCTTGTCCTCTGCACATCGTCTGATGATGCTTTATAGCTGTACCAAGTTTCGAGGAAATATCTCAAACAATTTCAAAGTTACGGACCGGACATGATTTCCATACTAAAAATTATAAAGGGGCATAATTCCGTAATAAAGGTATGTGGAGTTATGGTTCTTGTTCTCTGCACATCGTCTGATGATGCTTTATATTTGTACAAAGTTTCGAGAAAATATCTCAAATCGTTTTAGAGTTATGGCCCGGACACGAAAAGCTGATGGACGGACAACAAAGGGGCATAATTCCGTAAAAAATGTAGGTGGAGTTATGGTTCTTGTTCTCTGCACATTGTCTGATGATGTTTTATATTTGTACAAAGTTTCGAGAAAATATCTCAAACCGTTTCAGAGTTATGGCCCAGACACGAAAAAGCTGACGGACGGACAGACGGACAGACAGGCGGACGGACAAGGTGATTACTATAGGGCCTCCGCCGACTTCATCAGGCGGGGCCCTAAAAAGAGAAGATACACCATCTTAGGTAAAGAAAAACATCAAAATGTCAAAAATATGTCAGTAATTACTTCTGATGTCAGCAATTTGACTCACACGCTCTGAATTTCATAGTGAATTGTTGCAGAATAAAAACAC
Source organism: Ctena decussata (assembly GCA_963989385.1). Taxonomy (NCBI): domain Eukaryota; kingdom Metazoa; phylum Mollusca; class Bivalvia; order Lucinida; family Lucinidae; genus Ctena; species Ctena decussata. The sequence continues at coordinate 64,981,914 of OZ022502.1, read as the reverse complement.
TGAAACTTTCCATAGCTTCTCTAGATACACTGTATTAAAATTACTACTAATGACCGTGATTATAATTTTCACTGTGTATTAATGTTCACATTTTTTGCACTCAACACATTTGTGGGAACATAAAAGCCCATAATTTGCCCTACAATTTCAAAAAGGAATGATAGGATTATTCAACAAAACTGCCAATGAACAAACCAAAATATCATTAAACTGCAAACTTTAGTACCCACAACAATAAATACAACTACAGTACCATATATACTGTATTAATCCTAATAAACATCCCTGCTCTAATAAATGCCTCCTACCTCTTTTCCGAAAATAGTGTTAAATTAACTTGCACAAATTCCTGTTTGATTCTTTGGATGAAGTAGCTCTTCAATTGTGGTCTACTTGTAAAAGAAAGAATTTGCTCCTAGAGGAGCAAATTTCTCCTTTAAGAGTTGACCCTACTAAGGTGGGAGGCAAACTTATAAAACTGCTTCCTCTGAAACTATATCCATTCACCTTAATACTGCTTGTTACAAGTATTTTGGTAGTGGCTAATTAACTACTCTTTAGGCTCTAAATAATCTCCACTTTGGTAAAATGCAATGCTCCCAGGGCATTAAAATGATTAATACGGTAGCCTGCAAAATAATCTTGGCAGATGAAACTACTGCAACTTCTGTTCGCTTGTCAAGTGATGATAAATTTAAAACCACAGTCATACTGAATTTGGTTTCTTGATAATTGTATCTCATAGCGCTAAACAGCAGTATATTCAGAGGTATGCTGGCAGATAAGACATAAATTTGTGACTATGACAATACTACACACGCATGGAAAAAAATGCTTTAACACTTTAAGCACCGGTGACGAAAATAGCAGAATTAGCAAACAGGGTAGATCCTAATGAGGCGGCTCAATATGAACCGCCTCATCTGGATCTACACTGTCTGCCCTCAAGTTTTTGAATTCTTAATATGATACAGCTTGGACGTAACATTTTTTTAATATTTGCAGACGTAAATTCTGTTGTCTGCTTTTTGGTGCTTGAAGGGTTAAACCATCTTTTCATTGTACCATAGTCAAAGAACTCTCCAGTTAGACATGAACAAAATGAAATTTTAAGGATGCTATTATTGGAAATAAATAAAATGACCTACAAGTATCATGGCTGTCTAAATAAGAGCCTTATTTTTGGACATCCTTAACCATTAATAACACACAAAGCTGCCACTTAAAAAAATAAGGAGTATTTCAAAGCAATGTAACAGTATATTGATTAAAGATAGCATTATAATACAGGTAACAGCAACAATAATTATTTTCTGCTTAATCCTTTTATCCAAATATAGAAGAACCTAAAACTGTCGCTTTCATCTTTGAATCTGGTCCAAAGTACAGAACCAGAACATGGATATGCATTTAAACATGATCATATTAAATAATTGAATTCTTGAGAATTAACAAGACCTGTCTGCATACAGGATTGATTGCCTGACAGTGCCTTGCCCATCACATAAAAAGTTTCGAAGACTATACACCTCCATGTTTTTCCCCCCACCATTTTTACAATGGAAAGCAACATTTGTGAATTCCTGTTTACATCCCTGGAATATAAAGCCCTTCCAAAATGAGGTCTACCCTTAAAGAAAATAATTTGCTCCTAGGGACCTAATGTTTTCATTCTGGGTTCGAGGTTATAAAACTTGAGTATAACCTAAACTCAAAATAAAGCACACTGATTGGCTGCTTCCGAGCATGTGCTCGAAAGCAGCTAATCAGCGTGCTTTATTTTGAGTTTGAGAATGTACTCAAGTTTTATAAACTCCGGGCCTGGAGTTGACCCCCATTGAGAAGGGAGGCAAATTTGAAAATGACAAGCTGTTTACCCTGGAGATGTACCTATCTACCTTAAGAGTTGTCTCATCTGGTTCTGCACTGTTTAAGTGTCTAATGGTGTGTTGGTTCGAAAGAGTTAAGGAAATAAAATCAGTACAATTATTAGTGTACAAATCTTAGCAGCAACATTCATTGCATTTTCCCAATTAAGTATAGTATGACACGAACACAATTAGGGGATAACTGTACTCAAAATTGTCATTTGTGGAGGTAAATCGTCTGTTTTATGGTCGGAAATTTCATTTTCTAGCGACGCGCCAGTGGAGCCATAAAACAGAATTTGCGACCATAAAACCTACGATTTAGCTCCCCAAATGACAATTTTCAATACATTTATCCCCATTCTAATGCACTCCGTACATTTTCACCTTTAAAAGCATGCTACTTCGCACCCAATGCAAATGCTTTCAGCAACATAAAACCAGACGTCAACCAATGGGAAGCGACGTTACATAATATTTACACTTGCCATTGACTTCCCATAGGTGAACCCTCTAGAGCAACTAGCTTCATAACCCGATGAAGGACAATTGATCATGTGACGTTGTCGTCAAGTGACGTCTTATGTAAACAACGTCTTGATTGGTTCTTGTAACGTTCGATTGACGTCACGTCAGGGCGACGGCTGTTTAACTTTATGACCGAAAACATCGTTGCTAACTTTTCTTCGACCCATCTTTCGCCTATTCTACACCAAATTACCACGGAAACGGCACAGAGAGGTTCACAAATACAGTGTAAATATAAGAATAAAACTTTGATTTTTCAGCGTTCATCGTGTGAAGAAGCCAGTGGTCGTCGCGAAAATTCTACAAGAAGCGCTTCACACTTCATGGAATTTTAGCTCCGCCCACTGGCTTCATCACACAATGAACGCTGAAAAATTAAATGACGGGTTTCCGACAGTATATCACAGGATATACTGTCGCAAATTTTTGACGTTATCCAATCACATGTCACGTTACATACTTAAGTGCATTCAAATCTGTAATTTCACGACAAATTCACCATGCTGAGTAATTGTAACAGGGATAATTAAAAAAATATTTTTGTCCTTATTGCATGTATTTGGTAATTCTACACAGCCATCTGTAACTCAGGGCACCAGATAAAGAGGAGTTCTCTTGAAAATTCTGGAATACTTTTCTTACTTTTTTTTATAAAACAAAAACAACTACTAAAAAACAATTTATGCCTCATTGAGGCAATTCTTATGGGGAGCAATAACATGTTTCTTCCAGAATAAACATACATTAATTTTGGAATAATCCCCAAATGTCCACCTTAACTGAAGCTCTGAACATTATGAGAAACTTGGTTTAAACATATTTTATTTTCAAAAATGCACATAATAACATACAAATAACACAATTACACAAAGCAATAGGATCAGAACGAAAGCTGATAGCTTATATAGCTCTTCTCCTGAACTCGAATAAATTGTGTACTATTAGGCAGAAAGTAAAACGGTCCGTGCAAACTTGTTTAAGCACATATTTCTTGCACTTTATACTAAACATGTATTTTTAACAGAAATGTAAGTGAAAAAGAAAAAAAAGTTCTTTAGCTGTAATCATGTTCACAGTGAATGAAGTTCAAGATCTCAGTGTATGTAAGACTGAAATGATACTAGCTAACTAGCTAAGTGGATGTCCAGTTCACGAACATTTATTCACTGCAAACATTTTGACAGAAACATTAATTACAAGTACTTCACAAAATGGATAAGAAAAGATACATCTACTGAACAAAAAAAAAAAACAGAAAAAAGTATATAGAAACAGAAAAGTCAGCATTTGTGGAAAAAAAAAGAGAAAAAGGGGAAAAAAAAGAGATGGGGCGCAGGTTACTAGGGGCTTTCAGACTTTGGCAATTACTTTCCACTAGGAACAAGTCGCATGTGTTTAGACACATGATGATAATAATTTTCAGAAACGATGCGTATCTATAATATACTTGTGTACCTTTAAAATAATAATATTGTTTACCTCTGGTGACAGTGTTAAATCACCGGTCAGAAGAATATTAAGAGAGGGGTTCACGTATGTAGAAACCGAATTAATCAATTCTCTACGTTGCATTTCATAATACCTACAATGAAAGAAAAAGTGTTGTGCGTTCTCAATACTACCACAACGACACAGAGGTGATTCAGTAATGTTTTTTAGAAAAAGATCTAGGTTCAATGAGCTACAATTAGTACGAATACGAGTATGAAGAATCTGAGCTTTTCTGCTACCAATATAATAGTGTTTAGGCACTGTTGATTTATCCTTATTGAGAAGACGTTTGAAGGAATTAACAGAATCAGATTGTCTAGTCTCTATGGATAAGCTGTTCCAGTCTCTAGTTGTTGAGGGCAGAAAAGAGTAATAGTATTGACTAGACCTGGCAGCTACAGTTTGAAGATCATTTGAGTTACGCAAGTTATAACGAGAAAGGTTGCTAACAGTCTGAGGCACTAGATTTGACAAGTAAAGTGGAGTAATATTGTGCATCATTTTATAAAATAAGGTAAGTCTGTGATTTTTCCGCCTTTGTTCTAGTGATTCCCAGCAAATTTCATTAGATAAAGTGTTAAGTGAGACGAGCTTCGTTGCTCCCGTAGCAATACGAGCTGCCTCATTCTGTATTTTATCTAAATCATTTTTTTCATACTCTGTACAGTTGTCCCATATAACGTCACCGTATTCTAGTAGAGGTCTTATAAATGCAGTATAAATAATTTCAAGTGATTTTCTGTCTAATTTAAATTTCAATTTTCTCATTACGTTAATCCTAAACCAAGCCTTTTCTTTGATATAATTTATGTGTTGATGCCAGGTGCAATCATTTGAAAGATAGATGCCAAGGTGTTTATGAGAGTCAACTTCGGTGATTTGGTGATTTTGCATAGAGAGAGCAGGATGATATGGTCTATTAGATTTACGAGAAATAAGGAGAGATTCAGTCTTAGCAGGGTTGAAGGATACTAGCCAGGTTACGGCCCACCGCGAAATCTTATCAAGATCTGTATTTAGACAGTTCGCTGCAGTTGTCGGGTCGTCTACAACTATATAAAGACTCGTGTCGTCTGCAAACAGTCGAATGTTTGCGCCAATATCAATTACTATATCATTGATATACAGCAAGAATAGTAAAGGCCCCAGTATAGATCCTTGAGGAACTCCAGCCCTAATATAAACCCAATCAGAAACAGTACCAGGTAGGATAACGCGTTGCTTTCTGTCAGAAAGATAATGTTTAAACCACTCAAGGACTTCTTCTGTGACACCAGCTGCTTTAAGTTTATGCAAGAGGCCTAAATGCCAAACACGATCGAATGCTTTGCTGATGTCACAGAAGACAGCCCTAACCTCCTTACCGGAATCAAGAGCTTGACAGAAAGTATTGTAAAGAAATGTTAATTGATTTACCGTTGAATCACCCGGTATAAACCCAGATTGCAAAGACGATAACAAATTATTATCTCGAAGGTGATTAAATAAGTATTTGAAAACAAGCCTCTCAAAAACTTTGGCTTCCGCATTAAGCAAAGATATGGGTCTGTAATTAGAGACATTCGACAAATCTCCTTTCTTATGGACAGGACATACATTTGCTTCTTTATAAAAAGCTGGTAAATGACCGGTCTGTAGGGACTGATTAAAGAGGGAACAAAAAGGAGTGGAGAGTTGGGATGAAAGTTCTTTAAGAATACGATTACTGAGTCCATTTGGACCAGATGCCTTACCAATAATTAAAGTTTTAAGAACAGATTCAACTTCGAGTGGAGTGAGCACAATCGTGTTCAATTCTGAATTAAGAGCAAGTGGGATCAAATCTGGAGGAACAGCGTTTGTCTCATTTAAGATGGTTTGACTTTGAAAGTATTTATTGAGGATGTTTGCCTTATCGTTTTCATCTGTATAAATATTGTTTTTATATTCAAGGGGAGGAATGGAAGAACTTGAGTTTGGATTAATAAAATTCTTAAGAGTAGACCACCAATCTTTTGTCGTAATAGTACTGGATTTTAGTTTATCTGTCAACTTATCATAATACGATTTCTTGGAATCACGAATCATTGTAGTAACCTTATTTCGTAATTTCTTAAACTTTTTCCAGTGAGTTTCCATATTAGTTCTCTTAGCCTTTCTAAATGCACGTTTGCGTTTACGAATGTGTCTTTTCAGAACAGTAGTCAGCCAAGGAGGATCTGAAGGTTTAACTTTTATATGCCTATTAGGAATACATTCGATTGCTATAGAGTTAATGGCGGTATGAGAAACTTGAAGAAAACTTGGAATGTGACTCTGTATGGAACAAAACTCAGTAACTCTACCGTGTATTTGACCAGAGGTCTAGATGAGAGGGGTATTTGATGATAATTGAGGGATAATTTTCTTTATTTCTCATTGAAACTAGATGTCGAGATGTTGTGACCCCTCATCTAAACTGTCTTGTTGAGACATTTCAGATGAGGGGTCACAACATATGTTTTTATCCAGAATTAACAAACATTGTCCATAATTATCACCAAATACTCCCTTTTATCTAGGGCTCTGTTTGACCAAATCTAAACCTATGTCAAAACTGTAAGCCTCTCCACGTTAAATGTATCAGTAAACTAGAAATGTTTTTTCAGAGAAAAACTGATGTCCCCCCACCAGCCCATTTCCCATCCTCTCTTATGAATAAAAAGCCAGAAAATCCATCCACTGGTTCTTAAGACATTCTGCATAGATGACTATGACCTTGGAAATGAGGTCAAGGTCACCAAAACCTAAACACCTCTTAAACTTGTCAAAATGATGTATCCATGCAAGTTTGGTGAAATTCCATCCATTGGTTCAGGAGATATAGTGGGTACAAGAAAATGTCATGTAAGTCCTCTACTGACCTGGAATATGAGGTCAAGGTCACCAAAATCTAATCAGCTCTTAAACTTGTCCAAATGATGTATCCATGCACGTTTGGTGAAATTCCATTCATTGGTATATAGTGGGTACAAGAAATTGTCATCTAAGTCCTCCTGAGACCTTGCAAATGAGGTCAAGGTCACCAAAATCTGATCAGCTCTTAAATTTGTGGCAATGATGTATCTCTGAAACTTTGGAGAAATTCCATTCATTGGTTCAGGAGATATAGTGGTTACAAGAAACTGTCATCTAAGTCCTCCAATGACCTTGAAAATAAGGCCAAGGTCACCAAAATCTGATCAGCTCTCAAATTTGTGGCAATGATGTATCTCTGAATTTTTGGAGATATTCCATCCACTGGTTCAAGAGATATCACTGGTACAAGAAATTGTCATCTAAGTCATCCAGCGACCTTGAAAATGAGGTCAAGGTCACCAAAACCTAATCAGCTATTAAACTTGCCCCAATAATGTATTCATGCCAGTTTGGTGAAATTCCATTCATTGGTTCAGGAGATATAGTGGGTACAAGAAACTGTCATCTAAGTCCTCCAGTGACCTTGAAAATGAGGTCAAGGTCACCAAAATCTGATCAGCTCTTTAACTTGTTCTAATGATGTATCCATGCAAGTTTGGTGAAATTCCATTTATTGGTTCAAGGGATATCACTTGAACAAGAAATTTTCATCTAAGTCCTCCAGTGACCTTGAAAATGAGGTCAAGGTCACCAAAATGTAATCACCTCTTAAACTTGTCCCAATGATGTATCCATGCCAGTTTGATGAAATTCAATCCATTGGTTCAGGAGATATCGTGCATACAAGAAATCTGTCACAGGGACGCCTACGCCGACGCCCGGGATCCGCACTGAAAACAATATGTCCCCCCTCACCTTTGGTGGGGGGGACATAATATACAGACTGCATAGGAATAGTAATCTATACGAGAATCCCATGGAAGGCCAGGCAGCACATTGTCACAAATCAAAGTTGATTTAATCATCTCTAAGTCAGAATACAAGTATCTTTCATGGATGTGAGGTAGGGATAGGAAAATGTGTACCCAGGGTCACTGTACGACATAACGAGGCTTGTGAGAAAGATGCCCAACAGGGATCCTAAGGTACAGTTTTTTTTATCCACACCACCCATGAAAGACACTTTTTCTTGAACATCTTTTATTTACACTTGATTTAAAGTGTAGAACTAGTTAAAAGAAGCTCACACTATCATAGACCAACTTTATATGTTTACTTTAACATTCAGGGATCACTTGTTCAAAACGTTTTTAGTTAAAAAGACTTTTCAAACATACAAGACTCAAAAACTCTGCCATTTTTGTCCAAAAAATGTGAGGGATTTTGCATGGCAAATGCTTCTTAGATTTTTTCAGCAAATATTATTAAGACCCTTAATCTTTTTTGTAGGCTAATGTCTTTGTTATGCTAACAATGCTTTTGACAACTAGGCCCACAGTGCCAAAAACTGACAACATTTTACCGTCTTTATGACCAAAGATTCTGTACAATCAATAAGGGGATAACTGTACTCAAAATTGCCATTTGGGGAGATAAATTGATGGTTTTATGGTCAGAAATTTTGTTTCACGGCAAAATGCTAGCTGAACCGTAAAATGCAATTTGCGACGATAAAACTGACGATTTACCTCCCCAAATGACCATTTTTAATACAGTTATCCCCATTCTAATACACTTTTCACATTTGGCCACCTTTAAAAGTGTGCTACTTTGCACCCATAGCAAATGCTTTCATTGATGTTAAACCAGACATCAGCCAATGGGAAACGAGGTTACATAATGACGTTGGGTTTCTGACAGTATATCACAGGATATACCGTCACAAATTTTTGACGTCATTCAATCAGACGTTGCATTACATACATAAGTGCATTAGAATGTCAGTTGACCACTTGATTGTACAGCCAGTGCATTAACTACACTCGATATTCACATGACTTTCTGTCAGTCCTGGGTGAAGTATTAGGGGTGAAATAAGAATTATTGGTACAGGTGAAACTTGCAGATATCCTTATCCGTGTGCAAGAATATTTCTATCAAAATGACAAACAGTGCTGCCCCTTCAACAACGCTCTTATTTGGGTTTGCACTGTTTGCTCAAATATTTCTGTCTCAATCTTTATGTATGTTACTACAGAGTGCGAAAGAAATTGGTTTGCAGCGAGAAAACAACAAATATCCAGGAGCCCCGGTAGCTCAGTGGGTTAAGCGCTGGCAAACTGAAGTAGCGGACGGCGTTCGAAACCCGCTTGAGGTGAGATTTTTTCCTACCGTAAACGAGGTTCCATGGCACACAGCCTTTCATTATCACCGTCCCATCGTTCTGATATGACTGAAATACTGTTGAAAAGGATGTAAAATCGCAAGTCATTCATCCATCCATTTTAAATATTCGTTTCCAACAAAAACAGACTAGTGATAGAGTATTGGTTGCCATGGTTATTACGTGATAAATAAAATAAACTAGAAATGTTTCTTTTACAAAAACAGATGAACCCCCTCCTAACCTTTCTCAGCTGTATCCTTTTCCCTAAATATTGCAAAGTAAGGATCTCTTGTAAATCTTGAAATTTGGGTCTAGGTCACCACCATCTAATCAGTACTGTTCCACCTCCCGATTATAAACTTATCTATGTTTCGTCATAATCCGTCAGTCCCGTTAGGAGTTATCATGCAGAAAAGCCATATTTCAACACGCTACAACCTCCTGTGACCTCGAAAATGAGGTCTAGGTTACCAAAATCTTATCAGTTTCTTTCCCATCTCCCAGTGAAATGTTATGTTAGTTTGGTTAAAATCCATCAATCCATTCAGGAGATATGGTTCAGACAAGCCATTTTCAACAATTCCTACCTCCTGTGACCTTGAAAATAGGGTCTATGTCACCAAAATTAATCAGTTCTTTTTCATTTCAGAGTGATATATCTGAGCAGGTTTGCTTTAAATCCATCCATCCATTCAGAAGATATTGTGCTGACAAGCCATTTTTTCCATCACTCAGTGACCTCGCGTGACCTTGAAAATAAGGTCAAGGTCAGTAAAATCTAGCCAGTTCTTTTCCATTTCACAATGATAAATTTGTGCGAGTCTGGTAAAGATAAATTTATCCATTTCGGAGATACCGTGCAGAAAAGCTATTTTTCATCATTCTTTGACCTTCTGTGACCTTGAAAATAGGGTTACGGTAAACAAAATCTAATCAGCTATTTACCCCTTCCCAATTATGTATGCATGCAAGTATGGTCATAATCCATTTATTCCTACAGGACATAGAGTGCAGGCAAGGGCAACGCAGACGCTGATGGGATCCCCACTAAAAACAAGAGGCCCAAATGGGCCTGATATCGCTCACCTGGCTATTGTGCAACGGGACCATTCTGATACAAAATTGGTCCAATTCCACTGAGATTTTCTCATTTTCACATTTTGCTACTTTTAGTAACAGAGGCCAACTCGCCTGGTCTTTATATATTTACTTTTGAAACACCTCAATGCAAGAATCATTTTTCCACAAATTTCATCAAAATCCATTCAGGGGTTACTGAGATATTGCCAGTTTCATGTTTTGTGCTATTTTTAGTAACGGCAGATGGCGGCCATCTTGGATTGCTAAAATGCAAAAAAAAATCGAAAAGCCTTCTTGCAAGACCAATTTGACACAAATTTGGTCCAGTTCCATTGAGATTTTCTAATTTTCACATTTTTCTATTTTCAGTAACAGAGGCCAATATGACTGGTCTACAGTTAGATACTATTGATACATCTCAATGCAAGAATCATTTTGACACAAATTTCATCAAAATCCATTAAGCGGTTACTGAGATATTGTCATTTTCATGTTTTGTGCTATTTTTAGCAACGGCAGATGGCGGCCATCTTGGAATGCCAAATTGCAATTAATCGAAATGACTCCATGCAAGGAACATTCTGACACATAATTGGTCCAATTCCATTTAAGGGTTCTTGAGTAATTGTCATTTTTATGTTTGTGCTATTTTTAGTAACACCAGATGGCGGCCATCTTGGAATGCCAAATTGCAATTAATCGAAACGGCTTCTTGCCAGGAACATTCTGACACAAAATTGGTCCAATTCCATTCAAGGGTTCTTGAGTAATTGTCATTTTTATCTTTGTGCTATTTTTAGTAACGGCCCCCATGGTGGCCATCTTGGATAGTCAACTGGCACAAAATTGAAATAATTCCATTCAAGAACCATTTCTGACCAAATTTGGTCAGAATTGGTTGCATTTTCTTTAGATATTGACATTTTAGCAAAATCGGTCTTGTAAACGCTAAGTAGGTCACTGTGACCTAATTCCGCTATAGATGTTTTTTAATTTTACAATTTTTAATACCAAGGTCCCACTAATGTTCCATGCAAACTTTTAACAAAATATACCAATTGGTTCTGGAGAAGAAGTTGATTTTGTTTTTTTGCTATTTTTAGTAACGGCAGCCATCTTGGATTCTTGACCTGACCCAATTTTACAAATTTGAAACCCTGCAGTCTGATCATGCTCCATGTAAACTTTGAGATCCATGGGTTCAGTGGTTTTAGAGAAGAAGTTGTTTGAAGTTGTTTAAATAGGCTAGTTTTTGACATTGGCATTTGTGCAAAATTACACACATAAACAGAAAATAGGTCACTGTGACAAAACTACGCACAATTTTTTTTCATTTTTATAATTTTGAATACCAAGGTTTCACTGATGTTCCATGCGAAAATTCAGACAAATATACCCAGTGGTTCTAGAGAAGAAGTTTATTTTGTTGTTTTTGCTATTTTTAGTAATGGCGGCCATCTTGGATTTTAACTTGACCCAATTTTACAATTCTGAGACCCTGGAGTCAGGTCATGCTCCATGTGAAATTTGAGAACCGTGGGACCAGTAGTTTTACAGAAGAAGATGTTTGAATATTTGTTTTTAGGTGTTGACGGACAAATTCCGTGACGACGCACGACGCACGCATTGGTATGACAATAGCTCACTATGGCCCTTCGGGCCAGGTGAGCTAAAAATATGTCCCCCATCCAGCCCCAACCCACCAACCACTGTGGGAAAATTATGAAAAAAAGAAAGACGACAGAAATAATGAGCTTGTAGAAGCCCCCTGGACCATTCAAAATCAGCAAAGACTGAGATATTTTCATTGTAGCATGCAACTTTTAATTTAGTTTTGCATTGAAAGAAAGTGGGTGGGGTAATTTAACCCCAAATTGTAAGGTACTTACGTTTTTCTGGGGGTGAAAACTCGCTATATAGTTTTCTTCAGTTGTTAATCATGCTTCAACTTGTTTCTTGGCTCATATTTCTTGAAAATGTTCAAGATATTGTATTTTATCTCAGAATTTCATTTATGAAAGTTCCTTCTGATTTCTCTGACGGTGACTAAATTCAAAGAAAAATATTTTCAATTTAAAAAATATACCATCTCCAATTTTTTGTTATATAAACAACTAGGATTTGTACTCTCTGCACCAAGAGAAAGAAAAAAATCTATAGCTGCATATTTTAGTAAAACGTCTTAAAAATTTGCTGTTTTTTTGATGTTTTGAAATAGACGCCTTACAAGGTGGAAGTCAAGGTCACTGACTGCTTGACCTTAGCAATATGAAGAAACTTTTCTGTATTTGTAAGCAGCACTTACATGGTTCTCTTGTAAAATGTAAGTATCAATACCGTTTGTTATGAATTACTACCAGAACAATTGGAGTCAAATCTTGCATTTTTCATTTGAAAAATCACCAGATTAGGCTGAAAAACAGAAAATCCTGGTTGCCATGGCAACGGATAGTTTGACCGAAGAAAAACTTTTATTTTTGTTCATCACTTGACATAAGCAAAAACGACACTGAGTTTCATGAACATCTGAGACATGTCATTTTCACCTGATTTTGGTGTTTACAGAGAATGACTCTTAAGCGTTTTCCCATATAAAAGCCTAACGTACCAAACTTGACCATACCGTAAATTAGGTCAAGGTCAACGCAAGTTCATGATTTGTATAAACTATGATGGGCCGGCATGCCCGAAGCTACATACCAAGTTTCAAGGTCATAGGCCTTTTGGTTCTGGAGAAGAAGATTTTTGAAGGGTTTTTACTATATATGGGCGTGGCGGCCATCTTGGTCATGTGACTCAGATACCGCGAATAAACTTTCGTTTTCCCAACCCATGGAGGCTGCATACGAAATTTGGCTTCAATCGGCCCAGTGGTTTCAGAGGAGAAGATGTTTGAAAATCTTGACGACAGATGGTCCGACGGAATGACCTTGACCTTTCGTGACATAATATCTTCATCTGGTCATTTAGTCAACCATGTATACCAAGTATTAAACCTTAGAATTAAATAGTTTCTGAGAAATCCATTGTTTAAGCGTTTTCCCAAATAAAAGCCTAACGTACCAAACTTGACCATACTGTAAATTAGGTCAAGGTCATCGCAAGGTCATGATTTGTATAAACTATGATGGGCCGGCATGCCCGATGCTACATACCAAGTTTCAAGGTCATAGGCCTTTTTGTTCTGGAGAAGAAGATTTTTGAAGGGTTTTTACCATATATGGGCGTGGCGGCCATCTTGGTCATGTGACCCAGATACCGCGAATAAACTTTCGTTCCCCCAACCTAGGCAGGCTCCATATGAAATATGGCTTCAATCGGCCCAGTGGTTTCAGAGGAGAAGACGTTTGAAAATGTTGACGACGGACGACGGACGGACGGACGGACGACGGATGCCTGGCTATACTATAAGCTCACCTATGAGCCTTAAGGCTCAGGTGAGCTAAAAAACCGTAAAACCGCAACTCGTTCATCCACTCATCAATCTCATCAGTATGTCGTGTCTCTGCACGAAAAGGAAAATAACAGGGCCGGTTGTTCAAAGCTAACAGCATCGTTAGTTAACGAGACGTTTAAATTTCTAATATTAATATCCATTCTCTGTAATCATCAAGAATTTTACAATAGGGGTGGCTCACGCATGGTCTCAGATTTTGTTCAAACTTGCTGACAGTGTGAGATGTATTACAAAAACAAATGAATGACCGCTGTTTCATTCATTCACCCTTCCGTTGCCATGGTAACGGCTCCCAAGGAGTTTGGCCAAAAATGAACCAAAAATTTCTTAAAATTGAACATTTTAGTCCTTTTAGTATTGTTAAAATTGTCATTATTTGGCCTAAATATGTCTTGTTTGTAAAAATGCAGACCTTTATAAATAAAAATATGTTTTAATATCGCCCTTACTGAATTGCTCTTGTAATCTCACATACCATGGAATGTGGGTGGGGTAAGCAGGTCCTAAAAAATGTCGTTTTTAGGCATTTTTGAATTGGTACACCAAAGTTGCGCGGGCACTCTGACATATGCGCATACTAATAAATTTTACAGTGGGATTTGAAAATTTATAAAATGAAAAAACGTGTATGGGAAGTTACCATCATATGGTCGTAACCATGGCAACAAAACCTCCCCTATTGAAAAACTACAAAAACACAATATTGTTAAAAAATAATTCATTTATTTCTATGTGGTGTAATAAGAACAATTTCATACAGTCAGAATTGTTATTTTAATTTCACTCTTGTGTAAACAATCAACAGATACTGTGAAAAAATTAATTTTAGGCCATTCAGGGGCATCAAAAGGGACGAAAAGTGAAAATTTCAATACAAAACTCAATAATATCTCGTTTTTCATTTCTACAAAAACAGCACTAACAACACTAAAATATGCTTAAAAGCTGTTCTGAATATATCATGCATTGTATAATGACACTGTGTATGCTCTGAGGCCATTTGTTTTACAGAAAAAGGGGCTCAGAAAGGGCTCAAAAATGGGGAAGGCAGGGGGGGGGGGGATATAGAAAATGTGAAATATCATTAAGATATTATAATGCATTCATATGTAACTGTTGCACTTATTGACAAAATCTTAAACTGTGCATATGAGAATACAGGAGGAAATGAGAATACAGGAGGAAACAAAATATGCTGTGAACAAACTAATGTTAGCCTTTAAGGGAGGGGGGGGGGGCCAAAGAAGAAAGAAGGGAAATTTCCACTCAAAACACACACAATTCTTATTTTACTTCTGGAATATATAGGCCTAGAGACAGATATGGTTCACCTCCCCCCAAGGGGGAGTTTTGTAGACCATAATTTTTTAAAAGACCAGTATCTTAGAAGTATTTTGCAGCATGTTAACCCTCTGGCGAATGGGGTGTTACGCTGTAACAGCCTGTTATAAACTTATAAACGTTACCCATTACAACAATAAAAATAGCATAAAAAATATTGAAAATTATAAAACAAAAAGAAGTCATTTTCCTATGTTTGAAATTATACTAGATTCTAATAGAACAATCCAGTAACTAAAAGTTATGATGTTTAAATTATCGCTTTAGCTTACATGGTGTAATATACGTGACATTTGTCTTAACACTCGATCAAAATTGCTATTTCCATCCAAAATACTTTCTTTTTGTAAATTATTCCTTCCATATTGTACCATATATTTATAACTGTATTAAAGGCAATTTATTCATCTTTTCAAATCCGCAAATTTTTTATTCTATCTCATATATTTTATGAGAAATAGGATGTTGAACACAGTAACCCCTTACAAATGTTCCATATTACAGTTATCACTTGCGGTATAATTCAAGTGCTCGAGTTACACTGTTGGTGTTGAAAACAACAGAATAGTGTAATATCGAATATGTCAGCCTATTAGAATAGCAAGGAACAGTGGCACAATATTTTGAAAGCAGCTCACTCGGCTATAAAGATCGGTTATATACGTTACCTAAGACTATTTTTTATTAAAATCATATAATTTTTAGATACAATCATTTTGTTTTCTTTGGTAGCAGTTTCTTTATAAAAGAATCCTTTAATATTAGAAAAAAATACATTCTGATTTATTATTTATCATTAGCTATTTCTATTAGTGTATAAGATAGTTAATTATTATACCTCTAATCAGTTTGGGTTTTTTCATTTTCACATAGAAAACAATAACAAATATAAGTCTGGCAGTGCTTGTGATATTTTGTGTACTATGGCCTATCAACACTTTCATCCTTGATTAGTTTTAGGGACTCATGAGGAGTGTTTTATACGTGATTAAACACAGTATACTTTATATACTTCAAATTGTAATGTTTAGAAACGTGAAATATTCTAAACATGCAAACCTGGTTTTGCGATTTACTATATAAAAAATCAAAGCATTTCATAATGCCATTCCTCGCCATCTTTCTTTTAGAATTTTTACAGTTGAGTTGGAAGGATGGTAACATTCATGAAATTTTCTTATATAAAGCTGAAAAATGCAAAAAGAGAGAAAAAAAAAGAAAAACAAAGAAAAAAAGAAAGCAGGAAGGTAAAAAAAAAATAATAATAATAAAAATATAGAACTTCAGAGAAGATTAAGCCACTGTTTTTAAAAGCCGGCATTGATTTTGCCTATAGGTCTCGAATAAAATGATATAAAATAAGTTTGATAACTTAAAACTTGAGCGGAACTTGAGCAGTTTCGTCCTGTTTTGTATAAAACTATAAATAATCAGTAATCAACAATACAAAATGTGGTACAACTTGTTTATTGACAGGATTTGGGAAAGTTTTTACGTGCAACTAAAAAACTCTAAAGCAGAATAGTAAATCTGAAGTTTGAAGACTTCAGCCAAAAACGGTTATGCATCAAAACTAACATGAATACTTGCTGGTAGTGTATACTTACTTGTGTAAAACTATTGTGTATTTTACGTTACCAAGGGAAACAACATTGCTCAGTTTCAGTCAAAAAACAAACATACGTTTGAAAATGTTAAATGGTAGTGTTAATACGTTGCTTAATTAAGTTCATTTAACATGTAGTTCCTAACAATAATTTGTCAGCCAGGAGTTTGGCAGTATAGTATCAGAAACACTTTTTAGACATAAATAGAGAACTAGCAGCTTACGCATGATATAATAGCAATGTATAAGTGCTATGTTTAAGATGATCTATATTTCTATGCTTTTGTTTCTTGCTCTTTTAAGTCTGGCTATATTAAATCATCGCTCAACGAATCGATCTACAAAAGAACATATAGATATGTTTAGTTAGACAAAAATATTGTTATTTTTCCAGGGACAGTGTTACAGTGAGCTCTAACAACTAAATGAAATGGAAAATTAAAATAACAAAATATATTAATGTTGGTCATTGCTGTTCAGATATTTATGAGCAAATGTTAATTGTTCTCATTCAGAATGCTACACTGGAGTTATACTTTGCAGCATAATAGTGATAAAAAAAATGAGCAAGTAACGTATACAACTATTCATTGAGAGTTTATAAAGTCTTAAGTTTCAATTCCTTTGACCAGTAAAACAATATTTCTGAACAGCAAATAATCAAACAATAGAGGAAGTGCATACCTATACATGCAAAGGAAGGGCTAACCTAAATAATTTACTGCATTTCATCTCCATGACTTTGTATAACCATATTGTTTAGCAATAAATATTGTTGTATATTGCGTATTCATGATAGCATACTGCTAATCAAATCATTCTTGTCCAAGTATTTTAAATGCTGTTAGATAATACAGCGCTTTGGCAGTATCCAAACAACAATTTACGAAGCTAACATATTGAAAACGTCTGACTGAAAATTGTCTTTCGTAAGATCTTTAGTCATTGATAGTTACAACTAAATATTTGTATCAACAGAATGACAAATAGAACTCTGACAGGATGATGACAGAAAGCTGTATGCGTTATAAACAATGTCCATTTCTGTAATCCTTAAATTTTCATATTGTTAATATGTTGCAATGTATTCGATGGGCGCTGTGTAAACAGATCACGTAGATAACAATTTAACAAGCAAGTTATGATCACAGGAGCCACACGTTTTCTAACCTATGCAAAGCCGTTACTGTGCAAAGAGGCTGTTGGCTGAAGAAGCGACTGACAGCAAAGCAAAAATGGTGTTAATGCCGGTCAACGAATTGATACTGCTTTTGATTGCCTCACCGGGCAGTCACAGTCACATATTTGTATGTAGGGCAATTCAATGGCTCAATCAACAGCACATGTTACAAAATTGATTTTATCCCTTTTATGACTCTAAACCTAAATAGTGATAGTTACATCATATGTCAACTTATACTTACTTCATTTGATGCATAAAATTAAAGATAAAATCATTTTTATGAAGTCACTTTTAAATGAGACTGAATAGAAGGCAAGGTCGAACTGCTTCAGCTGTAACGATCTATGTGCGTCTTGATGAACCCTTGTGCATTTCAAAGAGCTAAATTTACCATCTGAATACTAATGGTAAGCTAATGTTACAGGAATGAATGCTTTATGCCGCCAGGGAACTAATATTGTGGTAACATGTCACTCACAAAGCTTATCCTCAGATTATTACAAACATGTAACATAATGTTACTGTTAGACTGCCTTTCAAATATACACTATCCGATTCTTTTTTAAGTTTGAAAACACATAACATCGGTGTTTCTTCATATTTACATGTACAGCAGTGTCCATTTAAGGCATACCGTAATGCAGATAACATTGAAAGACTACAGCAGCTGATGTTAGTTTTCCTAGATTTTCTCATCATTTTGTAGGTTGTATTCTTTAAAAAATGATACATTCTGTCCTCAATTAATATTTCCACTGCTAAGTGCTACCTAACTTATCTCAGCTGGGTATGATTCGAAGAAGAGTGATGGAGCATGTATACATTTCAGTCCACCAATTCAGTGATTTAGTCTCATTCTGTTTTTTATCAATTTTTTTCGTATTTTTGTTATGGTTATATACATTACATATTTATTGTGACTGCTGACTATTGTTGTAAGACTTTAGTTTTTTATGTATTAGATTATTAAAATAGACATATTTGTGATCTTAGCTTTCTCTACGCTTCAATTCTTACAATTTGCTCCTTATATTACATGTATATAGACATAGAAGGGAAAAACGTCAAATACAATGTTAGCTACGTTATACAGATTTTTCAACGTATCTTTGACATGTCAATAACTTTGAAACAGCGATTTATGTACCAGCATACAAAACCCAACATTATTTAGGATGAATACTTACACGTGTGTAACAATGCATATTTTCTATTACAACGTGAATATATTAATATGGGCAGACGTAATTGACGTTGAAGTTAAACATTAACGCCCCAACATACAGAGGGTTAACATAAGTCATTTTGTTTCTTATATAATGTAGTTTTATAAATAAATAGGGTTCAAAACTCCCCCTGGGGGTGTAAGGGGAAGGGGTCCATGGCCAACTCAAGGTCTACTAGCTGATGAAAGTGTTCAAAGATACATGTACAATGTACACAAAAGATCTTTAGGGCTGCAACAATTTATTTGCGTTTATTTTCTATGAGACAGTGAAGAACCTTGATAAGTGGTATTGTAATGAACTATCTTATACATTAATGTTGTTTACATCACTACTAGTAATAGCTAATGATTGAAAACAAACCAGAATGTATGTTTCTTATACTCGAAGATTCTTTTATGAAGAAACTGCTAACAAAAGAAAACCAAACAGTTCTGTCTTGAAGTTCAAATTCTATGATTTTAAAGAAAAAAGTCACAGGCAACATTTATAAGGGACAGTTACAGCCAAGGGACTATCAGAAATAGTGATAGAAATGCGTTCAACATATTGTCCCACCCATAATTGCTGTTTCGATAGGCTGACAGAGGCAATTTTACCTTATACTGTTGTTTTAAATTCCCATTTTGTTATTCAAGCATTTGAATTATAAGGCAATAAATAATTAAGATATGGAATATTTTGTAAGTGGGTACTGTGTTCAACAGCCCATTTCTCCCAAAGTATAAATGATATGACAATAATATTTGCTGAAGTGAAAAGATGAATAAGTTGCCTTTCAGACAGTAACAAAAGTAAGGTCTAATGAGGAAAAGTAAACTTACATGAAGAAAATACTTTGAATGAAAACAGCAATTAATGGAGTGTTATTTATTTATCTATTTGCAAAGACAAATATCACGTATGTAACGCCACGTAAGCTAAAATGATCTTTAAAACAACGGAAAGTGCAGCTACCGTATTCTTATGTTAGAACATATTATAATTTTATACGTGTGAATGTGACTTCCATGCTTTTGTAACTTTCAATATTTGCATATTATATTTACCGTTTTGATGGGTAACGTTTTTAACAAACTGTTCCAGCATAGGGCTTCCATTGCCAGAGGACTAAAACACAAAATACTTGTAAGACATTGGGCATTATGTAAATCATGATCTATAAACTTCCTACGGAGAGGGGTCGAGGAGGAGGTAACCATAGATGGCTTGTGGCCCAGCAAGTGATAATTGAGATGTGAAATATCTTCTAATAGTGTAGTGTGTCTCCCAAAGTATAACAGTTAAGATAATAATATTGACTGATTCGAAAAGATAAATAAATTGCCTTTTAGACAGAAGCAAACCTATGGTCTAATACGGAAAGAGAAAACCTTACAAGAATCAATCATTTTGGATGGAAACAGTAATTTTAATGAAGTGTAAAGACAAATGTAACGTATGTAACGCCATGAAAGCTAAAATGATCTTTCAAAGGGCATAATTTTTTAGCTACTGGATTCTCCTTATAGACCATATTATGATTTCAAACATGTGAATGTGACTTTCATACTTTTGTAAATTTCAATAGTTTTATATTTTATTTATGTTTTTGATGGGTAACGTTTGTAACATGCTATAATTGCGTAACCCGACAATCGCTGGAGGGCTTACATGTTGCAAAATACTTGTAAGATACTAGGCTTTAAGAAAACTGTAATCTACAGAACTCCTGTCAGGGGAAGTGGGTAGGTGGTCAACCATATTTGGATTGTTGCCTATTTTGGTCACAAAATTTTTACCTATTCGGGCCCCTAAAATGACCCTTAACACCTTCCCATCTGGGCCCACAATCAATAAACTGTTGTAAAGCAAAACCTGACTAATAAATTGTGTTTATCTACTAACATATTGCAGTATTAAAGTGCTGTGGATGAACAAAGACTTATTTAAATGTGATTCTTCCACTTTTCGGTTTTAAAAGGGTAACATAATTGTTGCCATGGTAACGATAAGAAGATGGTAACTTCCCACACATGTTTTCCATAATGTAAATAATGAAGTACCATTATTGACAGTGAATATGTGAAGATGTGTCAAAGTGCCCGCGGGGCTTTGAAATATTGACTTAAAAATGATGAAAAACGATGAATTTCAATATCTTGATACCCCACCCACCTTTGGAGCACAAGTGTGATTCTACAGTCAACTGAATTCGTTTTAGTAGCTCGCTATAGAATTCATCCTGAGTAATATTTGTAAGAACAGTTTACGATTTACAATAAATATATAAAGTTAAGATGAAGTAATTGTGCAAAAATAGTCAATTTTCACTGATATTTTTAGAGTTTCAGGCCAAATATTATAAATCCCGTTACCATGGAAACGGGCAATAAAAAATAGGTAGTTGTATTTCAATATTTTCTTTTTAAGTGACAAGGAACATCCCCAGAAAGTTTCGTTAAAATCTGTGACTAGGCGTGAGCCACCATTCTCGATGGTTACAGAGAATTGGTATTAATATCTCAAATACACCAATATTTTTTGTTGAAAAAATGTGTGAAGCTTTCGCACTGCAAAAGCTTCTAACATATTTTCAACAAAAAATATCAGGGCATTTAGTAATAAAATTGTCAAACACTTCACGAGATGACCTCTTAACAAGCCCTTTAGGCTAACGATGCTTTGAACAACTGGGCCCAGATTTTCAGTCGGAGACTAAGGCCCAATTTCACGTCGCCGATAAACCGAGAATTAAGGCCGTTGGATGTTTATCTTCATAGATAATCTTTGGAATGGATTTCACGTTCAAAAATTATTTTTCATTGTGAATAAAATTACGGATTATTCTTAGCTTAGACAATCGAAAGATCAAGGACTTGGCAAACCTTGATTCTGTGCGAAAAATGGATGACTATGCTGATTTTGTTTACATATATGATATTCATAATGCACAATGTGCCGCGACATGGCAAAACAAAGTGGCATGTGCATCCAGAGAAGACTCAGATCAGCGTGCGCATTCCCCGAGTCTGACCAGAGTCTTCGCTGTCCGCATGGAGTTAGCTTAGATCCTTAACTACCATTAAAGCGCACAGCCAAGACTGATCAGACTGGACGGATGTACTGGACGGATGTCCAGGCTGATCTGAGTCTTCGTTAAACGCGCATGCCACTTTGTTTGTTTTGTCATGTCACGGCTTTTTAATGTATGAAAGAGCCCGAAAAATCTTTTTTAAAGACTTTTAATAACACCGTGGTACAGATTTGTAGAACAGTTTCACATAGACAGAATTGCAAAAGCTGGAGTGGCTCATAAGGTCTACAACTTAACATGGGAAATAACATCTTGCCTGGTGGTACAATTTCTTGTTTCTATAAGGAACTCGGCAACGGGTTGTTTCTAAAGGACCACGTCTGATTCATGTGCTTAGCCTTTAATTTTTCATGCCCCAGGTGACCATAGTCAGGGGTGGAGCATTAAGATTTGCCACTGTCTATCTGTCTGGTCGTGAATATCACACTTAATGGTATAGAATCAACTCATCCAACAGTTGTCATTGGATCTTTTGCAAACCCTAAACACTTAAAGGGATGTTCAGAAAGGCCTGTTCGCGACGTCTTGTTTTGGTAACCAGCATAAATACATAACTTCTGATAGCGATAATATATAGAGGTATGATATGTCCGGACAAATCTTCGAACGCTGTTTCTATTTTCCAAAGGACATATATTTGAACGATTTTGAAAGAGGTATACCCTAAAACCACTGCAGATTTTCACTTAAGAAGATCATAGTTCATATATGAGCAATTTTTTTATTTTCATCATTGCTACTAAAACACAGGCAACTGTGACCTGTAAATATCGCGGAAAATATATTTAATCTAGGTTCTATACTGTCCGTTTATTTAGATTATCCGCATTTTATGTAGTAGCAAATTCTCGCTTTCTAATAAAGTTATAATGATTTTATAACGAAAACAAGGGTCCTAACGTTCAAAATCTTGTCAGGAAGAGCCTTTGCATAGGCCAATTCTAAATCGTCGAAAAATTAAAATCATAATAAAACTCAAGTCGCTACGATCTTTGAAATGACGTTGACGTCGTTTTCAATAACGTCATAAGAACTGCGAACTGCTTTGCAAGGACTAAATCGATAACGCTTGCTTTTCTTTTAATTTTGAATGCGAATTAAAAGCAACAATTGACAAACAACTGACAAAAATTTATTATGTATTAACAATGATTTTTGACCTGAAAGACACACTGAAAATAAATTCACATAATGAAATCAGCCCAGTGGTATGGCTGGGGCTGATAACATGCGTTGTAACTCAATAAGAAAATGTACCCGGTATGTATAGTGTTAGGTGTCACTGTAAAGGCGAAATGTAAAGGCACTGTAAAGGCGAAATGTAGTCCCCAGCATGTCGCTAAACAAAGTTATGCTGTTACAATCAGAAGTTTCCAAACAGCCCTCGCAGCACTAGTTGTGTTGTGATTCTGAAGGGTAATGTCTTCTGAAGCAGCTCTGGTTAAGCGGTGCTACCTACATGTTAGAGTGAATTATTACAAAAAAAAGCAGATGTTCGTTTTCCGCCGCTCCACTATTTACAAATATTTGATTTTTACTGTATCGCTGATTCTCAAACTTTTGATAGATAAATGAAATAGAAAAGTCTCGGTAGGCAACGACCGAACACTTATTGATACCTGCCGGCCGCGAGACAAGTAGCTGCAGACATCAAATAAGACAATTTTTTACATGTTAAATAGCGAGCGCAGGAGGCCTCTCCCACCCCACCCCCACCCCCAACACACACACACACACACACACACACACACACACACACACATAAAAAGGCCTCTTGAACCGATGAATCCCGAAGAAGGCGAGAGACAAGAGCACTAAAAGGTGAAGTTTTCATAATGGTGCTAGTTACATGTACCCTGCGCTATACCAATACAAGAATATCTTCTGAGGCAGCCCTAATTCATGCTGCGCTATTTTAGAATCGTGTCTTCTGAAGTTATTCTAATTCCGTTGCGTATACTAGATACTTGGTAAGTCAGTTTTACATGATTTCTTACATGATAAAATAACCAGCTTGGCAAAACCATGGTTTTACTGAATCATGTAGATTTTGCACATGTGAAATCGATTTAAACCGTGGTTTTATGGGCAGTTTAGCGAAGTCGCCACCGCGGTTTAAATCACCAAGAAATAATTCGTCGACGTGAAATTGGGCCTAAGTCCATCAGACAGGTTGAAAACGCCTTTTCATACGATGTAAACTGGTCACTATTAATACTTTTGTGTAACATGTATGAGGTCATACATGTATATGCTACTAGCTATATGCGCGTGCTAAATAAAGTCAGAGTGACAACGCTTGTCAACCGGATAATACTGTCTCGGTCTAAAATTGATCAAACCGGATGTACTAGAATTTCAGTGTTTCATCATGTAGTCCTCACCACCGAGATGGCAAACATCGTTTATGCGACATAAAGATGGTAACATGATGTCGTTCGCTGGCACTAGCTTAGCTTCCGTTACCCCGCCCTCTCGGCACCTGCCTTGCGTTTCAGGTGTAGTTGGTCAATTCATTTGATGCTTAACGTCCACGGTAAACAGCTAAGATCATGTCGGGACGGTCAGTTAACCTAACCACACTATTCCTGGGCAGGCTTAGATCTCCTAAGCCGTTAACCAGTACTAAAAACACATACTTTCGCCAGTAGCTGACATCTGCCCTTATTGAATCAGCGGAAGGAGAAACGAAAGTATGTGGTCAGACCAGGTTTCGAACCCAGGACCTCTGACTGTTTCAAGTGTACATGTAGTAGTAGAGATTATCGTTAAAAGAAAGTGCGTGCTACGTTTGGTGTAGTTATGAAGAAATAAGTAAACGAATCGCAGGGCTTGATCCAGCGCCCTGATTCTCATGGGGAAGTGGGTGGGTGGGTGGGCGGGGGGGAGGTGAGCTCATGTCAGAGACATAAGCCAAGCACCGAATGTGCATGAGAGGTGTGTTTCCCCCTCTAATTGGGGTTGAGGGGAGAGGGGCCTCGTCCAGAAAATTTTTGATTGTCGGGACTCTCTTAAAAGCATTTTATGCACTTTTATACTGTAGTAACTGTTTAGGAAATGTTTACTGTTTTTCACCATGATTATTAGTCTTTTTCGATACCTATTTCATTAGAAATACCGGATGAATGAGATTTTAATATCCCAAAGAAAGTGTCAGCAATCACAAATACTGAAAATCAGATTTCCAATTTTGAAAATCAAAATCTTAAAGATATTTTTCTATGTTCAATTAACCGTAAAATATGGGTATAGGTGGTTACTTAGAAACTGAGCTTAACGCAACAGGTGATTATTTTCTATGTTCAGTCAACCGTGAAAAAGGTCATGGCCCGATATGCATCACTGCTTTCAGTGGATCTTCCCTATACGTATCTATCGAGCAAGTTTGGAGACTAGCCCTTGCGGTTACTTAGAAACTGAGCTAAGCGCAACAGGTGAATATTTTTACAAAGGCGCACGCGCACTAGCACGCGCACGCGGGCACATAAAAAGGTATTGCATAAGCACGTATTTGCTTCGCAAAGTCGCGCTGAAAAGACTCAGAACTTCGCTTTAACATTGAAAATACAGCAGTACAAATTATTCAGGTAACAGAGTGCATGGTCGAATGACTATGATAAAATACGTATGTACAGCGGTAGGCCCTAGAAAAATAATGCACATACGTGATCTTTTAAAGCTAATAGAATTCCCATTTTCATTTACACTTTGTGTGCATGGGATACTCTGCCCTCACTCTTCCCAACTCCCCTTCCGCCCGCCTTGACCCAGTTAACCACTAACATACATATGTTGTGTAAATATGCCGAAGAAAGCAACAGTTGAGAGGGCTTGTTGGGTGAAAAGTACCTCAACATGAACTACAACAATATGCGCCTGGTATTTGCAATTTTCGAAATAAAATATTTGATCAAGCAGATATTGTAAGCTTATTGTTAGTTTGGTGCCAAAAAATGGTGCAGTTTAGGGTTGGGTGTTTTGATCCTTATTTTTCCCATACATGAAAAACAAACTCATAAAAAATAATAAAATACTCAATGTTAGTCTCACACGGGAATCAAAACCGACTTGCCGGCGTGATAACCTGTCTGAAAATCAATGATGCATAAGCCAGCTATTTGCATGTCCACCCATAGAAGCCCGATACAATGAATCGGACGTTCGAGAAACTCGGAGGTAAACACACGGAGGCGGTTGAACTAGGGTCAGTATTCGTTTAGTTGTATTTCCTTGAGACACGAGCTTTTGTATGTCTTTAATGTAAGCAAATAATAATGACAAAGAAAGCATGGGCGATAGTAATTATACTGATATGGCTTTATAATACATGTATCTCATATTTAGTACCAACTGGACATGCCGGACCGCGTAGCGCAATCAGTAGGGCACCTGACTCATAAGTCAGAGGTCCTGGGTTCGATACCCGGTCTAGCCACATACTTTCGTTTCTCCTTCTGCTGATTCAAGACGGGCAGTTGTCAGTTAATGGCGAAAGTATGTGCAGTTAGTACTGATTAACCGCTTAGGAGGTCTAAGCCTGCCCAGGAATAGTGTGGTTAGGTTAACTGACCGTCCCGACATGACCATAGTTGTTTACGTTGTTTACCGTGGACGTTAAGCAAGAAATCAATCAATCAACCAACTGGACATTTCATAATTTTCAAAGTTGAGAAGAACTTAAACCATTTCATTCTGAATAAAGCGATATTTTCTGCCAAAAATTATACTGCTGTCGAAAAATATGGCGTTTTTTGTGAGTGACAAACACCTTATCAGCTTTCAATCTGATAGAAAGCCTGTCTTTTTACCAAGACGGAAGATTGATGTATCGTATTTTTAGGGTAAAGCAATCTCGGAGGTATGATATTGTTAGCTCGGAGTATTATCATATTCATAATATGAGGAACAATCGAGTGACAATCTACTGGAAGTATCTTGTTGTTAGTCCCTGTAATAAGCTTGACGTCTGTTCTATTTAATACAGCGCTATTTAACCAACGCTAATATGGCACTTCAAAGTCAGCGATTCAAAGCAGAGAGGCTGGCATTGACATTGCAAAAATATAGCAAATTTCGCCCAGTTACTTGAAAATTAACTTTAAAGGCAGCCATTTTATGGGTAAGCCGCCCTTCGTTTCTACCATGTTGTAGAGCACCTATAAGTGTGTAGAAACGTGTGGAATATGCTTGCAGTAATAAGCTTCATTGCTGAAAAGCACGTCAGTACAATTTTTTACAGATTAAACCATAACTTTTAGGTGCCGCACTCGGCCTAGTTATTGCATAATGCGCTTTACATTTTTAGAGAGTAAAAAGTAAAAATATCAACATTTAACCCTCACATGTATAATGCACACTTGATACTGGTCTTACTGATTTTGTGCGACGGCTATTCGTCTGAGATGAATGACAAAATCAAGTCACTGTCATTAGCCTCTGGAATATCTGCGGCAGAAGCACTGAACGGTCAGTCTCACTCGTAGGCCATGGATGGGGACATCTCTATTGCTGTAGTAGCAGTAGTTTTGAATACCCGTAAGATTACCGAAATTACGATCATTATTGAGTCTGAACAAATAGTTTTGATCCATATAAAAAACGCTGCTTTATTCGCGACGCAGCCAACGTTTTATCGCACTTATTCATACGATAATGCGCTAATCCTTTCATGTTTGGAGACCCATAAAAGGGACATTGGTAAACAGTGAAGCCCAAGATAAGAAGCCACAAATTGCATCTGATCAGGGCCAGCATTGTTTGCCTTTAGTATTGGATTTTAAAAGTTAAATGAGTAGAAATAGATTAAACGTGACACCCCTTACGCTAGAGCTGGACCCGCTCAGGAGCCAAGTAAAAAAAACCATTTGTCATCAATGGGTTAAGCTATCTAAATATTTCGTACAATTTCAACTAGAAGTGGTTAATGTGTCTGTGATTCGGACTCTAGTTACCATGAAGTCAGCTATGTTCAACTCGCCTTCTTCCAGCCTTGCAACATGGCCCTAGATGTGAAGGAATACTAATTTTGATGAATTTTGTATGATATTCTCGTTTTTCTTCTGTAAACTTATATTACGATTCCTCGTTTGAATTATCTCGTCAAGGCGCTTCAGATTAGGGCCATACTACGCATTTTATGCTGATGCCTATCACTAAATGCTCCCACTTAGCTAGAGTTCTGTTGGCAGTATTAGCGGTAGTTCCAGACTGTTTGTCAAGTTGTGTAGCTAATTGCACTAACGCAAATATACTATGTTTGGAAATACTTTAATAAAAATAATTTGCATAAACTTTTTTATAGTTTTGTGACCAATGGCAATCGAGCAATTGAAGTACAGTATAATTGCACATCTTCATTTATTTACCTCCGAGTTTGTCGAACCTCCGATTTCCGAGTATCGGGTCTCCCTATGTGATGTCTATTAATTTAGATTATATGGAAGCCCGTCTTTGTCGAAACATTTTAGAATACCAGGGGTGATAATCCTGTTTATTTTTTTCTATTCGAGAATTGAGTTAAGCCCCACTGCAATGAATAGTTGCGGACGGTAACGAGAGAAAGAAAATCAAATACAGGTAAGAATACGCAGGAGAAGGCTAACTCTCAATCCAATGTTACGCGTACAAAAAGGCGTCGTGAACTTGCATACAAAATATGACTACTCTAGCTTGCACGGTTGCAAATCTGGGACGAAAAATGGCATAATTCAACTTGGAAAGAAATAAAATAAAAAATATACAGGAAGAATAAGTCGGATAAGACTGGTTCTAAGTCCCAGGCTGCAATAAGTCTTTATTAATCTGTATACCAAATATGAGCATTCTTTTTTGAAGGGTTGCTGTGAAATCTATTACGAAAAATCGCATTATTCAAAGTAAGGAGGGAAAGAAAATCTGACAAATACAGGGAAGAATAAGACGGAGAAGTTTGACTGTCGATCCAACATTACAACGAGTCGTCATCAACCTGCATACCAAACATGACCACTCTAGCTTGCACGGTTGCAAAGAAATCTTTGACAAAAGTCATTGTTCAGATCTATTTGTCCAGACGCCTGGAACTTGTACGGTACATCTTGCTCATTAAAGGTAGCATTGTTGAATATTTTCAGCATATTTTTCCTTAGGGTATTTTTCGGGATTCAGTGACTACCGTGCCGGTTCAAGGAGCTGGGACACTCAGTTCTCTTAAATATCGTATTTTCAAACAAAAATGGGTCAGTTTGCTGTATGCGCTCCAGGGAAGCAAATTAAATGGCAGCGATGAGGGCGTTGGTCAGGCTGCTCTTTTATGAGCTTGTACGGTACATCTTGCTCATGCAAGGTAGCATTTTAAATTTTCACCATAATTTTTTCCTCAGGGTACTCCTTTTTGAACTCAAGTCCTATAAGTGTTTTTTTTTTTTTTTTTTTTTTTTCTTTTTTTTGCGGATTATGATTGATCAGTGACTAAGGGACTACCATACAGGTTCTAGGAATTGGGACACTTAGTTCTCTTATTTACCGTATTTTGTCTTGAAAATGGGGCAGTTTGTTTGGCGTGGAAGCAGATGAAATGGTCAGCGATCGGGGTTTGGTAGGACAGTTATATTGGAAACCTGGCTTGCGTCTACATGTGCTGTTTATTCAGATCTATTTGTGCAGATACTTAGAACGTGTACGGTGCATCTTGCTCATGGAAGGTACGGTTTAATGAAATGCTCAGGGTATATGCCAGGATTCAGGCGTGGTTGATGGCAAACTGCTTGCTTATCAGAGTACCAACAACAGGGTTCAATGCTAGTAGTATTGTGCAACTCTCCTCAGAATGTTTGTTTACCTGTTTGTGACTTGTGCTCCAGTTAGAGCTTTTGGTCATAATAAATACTCTCAACTCTAAAACTTTGTCATGTACTAAATGACAGAAAAGAAAAAAGCTTAGATTATTCTGCAAATTTGCTCACTCTAATCAGCGGTTTTCCTGTTTGCGTGATGATTTTATGACTGCAGCAATCTATAGCGGTAAAAACGGACTTGAAGCTCAGGTTCTGTAGAGAAACAGGCTTGTATGAGTCGTCGCCGTTTGTACATTGCGCATCACGTTTCTGGAATCCCACCGGCTGTGTCGATTACGATTTGTAAATGTATAATGAAAGAAAAACCCGTGATATTTTACACTAGATGGAATCCTATATGTTTGTCATTTCAACTTAAAGCTATGTGTGCGTTCGGGTGCGCGTGCACCTTTGTAAATATATTCATCTGTTGCGTTTACCTCAGTTTCTAAGTAGCCGCAAGGGCTGGGGTTCAAACTTGCTCCATAGATACGTCTTGGGAGGGTCTACTGGAAACAGCGATTCATATTGGGCCATAACCTATATTTCATGGTTGATTGAACATTGAAAAAAATATTCAACTATTGCGTTTAGCTCAGTTAAGTAACCGCAAGGGCTAGAGTCTTCAAACTTGCTCCATAGATACGTCTGGGGAAGATCTAGTGAAAACAGCGGTGCATGTCGGGCCATGACCTATATTTCAAAGTTGATTGAACATACAAAAAATATTAACCTTTTGCGTTTAGTTCAGTTTCTAAGTAACCATAAGGGCTAGAGTCTTCAAACTGGCTTCATGGATACGTCTGGGGAAGATATAATGAAAATAGCGATGCATAATGGGTCTTGATATATTCTTTACGGTTGGTTGAACATGGAAAATATTCACCGGTTCATTTCAAACTAACAGTTTGTCACAATGACCTTTATATCATGGTACAGTGAATTTGCCTAGTATATTATAACACTATTTCATGGATTAAACTTATACTTGAGTTAATGGTTTGGGCTAACAGTGTAAGTAACCTCATACTGATTGTAGGTCAGTGCATGGTCCAGTGATTATGCATCATATTTCTATTACTATTTCATGGATTTGTTTCATACTGCGTTACCTGGTTTGGGCTGACAATATGAATGATATCATTTTAGTTGAAGGTCAGCATGACCTATATTTCGTGGTCCAGTGATTATACCTCAAATTTCTTACACTATTTTATGGATTTGAATTACACTTGGGTTCATGGTTCGGGCTGACAGTGTGAGTGATCTCATTCTAATTGCAGGTCAGTTTGTCCTATATTTCATGGTCCAGTTATTTTGCATTATCTTTCTAACACTTTAACAAGAACTTGCATTAAACCTAAGTAATGGGTGTGTGCGGACACTGTGAGATACCGCATACTTATTGTAGATCAGTGTGACCTATATTCCATGGTCCAGTGATTTAAGCCAATATGTCTTAAATAATTCCTTTGACTTCTATAATTCTTGATGTAATGGTACATTCAGATACAGTGATTGACTTCATGTTACTTCTATGTAGCTGTGAACTATATTTGTTGTTCATTGATATTGTCACCTGGTGGTTGCTTAGTCCCGGTAGGCGGTGATTTTTTCTGACAATCGTCAACGATTTTTTCTGGCAATTTATGTCTCATAAGCGTGACGGAGCAATAAGGTAAGTAAACAAACTTATTTTCAATACTTTCTTGGGATCTTTCATCCAACTTCTCAGGTATATGCCATGGTAAAATCTCTCCTTTGTTAACTGTAAAAGCCATCCCCACTCCCTCCACCCTTTGAAGAGATCAGTACCAAATACCTCGAAGTAACCTTTTATAGCTCAGCTGAGCCAGAGGCTCCGGGGCAGCTTATAGGATGGGAAGGCTCCGTCGTTTGTCCTCGTCCGTCCGTCCTCAATTTCAAATGACTTCTCCTCTGAAACCACTGAGCCGATTGTCACCCACATTACACATATAGCCTCCAGAGTTTGCGGAAACGAAATATTGTTCAAATGATCTGAGGCACATGTGGAATCTGGCCGCCACACCCATACGATATATGGTAAACTCCTTTCATCTTCTTCTTCAGAGCCAATAGGCCAATGACCTGAAAACTTGGTATGTACCATTGGGTACACAAGTACTACAAAGAGTGATCAAATTATGACCTTGGGTTGACCTGGACTTTTTTATGGCACGGTTAAGTTTGCTTTCTGGTGCGTTTATATTGGAAAATGCTAGAACATAAGATTTTTGAAAATTGTTGAAGAGGTTGGGCTAAAAATTGGTATATAGTCATCATAATAAGTAGATGAAGCTTTGTGAGTACAAGAGGTCAAGGTCATTCTGTGACTTTTGACCCAGTTCTCTCATATCCCGAAACTTTTAAGCATCTCCTCAAAAGCCACTGGGCAAATTGAAACAAATTTTCACATATAAGGGTACGAAAATACGTTGAAACGGTCCAGGTCACATGGCCAACATGGCTGCCATGTCCACATATCCTATTCAAACAGGCCAGCATCAAAAACATGTGTTAGTTCAAAAAGTTACTAAGCTCCTTTTCACTTGGGTAGGTTTCGCCAAAAACTAGCTCCAAAAGACTCCAGTTTTAAACCCTTGGTGGCACATACCTATAAATACTACTGCAAGGAAGAAAATAAATCCGCTTTTCTCCATCCTTCATGAACCCCTCTCCCTCTCCTTCCATCCCCCCTTCCCCTACACACCCCCACCTCCTCGTCCGAAAAAGACTCCTCAGCCATACAATCATACTCTACTATATGTGTTATGTATTGCACTGCTTAACACCAATACCTGCTTTTCTCCTTTCTCCACCCTCCCAACCCCCCCCTCCCCCGCCCCTTCCCCCAAGCTCCGTCTATACACACACAACCTGGGAAGTGATAGGTTAGAAGCAAATAATGTTTCCTTTCAAGCTACACAGTGATAAGTTAGAAGCAAATAATGTTTCCTTTCAAGCTACACAGTGTAGTTTCTACCATGCCAGGTAATCCTTAAGCTGTGGGAGCAATTACGAGAATAAAGTGTTTCTATATACTAAGCTGATAGGGCAAAAAAGGTCCCGACAGTAATTGGTCAATTATAGGCAATTTACTGAAAGATTCCTTGGGAATATAAAATATAATTAAATACTTCGGAAAGGAATCTTTCAAAGAAATCGCTTGATGTTCTAGGAATTTCTTTGTCTATTTGTTCAAACTTAAGTGATTATTGTTGTAACAGTTATTGGATCTAACTGCGTTTGTTGATTTTTACTTGAATTAAAGATAATAAATTGAATCTTTGTTCAGATTATTTTTGCAGCGAGTATAATAATAATAATAAAAACATTTACGAACCCATTTTTAGATTTTTCTTCTTCTGCAACATGAATGCATGAAACAAGGAACCCACTGCCTATAAGTATCTAGATAATTGGAGCACATCTCGAAAGCGGTGCACCGGCCATAGTACATTTGCATCGACTTACTGGAATAGATACGATTCCAGCTTGACTTGAACTGGTTTGAAAATGCAATTATTTGTTTCATATATGATGTGTCTTCAACAGGAGCTTTCACACATGTGTCTACGTCGTCCAAGCAGTGGTTGTGTAGACGATGCAAAAGAGAGGAAGGCAAAAGTGATATCCGTTTTGCTTCACTAGACGAACATCATTTATTAATATCGCCGGCTTCTTTCACGATTACAAATTTTCAAACACTATATTCATGTTTTGCAGGAGATTACGTTGTAAAGAAAAAGTATAAGCATGAGTGCGAGATGCTGAACAGCAGGGCATTGTTCGGAACCACGAGCGCCTCGAAATGCTAAACAGTAACTTTCCCTGAATACGAGTGAACATGCCAGCACTGGTGAAAATCGCGACTTTTTCTTGTAGACTAGATAAGGTTCGGTCCTGGAGAATGTCAGTACGACGGGAAAATGCTTAGCCGGTGGTAAACTTAAAGACCGAACATCAATTGTTGATAGTTTTCGATTATTTCAGTTTTAAAATGCTAAATTATGCATCATACTAAGCTCTAATTTTAATTTCGAATGCTATGACTCAAAAGATATGTAAGAAATAATCATGGACGTAAGGAGCAGATAGAAAGCTCAGTCACTCGGCCGAACAGTGACCTCAGGCCGAATTTTCTGTCTGCATCTGATACCTAATGCGGGCATTCTTTTTGGAAAATAAAGTTACCGATATGATTTTATAGAGCGTAACTGACCCAAGAAAGACCTCACCTGAAAATGATGTACGGAATGACAAATATATACCAATTCGATGACCTGGTATCCTTGAGTTCCTTGAAATATCTCCACTCGTGTCTGTGAAAATGAAAGTCTGTATGTAAATAATTTTACCCCTTACATCAATATCTGTCTGGCAGCTCGATATCAAAATGCGACCAAAATATTTAATCAACAATCACTCCATATTTTGTCCTCCAGGCTTAACCGCTTTACACACAGCGTTACCACAACAAAACAATGTATGTTGATATCTAGGTTCGGAAAACCCAGTCTATAAATAGAGCGAACGCAAAGGACAAACTGATTAAATTCAACCGCGATGTTACACACCAGTGCACTAAAACAAAAAAAAAAACACAAAAAACAGACATTGCATATTTATAGCTGTAAAAAACATTGCATTGCGCTTCGCGAGAAAACCTGGCATACTGACTGCATTTTCGCTGCAGACTCAGTACTGCAAAATCGAAGAAAAAAATCTTTGAAAATAGAGTGCCACTGAAAACGGTTCTAGGGGCGTGACCAGTGTTGCACATTTCATAACTAGACATGCACAGACTCAATTAAACCAAGTCTTCTTTTTGTCGTTCCTTTGGTGTATTCCTTGCTTCCAAAGGATCTAACTATTATGAACTTATTTCGAGCAAATTATCACAGGGAATATCAAAAGGTAGTTGTCAGGTATTTTTTACGTAGTAAAAAACCCTGACTTTGACATAGACACAAAACAAATTTTATTTTGAACAAAACTGGAAAACGTTTCTTGATGCCATGCTTTTATCATTTTCATTTATGAAGAATGCAAGCTTTATTTACTGCAAACTGTGCTTGGAGATAATAGTTTGCATAGATCATTCAACTATATAGTAGGAAATAACAAAGGTATGTACGTTGAATAACTTCTACGATAATTCATGATGAAAAAATAACTAAAAACGAGAATGGAAGAACTTGACATGCTCCTCAGGAAACAAAAAACAATCATTCAGCTCTTATAGAGGATGGACTAAAGAACACCTTTAAATAATCACAAAGATATCTAACGTGCATTGATTGATTGAGTGATTTTGGTTTAGCGGCCCTTTGAGACAGTATTTCAGTCCATATCGGGCCGTCTCCCAGAGAGAGGGAGCAAGAAGAGAGAAATGAAAGACGAGAGAAAAAATGACCAACGGGTTGATTTCCTGGCACAGGTTAGCACAGATGAATGCAAGGTGTTCGAATCTCCGCTACTCAAAGAAATGTGCTCTTGTTTGGTGGTAGAGAAGATTGGAGCCTGAGGATATAACTGCCTATCGTGCTACGCACCATACAAATACTGGCGCGGCGATCCCGAAATTACTTATGCTTAACAGAGAAAATGAGTTTATAATTGACTAAGTGTTGGTCCACTCCGAAGAAACCAGCGAAGAGAATATCCTTAGTATGTTGGATTGGTAAAAGGTGCTGCATCTGGTATTTAAATTTGCGTATCAACAACTGGGTATATGGCTGCAGGTAGAGATAATGTTGAGGATTACTGTATATCGTATATAAACATTTGTTAGAATAGTCTTCTATTCCATATTCAACTGTTGGGCTTAATTTGCACTAACGTTATGTGTTGTCATTGCTGTTGAGTGCCCATCTTGCTTAATCTTAGTATCTAATCTTCATATTTGTTTGCTGCTTTGGTCCATTTGGTTATGAACCACAACAGAGTCTTTGGTGTGGGTTGTGGCAATGTAAGATCGAGTTAGGCACGAGTCATTTATCATCAGGTGGGGGAGGGGGCCTGGTACATTTTCATATAGTTAACCATAACTTTTTCGACCCCCCCCCACCCCCACTCTCACCAGAATTAGATAGGTGATAAAAGATGTATGACCCCCCCCCCACACACACACACACACACACCCTATTACCTATTTTATGTCAGACTTACCTCAATCAAATTCTGTATGAAACAGAAAGAACATATTTTTATTCTAATATGTTAATTAGTTATGGTCTGTTCAAATTTTGTCTGCATATCTTGCACTTTCTTCTGCTTATGGGCATCCAGAAATCTTTTGTCAAATTATAAATAATTATAACTGTTAATAATATTAATTGGGCCTCTAAGGGGGACGGGGGTCTGGGGGCTGTGGATGCAGAAGCCACGCTAGTTTTCTGATGAAAAGGCACATGGAGAGCTATCACAAGTGCTGGCATCAAATTTAATTGAGCACAAAATCATCTACTTGACATGATTTTATAGACACTTTCATACTGTTCTTCTAGATAATAAATGAAAAAGATCTGTTTTGGGATATGAAGCTGCCCAAGTCTTGTGTGTGAATTCCATTATGTCGTTAAGTTTTGAGTTTGAAAGAAAAAATGCTGCCCAAGTCTTGTGTGTGAATTCCATTATGTCGTTTAGTTTTGAGTTTGAAAGAAAAAATAGTCTGAAATTTTAGTAGTAATGCGGGGTCTTGGGACGAAGCCCCCCCTCACCCACCCCCACAAAAGCTGAGACCTTTTTAAAAATGAAGACTGAAAGAGAACTCTGAACTCCCCCCCCACCCCCGATATGCCTAATAAAATATATGCCCCCCCCCCCCTGCTCCGAGGCTTCTTGATTTTCGACACCCCAGTACATCACCAAAAAAGAATCCGACCCCCCTAAATGTACCCCCCCACCATCTGATAGTAAATGACTCGTCCCTTAAGCATATATGTTTCATATAATTACATTCCTTTTGATTTTCCTTAGACGAACATATGTCGAAGAAATAGTGTTCATACTTCCATGAGCAACAGTCGGTCACGCGACGTCGTTGGTACGCAACGTCACATGCAAACAAACGACGCCATTGGTCGTTGCAACGTTATACGGCGGTCAAATCATGTTGACGGCTTTTTAACGTAAGTGGCTTACCTGTTGGATAGTGATAACTTTTCGTCGGATATTTTACAAATGTTGCTGTTAAAAATCAAAAATGATGCTCAAAACAATTTTAAAATTAAATGTAATTATAAGAGAAAAATTTCATTTTCCGAAGTTCATGGAAGTATGAACACAAAGGGTCATATTCAAAGTTAATGTGAACGCCCTTTGGGCGTCAGTTACTTTGCACACGACCTATTGTGTTTATACATCCATGAACATCGGAATAATGAAATTTATTTCCTAAATAATTTGTGTGAAGTGTTGGTTAAAAGTGTATGATTGTGATAACTGCAGAACCCAGGGTCAGGATTGTGGCCATGTGAAGCCCCCCTCCCCCCCCCCCCCCCCCCCCCCACACACACACACACACTTCTTCACACAGCGCGTCCATCCCAGTATCTTACAGACCAAGTGATGCTTCTGTTGTGATATATTGTAATTAATTGTCATCCTTTTAACAGACTCAATTAAACCGGGTCTGTCATTTGGTATTTTCATTTCTTTGTTGAGTTTCTTCCTTCCAGATAAACTCCCTTCAGGTCTTCAGATTTTATTTCTACAATGTATTAGTTGTATTTACAACGATGGATCCT
The DNA here is from genome assembly GCA_963989385.1 of Ctena decussata. Lineage (NCBI taxonomy): Eukaryota > Metazoa > Mollusca > Bivalvia > Lucinida > Lucinidae > Ctena > Ctena decussata. Next base: position 64,944,269 of record OZ022502.1, on the reverse strand, counting down.
TCCACATAAAAACATAGGTCCTAAAATGGCGAACATGGTTCTAGACGAAATTTCCCATTATTCTCAAATGTATATAGAGGCATTGATTATATTAAAATGCTTAAACACATAAAACTGTTTTGCTAACTAGTATTAAGCAGGCTTTCTCAACAAACTCCAGGGCAAAAATTGCTCGAAATGCTAAAATGCTCATCGTCAAAGTCTATCTTGATTCTACCGAAAACTTGCATCAACATAAAAAATAATTTACAGAAAGCTGAGACTTTCTCCAATGCGCACACCCATGCCATCGAAAACTTTATTATTTCTTCTTTTTGCATGTTAAATTTTAAGCAATATCGTTTTGGAACATTTTTAAATTGCAAAATAAAAGATGGCATCTGTAGTTTTAACGTTCAGGAAACGGTCTTGCACGTGAAATGAGGACCAGCAATACTTGCCGGACAGCCACAATTAAGACAGAAAATTAAGACCCACAGCTTGACAAACATAAGCTTGGATTGCTAAATACTTGAAGAGGAGAAAAATTACGGAGTTTAGTTAGCTAAAATAGACTACAAACTTGTTGGCATTGTACAAATCTGACGTTCTGCTACTGAAATTTGTGAAAATAATATCCTTTATATGCCCCGAAGTAACTTCGGGTGGCATATTAAAATCGCACCGTCCGTCCGTCCGTCAGTCCGTTACAAATCGTGTCTCAGCGATAACTTTAAAACTACTGAAGCAAATTTGATGAAACTTCACAGAAAGATAAAGCATAATGAGAAGGTGTGTCACGCGCAAGACTTAGGTCCCTACGCCCAAGGTCAAGTCCACAATTGGGTCAAAGGTCAAATTGTATCTCAAAATCGTGTCTCAGCGATAATTTTAAAACTACTGAAGTAAATTTGATGAAACTTCACGGAAAGATAAAGCACTATGAGAAGGTGTGTCGCGCGAAAGACTTAGGTCCCTACGCCTAAGGTTAAAGCCACAATTGGGTCAAAGGTCAAATTGTGTATCAAAATCGTGTCTCAGCAATAATTTTAAAACTACTGAAGCAAATTTGATGAAACTTCACAGAAAGACAGAGAATAATTAGAAGGTGTGTCACGCACAAGACTTAAGTCCCTACGCCGAAGGTCAAGGCCACATTTGGGTCAAAAGTCAAATTGTGTCTCAAAATTGGCTCTCAGCGATTACTTATAAACTAATGAAGCAAATTTAATGAAACTCCACAGAAAGATTAAACATAATGAGAAGTTGTGTTTCACATAACATTTGGGTTGCCAGGTTCAAGGTCAAGGTCACAGCTGGGGGCCAAAGGTCAAATCTTGCCTCTATGATAGCTTAAAACCTGCTGAAGCTAATGTCATCAAACTTCACAGAAAGGTAAACCATAATGAAAAGGTATGTTACACACACTATTTATGATCCCAAATCCAAGGTCAAGGTCACAATCTGGGGTCAGAGGTCAAATCATGTCTCGGCAATTACTCAGAAAAGTACTAAAGCAAACTTTAAAGAAAGATAAAGCCTAATGAGATAATTTACCATGCACAAGACATAGGTTCCCACACCCAAGGTCAAGGTCATAGCCAGAGGTCAAAGGTCAGGTCATTCATCCTCAATTACCTAAAAACTTCTAAAGTAAACTTCATTTAACCTCATGAAAAGGTATAAAACAGCAAATATGCCCCAAACAAATTATGGTTCTGTTGCCCGAAGTCAGGATCATGATAAAATGGTAACGTAAAGAAAAGTAAAGTATAAGTGATGTAAGGTGCGACATTTAGGTTCCCACACCCAATGTCAAGGACGCAACACAATTTGGTTAGTGGTTGAATTAAGTCCCCTTGAATCCTCTTAAACTTCAAAAGTGCATTTAAACATTACAGAAAAGTAAACCAACCGAAATGAGAATGTATATCATGTGCAAACCTCAGGTTCTATGCTCAAGGTCAAGGTCACAACTAGGGCTCAAAGGTCAGTTTAAGGGGCCTTCGGGGACATTTGTTACACACTGTAACATTTCTTGTCTAATATTATTTATCTTCCAAACAGTCATCTGTTTTCTGTCAAAAAGTTATTAGGTCACTGTTGTGACGTAATAAAAGAAAATGACGTATATTGGCTCGAGCTAGATTGCCAGTCCGCATGCCATGTAAACGGATTATACGGCGAACATGAAATGCACCAGTACGAAGTAAAGAGTTTCTTTCTTGTCGTTTTGTTTGTCTAGTTTTCGAAAAATTTTACGATCTGATTTTATAATTTGCTCAACAATTACAGAGAACATAATTGAGCCGCGCCACGAGAAAACCAACAAAGTGGTTGTGCGCCCTGTGCAGACTCAGATCAGCATCGGCATCCGCCTAGTCTGTGCAGAGTCTTACCCAAGCGCTTTAAGGGTAGCCAAGGGTCTAAGCTACCTTCATGCGGACAGCGAAGACTCTGATCAGACTGGACGGATGCCCAGGATTATCTTAGTCTGCGCTGGGTGCACAACCACATTGTTGGTTTTCTCACGTCGCGGCTCAAGTTACTTAGAAAGAAACAAGCCATGTGGGGATGGAAGGAGGCGGTTGGTGACAAGCATGGGGTGGGTGGGGGCCAGGGAAGTGGGGGAATTCGTCTTGACTGATGCCTGGAGTGATGTATAGGTCCCAAACATGACTTGAGCAGTCGTTGCTGTGACAGCGTATTCTCTCTCTCTCTCTCTCTCTCTCTCATTCTCTCTCTCAGCCCGATTTGGCTTCATTGTTGTTACACACACTGAGATTTATTACAATCATTTGAATCTTATCAACAGTTGAGCCGCAACAGGGAAAGAGGAATCTTGTCGGATATGATAACAGCAAAATCTGCTTAGTCTAACAAGACTGCTTCAAGATACAAAGTTGTATATATATAAGCGAATAGCAAAACCCTGATTTGCTTGCAAGCAAACTCTTTTTGTTCTGGATTAAGTTACGAAGAGCATTTCGTGTGTTCGATGATGAGCCTGAAATTGTGAAATGTGTCGGGGTGTTTGGATGTGGGAGGTGTGGGGAAAATTTGGAGGCTTGCTACGTGCCATCCGACGTTTGGCACGTGGCACAAAAACAGCCATTTATTCCGTGGAAGCAAAGTACTGTACATGAACTTAAACTGTATACGAATCGCTCCACTTTGGCAAATTCCACATCCCGAATAAGCGTAAAGACCATTGACAGTATACTTAAACAATCTGTTTGAAAGTTGAAAATAGCGGGCGTGTGAGGAACCGTTGAAATACGCATGAACTTTGTATACTTATTCAAGCAACCCATTATTGCCTTCATTTAGCAAAATGTGCATGAACAAAAAAGCTACCAGCCAAGATCAATAAAAGAATGCACACATGAAAACTGTTCATCTTAACTTTTATAACATTTGTAGTGCAAGCTGTCTTAGTCTTTGCTTGTTGCAGGTCACGCGTGTACTTACTGACCCTCAGAAAATACTAAAGGGAAAAAGTGAAAACCTTCCCGCACGTCACCACATTTGGTAGCTAGAGTGTTCAGATGAGAATCTGAAGGCCGCTAGCTCAATTCCTATCATTGCCTAATGAATGTATTTCGACTGTTGTCCTATTCGATTCGGAAATCAACTTCCCAATTATTTAATTTCAGGATGCAGAGTATGAAGAATAAGCCCAGAGTTGAGTATAAAGTGTACTGGATTGCCCTTTACGTGTGCATTCGGGACGATTCGTAAATGCAAAAATATCAAATCTTCTGTTGACCTGCAAGATACCCGGGCCTGCTAATCAACCGGACAATTACAATGTTATAATTCTAGTCGGCATACAAATGAAGAAAGAACATGTTAAGCATTGGAATGAACTGAAAAGAAATTGAGAGTGTACATGTAAATGTGTGGGCCTCGGGCAACCGGGCACACTTTCAGGGGAAGCATCTCGGCAATAATATTTTTAATTTATCCTACCTTTCCAATGGGAGTAAACTCTTTAAGGAAAGCATTTGCTCCTTTGGTGGCAAAGAATTTTTTAAGAGTCTCCCAGCTCAGGAAAACTAACAGGAAATCAATAAAGTTGTGTATTGATAATAAGTCTACGATAATTTGTGCCGGTTATCCATTCAAACGTGCTGCGGCTGTATACAGAACCGCCTCGCCAAGACTACTCTAATGTGAGACAACATCAGTCATTTTAATAGAGAAATAGGAAAACACGATCTGAATTATTAGTAAATGTTTCTGTTGTTTGTTTATATGTGACTGCATAACCGAAAGGGTCCGTAATTGGAGAAATAAATGCTCTATTCTATTTTATTATTTTATGTAGATCTACCCGTGTACCTGCAGATTTGTAAATGATGCCGCCCCCCCCCCCTCCCCCCCCCCCCCCCCAAAAAAAAAAATAAATAAATAAAATAAATGCAGATGCCTGACGAGTTTCTCAAACTTACACAAGCAATGCAAAAACATCGCATGCATACAGTGCACTGCTAACCCTTCTCAAAGGCGTAACTGCCTATACGCTAATACCCAGGTGCGTATTGTAATTTTGCCAAATAGACAAAATTTCAGCAGGTATCGCCATATTTGATGACGCTGGTATTTGTAAATTGAACAAGATTTCAATAGTAGCGGCAAGCAGACACGACTATATAAAGTATCTTTGGGGCCCACCTCTTATTCTTGCTCTGAAAGGATAAACATAATTGTGCGTAAAGTGTAATAACCCCCTACACTCCTGCTTCTAACCGTCCGACGAGGGGGGGGGGGGGGGGCGGGCGGAGGGCATTTCTCATCCCTCCCAGGCTACTCACATAGAACCATTTATTTGACTTGCGTGATCTGCTAATTAAAAAAAGAAATAACCGTTAAATTACCGTTCAATTATGAGGGGAAATGCTAATCCTGAACGATAGCATGAACTGTACCTAAATGAACATGAACTGCTGATTAAGTCCGTCTTTTAAGCCATGATTATACAAACTTCTAATCGATTCAAAATCACGTCATACGCTTGTGTTTACGATATGCTAGAGCATAGAGGTGAGAGTTGACATTATTCTATCTGACAATAAAATATGAATAAAATTTATTTGCTTGACTGTTTTATTCGGTCTTGGTTGAAGATTAACCAGTGAGAGGCGTTACGTTTCTACGGACAGGCCGAATTGTGAGTTTGTTATTTTGGAACTGAACACTTAGCGCGTAAGGCTGGCATGATTTCGACGCCATTTTCGGTTTGTTTTCAAACCGGGTGGTCATATGTTATTTTGCAATTTTAAAATCTTCCAAAACCAAATTTTCTGAAATTTCACATAATAGTAGAATATATATCAATATTTATCATGGCATTGGTCTGCGATTTGGAGAAAGTCGAATAAGCTGTAAATCGTAATTTTTTGTTCACATCTTTGACGCTGACGTAAAGGGCACTGTTTCGTCAATAATTACACAGGCGGAAAACGATGCCCTGGAATTATTTTAACAGAAATATCCAATAATGGAAGTCAGAAAAGCGCTCTTAAAATTTCAACCGGTGGGGCGATTTGATTAATCTGTATGGTGGCGTTAAAGTACTATGGGATTCGTCGATAGCCATTTTGATGGAGACAATTTCGAACAAAAATTCGTTGCTATGGGCTTGATTATATCCCTGCTCCTTGGAGCTGCGTTCCAACTGTTATGTTTAATTTTCCCTTTCCCGTTTGGTGTATGTGCTATCACAATTATGTCGGTTCCTGCCCATTGCCTTTCCATCTACTTAAAAGTACGTCCAGCCGAAGCAGCTCGTATAGGGTCAAGTAAGGCAAAGTCGGACAGCAGGTAAGTTAGGACAGTGACATTTTGTCCTTTGTATTTCTGTTGTTTGGAATTAAAGCAAAATTAACTGGGCAAACAGTAAAAATCCTTATGAGACGGCTCATCATGAGCCGTCTCATCTGGATTTTCACTGTTTGCATTGGTGTGTCCGAATTAACCTGCTGTCCGAAATTACCAGACTCGACCCTAGTTAATGAGCTAACTAAATCACCCAGTATTGAAAATCTATATAGAGAATGTGGATGGGATTTACGTAACGTACTTGAAAGGAGAAAGGATTTTCAAATATGATATATTTTGTTCAAGTTTATAGATAATATTTTCGTCTTTTTAAATGTATGACGTCTCGTTGTCTAGAGATCTCAATTTATCCTTTACATAATCATGAACATTTTTCAGATATGTATACAAGATAGAAAATATAACTTTGACCGTTCACATTGCAGCTATCGAAACTGTTTCAGTATGTATACAAGATTGAAACCATAACGTCAAGCGTGAACATCTTCTGTTTCTTATTGGAGCAGTCGAAAATGTTTCAGATATATATACAAGCTTGAAACTATAATGTCCACCGTGCACATCTTCTGATTCATATTGGAGCAATCGACATACTGATAGGGGGTGGTTGCGATCGGGCGATGGCGCTGGGTAACTTTCAGTGCCAGGGCGTCCTGTTCATTTGGCTAGTAGTAGGGCAAAGGCCTACTGTGTTTGCAGTAGGTGCGGGTCGGGGTTGTTTGGCTACTTTTCTATTGTGTATTATGTCTCCTTTCTTTCTCCCTGTCTCTGGGAGACAGTCGATATAGTCTGAAATACCGTCTCAAAGAGGCGTTAAATCAAAAACAACCAACAAACGACATACTGATATTAGGGAAGCAAATACATAATGCATTCTTTTATCAAAGATTGAAAACAAAATTTATGATAACAGTAAAGCTTTTATCTACTTCATTTAGGGCAATAGAACATTGTCAGTTCTGCATCCGAAATTTATAATAACTTCAATGACTTAAAAGTGTTTTAAAGTGACTTATTGCGTAATCATTTATCAGTCGAAAATAGAGATATTGAAGAGGCTCTGTATTATCTTTTTCAATGTGGAAACAGATCATTTAAGAAGTTTAATGTTTCTAGAAACTCGACCATGGCGTCCTCCTTAGTTTAAAGATGATACTTTTCGAAAATTTTCGTCTTTTTTTTTTTTTTTTTTTTTTGATTTCCCGTATATGCTACCCTATAGGGAAGCTTAACCTGAAAATTGTTTAAGTCGAAAATGCTGAAACTATATCAGTGACATGTGTGAAAAGTTTAAAATTGACTGATAGAAAACTCTGGGAGGCGTTGATTATATAAACTTGCCTCCCTATATTGAAGCTGAGCCTCAAAATTGTCCAAGTCGAAAATGCTATAATTTTGTCAAACATCAGTATTTATTCTTCAAAAAGTCAGTTGCACAGCTTCAACATGCTTGTAACATCTGTGCACAGTTTCAAATTGATTGTTTGAAAACTCTGGGAGGAGGTGATTACACAAACTTGCTACGGTACCATCTAAATCGAAAACGCCATAATTTAAATTGATTGATTTAGAATTATGGGAGTTGTTTAGGTGCGACGGAAAGACAGTCGGACAGATGGACGGGTGGACAGACAGATAAGGGCAAAACATAATGTCCCGCCTCCTAACTATCGTCATGGGGAATAAAACTAGTCGAAATGTAAATTAGAAAATTGCAGTTCTACACATACCTTAGTTCACCGAAGCTAGTAGCTCTCTGAGGCTTTTGAGTAATAAGGACCGGGGAGGAGGATGCCTAGGGGGTGGGGGCTTTGGAAATGTGTCTGCGGTAAGGTCTTAACTTTTACAAATTGATAAACAGACATGTATACTTTTGCAACGCTCAGAATATCGATCCTCCATTGGCTCAGCTTCACCTTAGAGTGCCATATGCGTACAAGCGACACAACATGTATGTTGTAGTGACAGTATAATACTGTGAAAACGGAAAATGTTAAGCAACCACACAACACATTTCCATCGTGGTAAGGGGTGGTTGGGTGTCGGCGTGGTGCTGGGTATAACTTCCAGTGCCGGGGCGTCCTACTGATTTGGATTATAGTAGGACAAGGGCCCACTGTGCTTGCGGTAGGTACGGGTGGGGGTTGTTTGGTCATTTTTCTATCATCTATCGTTTCTTTCTTCTTTCTCCCTCTCTTAGGGAGACGGCCCGATATAGACTGAAATACTGTCTCAAAGGGCCGTTGAACCCAAAACAACCAACATACCTTGTAACATAATATTTTGTCTAATCCAAGGGGAGCCGGTAACCATCATCTATGCAAGAAAAAATGTTTGAATTCTTTCCCTTTACCTGAACAGACGACTAGACACTGATTATCGCATCACACTGGCCAAGCTTGACTATAATAATATTATCATGTCTATTATGCATCGACTGGTGAGCAAGTAGGAACTGAGCAGAGTAAAAGGAGGAATATAATAATAAGAAGAATAGTAATAATTAGAGCAATAATACTGATAAAAGTAATAATATTCATTGTAGAAATAATAATGGCGATGGGAAAAGCAGTATCATAATATCAACGTGTGAGTTTTAATCCAATCATCACAAGCCACTATTACATCGTCTATCCATTGTTTTTCAAACGTCGTAGGCGCTATCTGAACGCTTGATCAACGTCGCCAAACCATCGAGTGTTCAATGGAAACAATATGGTTGCATTCCACCATTAATTTTCCATAGACGACAATGTTTACATCTGGTTATTTTATTACAAAACTGTACATACAAAGTTTTTCAAACCTGCCTTGCTTTAAAGTGTCATCCTAGCCTATCAATTTGAGATGAAAACATCCACTGCCTTCCCATCTCAGTGAGCCGCTAAGCTAGGCTGAGTATGGGAACCACCGATTCGTACTCTAAAAAAAGAGCATACTTTTTTCCTAGGGGATCAGTCACCAAAATCAACCCCATCTCCTTCTGGTAAAATATTTCTCAATTAAATATGCCTTTTTGTAACTATCATTTGTTGGTCTTTTTTTATACTGAAAGAAATCTAACATGCATGATTGACAGATGACGTCATCTTTCTTACAATGTAAACCTAATGCTCTCCCCGAAAGAGGCGGGGCAAGTCCTCATGAATATTTAGTGGACTATACCCTAAACCAAACTAACTTTTTGCAATATGCCATAAACTGAACAGTTTGAATGTTAGTTTGATACATTATCATTGTGATCTCCAAGTTTCAAATGAATCCGTAAAGAAATGTACCATTTAGGACAGTTTTACTATGTCGGCTGAGGTTTTTGTAGCGAAATGACTGAAACTGATGATTTTAAGGATTAATGAAAATTAATAATGATTTTGTTGCTATTCTTTTATATCTATGGAAACATTTATCTTTTCACAGGAGCCTTAATACTTCTCTTAATAATAAAAGCAAGAAAATGTGGTTGAATCTGTTATACATAAGCATTTATTGGCAATTTTCTATATATACCCCCTCAATTTGGTTAAAATCTTGGTATTTGGAGGCTGTTTAAGACATAAATGCAGTAAAACTGGTTTAATAGTCCAAATCTGCACACCAAAAGAAGCAGAGAAACAAGGTTGATATGAATTTTAGGTAAATGTTTGGTTAAAATTATATTTTACCTCAAAAAATACTTATTTACATGCAAAAGTCTCCTAAATGCGACGCTTTCTGTATTTTGCAGAATCGCATATATCATGCTTTTATGGGATTTTAAATGTTTCCAGGTGTTCCAGATGCTTTTTCTCCAACCGCGTAATGTGAAACTGGACTAATGTGAAATAATTTACCATCAAAACTTAGCGTACAATAATAAAGTAGCATCCCCCCCCCCCCCCCCTGTATTCTACATGGAGAAAATTGTTGTTTTCATTTTTGCTGATGATCCTAGGCCTAAAGCATCAAATCATCAATTACAACAACAATCTCACTATGGATAACACATAGGAGAATGTACTTTTAATGGTCAAAGGGACACATATCTCTAGATATGCATCTAAAGTGAAACCGAAAGTAAGAAACAAGGCCAAGGTCAATCTGATTTAATGCGCTTTAGGTTGCATTCCACCATTAATCTTCCATAGACGACAATGTTAACATCTGGTCATTTTATTACAAAACTGTACATACAAAGTTTTCCAAACCTGCCTTGCTTGAAAGTGTCATCCTAGCCTATCAATTTGAGATGAAAACATCCACTGCCTTCCCATCTCAGTGAGCCGCTAAGCTAGGCTGAGTATGGGAACCACCGATTCGTACTCCAAAAAAAGAGCATACTTTTTTCCTAAGGGATCAGTCACCAAAATCAACCCCATCTCCTTCTGGTAAAATATTTCTCAATTAAATATGCCTTTTTGTAACTATCATTTGTTGGGTTTTTTTTATACTGAAAGAAATCTAACATGCATGATTGACAGATGACGTCATCTCTCTTACAATGTAAACCTAATGCTCTCCCCGAAAGAGGCGGGGCAAGTCCTCATGAATATTTAGTGGACTGTATCCATATGTTGCTAACATAGACGTCGCGCACGGTATTGGGGTACTTTCACGGACAGATATGAAATTGGCTCTATGGAGGCAGTGCATTTTCGAATTATATGCCATAAACTATTCTAAAATCGTGAATTGTTATCAAATTTATTTTCGGGTCAATAATAATTGGTTTTGAGACTATGTAAATCCTCATGCGGGCGCAAAACGGTTGCTTTTTACGCCAAAACGCGTGTAACTCTGTAACAAAGTCGGCATGGTGGGCACACTCCAAGGAATGCTACACAGAAATATCGATGTGAATTTTTGTGAAAATTTGCCTACGAAAAAGAGGAAATTTTCTAGATTAACTTCATATCCATTTTATTGTTTATTCTTCAACAATCGCCATTTTATGAATTTATTGTTAAAAGTAAAATAGTGTAACTCACGCTCAAATTAACGTCCAAATTGCAGGGCTCGTTTCTTCGGAGAGTATTTATTACATCAGAGTGAAGAAATTTTGAAAATATTTGTATATGATTCAAATGTACTTATGCATCACTTATGAGCTATATTAGAATAATTACTTTTTCTCTACGGATACGGAAAGAAATTAAAAAATCCGCAGTCTTAATTTTTGTAACAAATTTCAAATTTGATACCAAACTCTTACACCTATCTATGTTATTAAGCTGATTTGGACAAAATACTTTCAGCAATATGTGCTAAAAGCAAATTTCCAAAATGTACATTGTCTGTTTGTATTATCTGCTTAATTGGGATTAAATACTGTTGAATAATAAAATTGTTATGCGCATTTACATCGGTCTTAAATTTTGTAACGCGGCGACAAATTGAGAAATTCGAACGTTACATACATGTGAAACCTTATTGTTATACGCGGCTGTCTAGAAATTTTCAGGTCTGCGTCATTATAGCCAAACATGTCTTAAAGATCAGCTCTGTGAAGCAAATAACTGTATTAAAAGGCAAAAAATTTATTTCCAAAAATACCATTTATATTACAAATTGACCTGTATTAAGCAAGCACCTGTCTTAAGCAAGCGGTTTTGCACCTCCCTTGGGTGCTTGCTTAAGACAAGTTTGGCTATACAGCAATACTTTCTCTTGCCATCGGAGAAAAATTTTCTCAAAGTTTGAAGCCCAAAAATATATAGATACATGTATATGATATGTCACCGGCATAAAAAGTCTTTCCAATGGCAAGATGACTAGCAGAAAAAAGAAACGGGAAAGGTGACGCAACAGATATAATACGTTCTAGACACAAATACAGAGGATAGTAAAGTATAACGAAATAAATTATCGTGAAACGGCTAAAAGCTACCGTGCAGGGATATAGTATGGTTTATATTTGCAGCTTCCGATAGAATTTGTACGACAAACTCAATTCATATCGTGTTCATAAATGCACATAGATCCGTCCTATACTGAAAAAGCAAATGAATCAGCAAAACTGTAAATAAATTCTCGTTGATGTCGTCCTTACAACATGTTTAAAGGATCGGACCGGTTTTCTTTTGTTTCCGTGGCGTGTTTGTTTCACTACTTTCGGTATAAGACAATTGAATCCCGCGATTAACATTCTCATAAGGCGGAAAATTGTAGCCGCTTTTGACGTTACGTTTTGTTCCCCAATACCGTGCGCGACGTCTTAACATATCCTTTATTTTCACTCTGGTCAAATGACATAAGAGGTTAATACACATACACATTAAGCATGGCAGCTGAATATAAATTTCAAGTATAGTTATACAAATGTTCTTCAAAATACTACGGACTTACAGCCGATTAGTGGAACAACGTGTGGCTATATAAAAAGATATTATTCATGAATTTGAGGGAATATGGGAGGGGGAATCAGCATTATTACTGTCTCTATAGCTTGGTCGTGGAATCCCGGCCAATTCCAGGATTCCTCGACAAAGCCATAGTCTCAGCAATAATTCAGCTTTCCGTGATCAATATATCATTGCCATAAACCAGCATACTTATTTTTAATGTGCAGTTATATGCTAGTTGATGCAACAGTTTCTTTAAAGATTTACTCCCTTGATAATAATAACAAAAAATGAGTTGATGAAATATTCCATGCAATACATCCGACATGAGTAAACATTTGAAATAGAATTTAGATAATAATATTTGGTAAACGTGATTTTAAACAAACAATAAGATAATTTTTAAACGATCGCAGACCGCGCTCGAAATCGCATTATTGGACAAAAAATATTTAATCACACATCACAATCACGTGCACGAATAAAAAAAATACCTGTATATGATTACATGACACACGTGGTCAAAATCGATATTCTTACAGGCCGTGAGGAAATAGGTAATTTGCATTTTAATTTGAAAATTATTTTTCATTCCACATTTATCGACAAAACATGCATTTTCTCAAAACTTGTACGGTTAATTATGAAACTGTTACATATTGTATAACGAAAGTTTGTGAAATTATTTGTTTCTGAAAACATGAAATAAACGAGGGAGACAGTCTTTAACATTATCCATTACGTGAACAACAAATCAAAACAAGATTTTTCTAATGCTGATTATTCTCGTCATTCGAATACGAGTAGGTCCGCCTATCAACTGCAGCGGTTCAATCCACGCCAGTACTGCCATACGGTAGGTAAATGACAGTCCGATGGTCGGAAGGCATGAACCGTACACGTAAGTCTGAATAGGGCATAATTCAATAAAAAAGTGTCACAATTTTTATAGCTCTATGATTAGTATATAAAACTCCTCATTGACTGGTAGAGGTGGGGGGGGATTAAACTGTTAGTTTTTAGCTATGGTGCTGCTTTACAGAATACTGCGAGGAGAGGGCTGTAACAATATTGAACATTGAATCATGCAAATTATCATTTGTGTGCTATCATATACACATTAAACATGAAGAAACATATACTCAAAAGCAAAAATAACGCATATTTTTCTTTTTGGTGTTTTTATGTCAAAAGAAAAATCTGCTGAATTTGGCAAAATAGGGAAGAGATTATCATTGCACGGAGAACACTTCTTTGCAAACTTATTGAAATTTTGTTTGTTTATTCATGCGTAACGAAAGCGTAAACAATCAAGGGGTCAATCTTAAAATTCGCAAATACTGATCAGTTAACTCAGTGTCTTCAGCTGAGTTGTACCTGGCTCCAAACCTTGTGCCCTCTTCATCTAGGACGCACCAATGTCTCAGAAACATCATCAAGAATTTTCAGCACTGGTTACTCGTTACAAACAAAGTTATGCTCCTTTATTCTACTCCCGTAAAGAAACAAGTTTTGCGATAGCAAAAGGAACTTTTGTGGATTTTTCAGCAAACCGAATTGGAAATGGATTCCAATTCAGGTTGAATAAAAGGGTAAGTGGTCACAATCAAATGGAGTGTGCTAACAAAGGGCAGTAACTCTGTACATCCTTCCAATAATGCAACCACAGACTGAACTTTTGGGCGCTAGATCCTTGAAATCACTGAACCAAATGGAATGAAAATCATACTGGATATTTATCATAAAGGGCAGTCTATGGTAAGCAAATCGGGAGACAAGATTTTTTTTCCAGGAATTTTTTTTTATCGGCTTTTAAGTTTCGTAACTCAAACCGGAAGTGAGCAAAATACGTGCTCCTTTCAAACCAAATTTTATTTTAAACGGGTCCTCTGCCCATAGCCTTACCCGTTTTGAATCCCAAATTACCAGATTTTTCTAATAGCTTGATGATTCAGATGATTTTCAAACACTTTGAACAACTTTGGAAAATGCAGATTTTTGCATGTGCAATTTAACTGTATAAGAATAAATTTTTTAAACGTTTTATACCGTTTTCCAGTTGGTTACATCATGTTGAACTCATACGCAGCAAAATCGTATTGAAAATTTATTTTTTGTCACTGTGAGCCAGAATTTTGTGATTTTTACCTTTTTCACAAAAATCTTCATTTTTTTTCGAAGGATTGCACTGTGACAAGAAAAGGCTGCAAAACTTATTGCCACGTATAGGCAAATCCCAGTACTAAGTTAAAAGTAAAATGTCATTACATTTAATGAGGCAAAACCAGACACTAAAAAATATGCGTTTCTTTTGCTGTTGAGTATATTTTTCCGAACTACTTTGGCTAACACGCACCTAAGGCTCGTACAAACAAACGTTACAGTGGGAACGCGTATCCATGGCGGAGTGATATTTTATACAGATAGCAGAAAGAACATTCTAAATTTCTGAGACTCAGATTCAATCGACGAACGTGTCGCAATTTCAGTGATGCTTTGTCGGCGAATCAAACTACACATAGCCGAAAATAATATAAGGTTTTATTCCTTACATCTTAATTTAATTCTCTATGCCTTTAAGAGCAGAGCTAAACACCGAGATATTCGGCAATCGAACGTTTTACGTGATCATGTAAAGACGACTCTTATCCGCTAACTTCAACAGCAATTTTCAAAATAAATCGACTTTCTCCCGTCGGCGGACATATGCCATGAAAAACCACGGTGTCTGCCCTTTCTCCATTATAAAAATCATGAAATTCGGTGTGTGGGACAATTTCCTTTGCAAAATAATGTTTAGGTACCCTATTCATTTTCTCAAACAATGGCGGATTTTCTACCTGATCGATAGACAGCAAAACAATCTGTAATAAATTCAAACATTACGGAAATGTTCTTGAATCCTGAAATCCGACACACGAAGAGGAACGCATCTTGTAATTCAACATAGATCAATATTTTTTCTGTACTTTCTTCAGAATGATTGGGAAAAGAATTCTGATCAGTAGCCTACACCATACTGTAAACAAATCGATCGATTTATGACAGTTTTGACGCAATTACATAACCGCGCCAACTGTTTCAGCCTTCGCATTTACTTGCTTATCAGTAATTCAGATCGGTACATTGTGGACTGCTAGAAAAAAGTAATTTTGCCATCCAGTTAATCCTGCACGTGCCAATATTTCAAAGCCTCTCTTGCAACTCACACGATCACCCTACCCAACTTAAGGCCCCTCTACCCCCCTTCCTCCACCCTTCCTCCCCTCTCCGCCCACCACACCCCTACACACACACACACACACACACACAACTTTTAACCTTTCTTGTACATGAAAAACTAAGCAAAATATAATAGATGTTTAACCATAACAAATACTTGCAAAACTTCAGTGACTATAAATCCTTAAATAAAAAGTACAGTGTAGACCTGGGTAAGACTACTTCCAAAACAGCAGTCCAATCAGGGTCAGTACTATTTGATTTTCCCAGCAATTTCGACACACAGTCAGATGGTGAAAGTGGTAGGACAATTGCAGTTTTAACTTTAAGCTTAGAAAATGACTTGGCCATACATACACTATACACTCCTTTACACTCCATATAATTTCAGCCAACATTGAGAAGCAGCATATATACTGTTGAATGAGCTTTTTAGCATTAAAATTGCAGTATGCACTTTTTATGACATATGTTTTGGCCCTCTGTAGAACTACCTTAATGAGGAGTTCTAATGAGAAGTTACAACATACATATCTATTATGAAATGCCAGGTTTGTCAAATACTAGCTCATCAGGTGGGGTGGGGGCTGTCAGCTCTGCAATGCCCTTGGTCTTGCCTTGGTTCATAAATTAAAATGCCACAGTGTGTTTATATACTCAGTGATCTTTTGAGGGATTTGCTGTAACTGTTGCCAAAAATCTCATGGGAATCTATCAGCAGGGGCAAATCTCATGCAAAAATTATATAATTTATAATGAATGGTACCTTAACTTTTCATTGAGAATGGAGAGTTTCTCAAAAAATTTAGTTCAGTGAGATGTGTTCTCTAATATGATTTTGAGTCACACTCACAAAAAACAAACCAAATAAAAAGCACAGTTGCCCAGCAAACCAGAAAACTTGATTAAATATGTGGCAAAGGCTCAGGACTTGGTAATCCATTCTTCAAGTTGAATGGTAAGATATAAACATGATTAAACAAGAAAAATGATAGGCCAATATTTAGTGAGCCAAAATGGAGTTATTCTTTATCATTTCTCTTCAAGTAAAATGTACATTTGTATGTTGTGGTGTCTCATCACTTGCTTTTGATCAAAAGTTAAAATTTAGCACAAAGTTCTAATGAACAAATTCCTACTATATAGGTATTCTAAATGTATAAAGCTATGATTAAATTATAATATTCACATGCAGTCTGACATTGCCCTTTAGTGTTTTCCCTATAAGTATAAATAAATATATATCCAAAATAAATTATAACATATGTACATAATAAGAAAATAAAATCTGGAGACATTTCCACAAGTGATGGTTTTATTATAATGATTTTACAAAGACTCAGCTGGGGCATGATAGCAATTCTGGGATTCTGTCTTATTCAGCCATAAAACATTTGTTGTGATCCATTAATATAACCGTGTATGCTCTTGCTGAAGTGCTTCTCATGTGAGGGCACAAAAGGTGTTAATATGAAGCCCATTGATGGTGGTGCAACATTTATGGTGGAACTGTGTAATTTATTTCATTCTAATATAGTCTTGACATGTAAAAGGACAAACAGCATTATGCAACATTCCACATAAAGTGCAGGGTCCAGCAGTTAGCAGGGTATGCCGCTTTCATTTTTTGTGCACTTATAATGATATAAAAAAAGCTTGCTAGCATAATAAATAATAAAAGGCCTTAATATTTGGCCAATAAAATCCTCTGTGAAAATGCTTTTTAATAGGTTGGTGTGTGTGTGCGGGGGTGGGGGATAGACAGGAAGGGGCTACCTCTCATTCAACTGCACTAAACTGCATCCCTTTACAGTCATGACTCATCATTTAATGTCTGTCATCAAGCTTTTCTCTCTAGTAACTTAATAAATGATTAGGAATTGCAAGTATCTTTGCTTTGGTCAGAAGCTGCAAACATATAAAAATGTTTTTTATTTTTCAGTTTATGGTATCATTTCTATTGATATAACTTCAATATGAGCCTTTTAATTTTCTTTATGAGATTAAAGCTAAAACATAACTTTTGGCATTTAATTCTATAGAATATATATTTCCTCATGCCCCCTTTTCCCCCTCCCATCTCAGCCACAGGCCAAGCATAAAAATATTTTGCAGTTGCCTATTAACTAGGATTTTTTGGAGGGTAGGTAGGTAGGCTTTCTTTTTAATCCCTGCAAACTATGAAAACAACAAAAACAAATAATAGTTCTACATGTATAAAATGTCATACACAGTTACAGTTATTACCCATAATACTAAGATAACAGCATCCTACATTTTGAACATATCTATTTCACCCACAAATGGTGTACCCAAAATGTGCAGGTATTAAGACAAAAAGTGCAGACCCAGATCAGACTGCTCCTGGATCTACACTGTTTGGTCAGACCTGTTTGTCTTACTATGCAGGTTGATCAGGGTAAATTTGCTATCTTAAAAAAAAGAAGAAAAAAAAAAAAGAATTGGCTGTCCAAAATGACTTTTTTTGTGTGTGGGGAGGGGGGTGCTTAGGGAGAATTTTGGTGGGTAGATAGGCAGGTGCAAATAAATTGGCCTACCTACCAAAAGTGCAGGGTCCAGCAGTTAGCTGTGAATGAGTCCTGATCTTCATCATCTTATCGAATCAATCTCACTAAAACTTGTTCAAATCTCGCAGAATGCAGTCTGGAACAATGACACATATGCAGTTGTAGCTCAGCTGGTTGTACGAGGTTTGACTGTCTCACCAGGTGGTTGTGAGTGTTGAGGAGGGCATGTGCAGGAGTGTGTGGGGAGGGGGTGGGCTGGTTGAGGGCGAAGGTGTGGTTGTCAGCCCTCAAAATCGTATTTATAGAAACAAGTAGACACTTACATTGCACTGTGATTTATTCTATACTTCCGTCTTTTAATCTTTAATAGTTTGAGAAAGCAAAAACTATTGTTACGCCAAAGATGATCATCATACAAAACATTCAACATAGTCTAACACTTGCACGCGCTTGGAATTTCCATCTTCCAATATTGATTGATTTCTCCGTCATCAGATCTTCTCCCGTTATATTACATTACAAGAAGGACGACAAGCATCCCAGCTATGTAATTTTACAATGTCCTCGAAATCGGTTTGTGGGACAATTTTCTTTGCAAAATAATCTATCGAAGGGTTATATTTGATTTATACGAACTGGGTGCATCAGATTGTGTCCATTTTTTTCTATTTAAGGAAGTTCAGTAGGGTCTTGTAATGATTTCAAGCTCACAATAATAGCCAAAATATTTCCCTGATTCGTAATTCTAGTAGTGTCAGTCATCGTAGTAACAATAACAAGTAGCATAATTAGGAGCAATTTTTACTGAATTTTCGCCGCCATTTTGTTAGGGATTATTTCTTTGTGCGTAGACGACCGTTCAGAAAATGAATTACTCAAATGTTATGGGTCTGCGTTCCAACTGTTATGAAGTTGACGTCAAATCATACTTGCAGGACGCTTATAACGTCATATAAAGAAATTGCTCTACCTGTATGATTCTAAAGCTCACACTTCCGTAATGAATAATGCTAACACTCACACATTTTGCAGGAACCGTTTATATAAAGGCTAATAATTTCCAATGATGCATAATCTTAATTTTATCGTTATATCTCACTGAGACTGGTCCATTTAAAATATCTATAAACACAAATTTAAAGTTATTGTTGTATTAAATTTTAAGAATTTTGATTCTACAAGATTTCCATACTTACCACTTTAAAAAATACCATGAGATTACGGAACTCTCCATTGGCTTAGGCTGCAATACCATGGTGGCTTATCATTTCCTGCTTGTAAACAAATTAGAGAAGGATTAGATTTTCCACACTGTTGAAATTATGGGGTGACCGGAAAATAATTACTAAAATTTTATTTTATCAGCCCATCTCATATTTATTTCTAACTGTCATAACATTTAACTACCGTGGTATTATGGAAATACAATCTACACAGCGTCCGTTAAAACGTGTCTTTTTTAAAGTGTCAATATTTTTCTAAAAATAAATAGAGAATATCATGTCCTTGTCTTTTGATATCAAGTTTATCAGGCGAGACCAGAAACAGCGTGGGAATGGCGAGGCTTGCCGAGCCAGTCCGACGTGTTTCTGGTCGAGCCTGATATACTTGACATGAAAAGACATTTACATGGCTTTCTATTTAACATGCATCATTAGAAGATTTTATGGCTTAAAGAGCGGCAAACAAATGAAAAGCAAATGCAGTTTTGACCGAACTTGTTGACGTCGCGAATGCGTTGTGACGTAAGTCGGTGGCGTCATTTAACCAATCGAACGCTGTTATCACGGCCAACATAAGTATGTAGCCAATCTTCTGCAGAGATCGCTTCTCCGGACATCGCCTGATAATATTCGCGCAAACGTAGTTCTAAAGTGACATTTATCATACCCTTGTTATCAGGTGAATTTTGCAGCAGGTGCATGATAAATTACCTGACCATATATGCCTTATTTTAGACGACCCCCTCATGACCATAATAACATTTGACCGAAAAATACTATGTGAAAGTATGAAGAAATGTAAGCACCAAAATAAAAACAAATAATAATAGTAAAATGTAAGAAAGAGAACCTCCACACTTGTTACTGTCGCTAAGACTGTAGACACCCTTCTAAATATACATAAATTTCACCATACAGTGGGAACGCGTATCTATGGCGGAGTGATATTTTTATACAGATGGCAACGAAAAAACGTTCGAAATTCCTCAGATTCAGATTCAATCGACAAACGAGTCGCAATTTCGACACTGTACTGTCGGCGAATCAAAATACACACACGCGAAAATAATATAGGATTTTATTCTCTACATCTTATTTTAATTTCCTAGTTCTCTGAGATCCGAACTAAACACCGAGATACTCGGCATTCGAACAGTTTTCACGATCGTAGAAAGACGACTTATTCCGTCAACTTTAAAAGCAATTTTCAAAATAAATCGACTTTCTCCCGCCGGCGGACATATGCCATGAAAAATGATGGTATTCGCCCTTTCTCCATGATAAAAATCAAATAATTCGGTGTGTGGGACAATTTTCTTTGCAAAATAATCTTCGGGTAGCCTACTGCACGCATTTTGTTTTGAACAAAATGGCGGACAACAGTGCAATCACTGCCCCGGCTGTACATTTCAACGTTTGCGACAAAATCGAGAGAATCATTATTCCGTGTATTGCTAGACTACCAAGCGCGATTAAATTAAATATGTTTATTTAAAGTACAATGCATGACAGATGTCTATCTTTATTTTTTATTCACAAAAAAACACAATTCCATACCCACCCGCAGAGTTTGTAAACAAGGAAGCTAGCTCAAAAGTGTTGGGTACGTCATGAAATTGTGACGTAAACAGTTAACTGATTGAAAAACTGATATCAACTTGTGAGTCGGCTAACAGCCAGTGTGCCTATAATCGCGTCCCTTCCCTGTTTGAAAAATCAAAGCAAGGCAAATTATATCGCTACTCCACTGGGCAACTATTCAATTAAGACAGCACGTGAATTTTCACTTTGGGAGAGAAAACATAATGGATCCTACATCTGAAGGATCAAATGGAATGGTTGTGCAGGCCCATACACATACTTTTGCCAAGAGGTAGGGGATGGGAGGGGGGTTAGGGAGGTGTTGCTGGAGCGAATTTCAGTGTGAGTGGGGATGTGGCGGGAGGGGTGGGGGTATGGGGAAGGAAGGAAGTTAAGAAAATCCAAATTTTAAGGCCACTTTTAGACCTTTAGTTTAGTGGTGTAAACTCGCTTTCTGGCAGAAAACTACATGTTTTTGATGTAATTTGCTCGGTTATGTCATGCGCACCCTCCGCTCTCCGTGTACGTACAGGCCCCGGTGTGCTAATTGGTGAGAGGGCCGGAGGGGCGAGGGGGGCATCGACTCTGTCGTCTGACAGCTTTGACAAGGTCTGCACCTTTTCGCAGGTCAAACATAAAACAAATAGCGAAAAAAATAAATAGACATAATAAAAAAAAGAACAAAATGTTCTACTGAAATAGGTCCACCACGGGGGTAATACCAATTTGGCTACCTGTGCTTTCGACCGAGTCTGTACTATACAAACTGGCTTTCGACCGAGAATACGATCGTAAGCATTACTAATAACCGTAAATTGTAGGCCTACAATTGTTAATGGCTGTCGACCGAGCTGATACTGCTGTCGATTGTCTCGGTCGACAGCCACTTTTGCATGGATGGTAATTGACTGACTCGGTCGAAAGCGCAGGTACAGTAGGGCAAATTGCTATTAACCCCGACTCCACCTTTTTTATTTATTTAAATCATATGCTATGATTATGTGTTTTAAGCATCCAGGAGATGACTTTCATAACCAGGAGATGACTTTCATAACAGGAGATGACTTTCATAAAAGCGTTTCGCTTACCGTCAGATCCTGTACCATATTGTATATTGTATTGTTTTGTAACCATGTAGTGTGTAGTAAATAAAATATTGTTTAAACCAAGCACCCAGTTATATATGTGTATGTGTGTTTTTGGTGTGATCTCATCAGCCAAAAGTCACAGCGCCACAACACCGATTACAAAGATCTACAAATTTTATTTTCCTCATTCTAGAAATCGTATGAAAACACAACCCATTCTAGAGTCTGAATCTAGAAACCAGACTTTGTTTGCAACTCGTGTGGCTCATATCGACTCCCACAACCCAAAGGCTCTCCAATGAATTTTTTTCACTATTTTGGGAGTGGTGCCAGTGCACACGGAATTGGGAAAAATCGCGTTGTATTCTCCGAAAATTTGGAATTTCAGAAACACCTTTATTAGCCTCCAGTAGTGGGATAGGGGACATGATACTGAATATATAATATTTGCATTCAATTATAGCTATATATCTGCCGGTTCTAAGCAAGCAAGTAAATTTATGCTTGTAAGATGGTCCCCAGAAAAATTCTTCCTGCAATTGGGAATTTTTCAACTTGCAGTTGGGAAACAAAAATACTATTTTGAATTGGGACTGGTGCCTTTTATGGGCACCACTTTTATACAGAAAAAATCACTGCACTCGGTAGCGCAGCTGCCAAGTGGAGTCTCGCCGGTAAAATTTACTTGATCAGTTGACTTTCTCTAAAATAATAAAGAAATGTGGACTCAAAATAGGTTATAGCATTCATGGGGTAATATGCAATGGACGGACATGGAATACAGAATCACAAAGGATGAAGTTTTAAAGGTTACCCAGCAGACATTCAATGCTGAATCAATGTTGAGAGTCAGTGTTGAATCAATGTTAAATTAGACATTGAATTGAAATGAATTGAATTGAAGCCTCCATATTCGTTCAAGTAAAATTACCGAATTTGATGAACGAGTGATTAAAGTGCGATTAAAGTGCTATAGATCCCGAAGCAGGATCTACGCTGTTTGTCATTCCAACTGCATCTTTTAGAAGACAACTTGTCCCACTTTCAGAAGACAACTCGCCCCATATTCACAGACACCCACCGTACTAGAATATCTACGTTCTTGTCCCAGATGCAGAACACATCTCGCCCCCTCCCCCACTCCTGTGCCCCCCCCCCCCACCAACAAAAAAGAGCTTCACCGTGACCCTGGTTGTGAGTGGGTGGACCTTGGTAAATACCCAAAGCACTTCAACGATAACCTGGTACACCCAGGGGCTGAGCAGCGAGATTTTGAGGGTACTGCAGCTGCAGAGTAATTATCAAACTGTGGCTGGGAGGCATGCTAGAATCATGCATTAATGCTTATTAGTATTTGTTGTCCCCTTTAGGGACCGATCATTTGATATTCTGGGGGGTGGAGCCAGGTTATTTTTTTCACAGGCCTCTGGAAACAATTTCTTTTTTTTCACCTTGAGGGAGCTAATTTCTTTTTTTTTTTACAAACTAACTCGAACAATTTTTTTTTTTTAATTTTATAGGCTGAACTATCAGATCCTTATTTATTTGACCTTAACGTCCTTTTATTTTACCCACATCAGTATTTTCTCACAAAAGGAACATGGTGCTGTCTGTAACCAGAATAAGGGCATGGTTTAGCTTGCATTTGCAAACCAGTGCCTGGAGCATGTTACTCTGTTCATCTATGGTACAGATGCAAACATCCCTGTATGCTTTTATTCGCACTTTTGAAAGTTTGATAAATACTTATTGATAGAGTCACATTATAAATGAATGCAAGTTAATACATGGCTAAAAGTTCTTTGATAAGAAGTTAACAAAGGGGGTCTAGGGGGGCAACGCCCCCCAGAAGCCAAAGAAATTTCCCAATTTTAATGGCAATTTTAAGACTGGAAAAAATAGCAAAACTAGGGATGATGATAAAAGAAATAAGGGGTTTTGCCTTTTGCCATAATGGCTTTGTGTCCCACAAGCTAGTGACTCTTTTGCAATTCAGTTTTATTTAGTAGAGACATTTACTTCATAATGCGGCTGATCAATAATACATGTATGTGAATGTTGTATAGGATTGTTTTTGTAAAATGTATGAACATGGGGGGGGGGGTGCTGCTGGTGTAAAAAATAAAACTATAAATATGGGGAGTCTGCGCCCCCAGAAGCCAGTGAAATTTTAATAACTCAATTCAAATGGAATTATCTGCATACTTTTCTTTGGAAATTTTGGGTGGAGCCAGGTTATTTTTTTCACTGATTTTTGATGTCAGATTTATTTTAAATCCCCTTATGAGCTAATTTATTTTTTTCTTGCATATCCAAAGAACCTCCCCCCCCCTCCCCTCTCCCCCCCCCCCCCCCCCAGAATATCAAATGGTCGGTCCCTTAGCGCCTAACGGGACAGGGTTTTGACAGATTAATGAGAAAGGGTAAGCTGTCTGTTGTATTTTTTGTGGGATGCCTTCTGAAAGGGTATGTGTGTGTTGGGGGAGGGGGGGGGAGGGGCGGGGGGCGTCGTCCGGGACAGAATTCTTTAGAATGGCGAGTGGTCTCAGAATGTGGAGCGCGTTGTCTTGGGGGAAGTTGTCTGGAAGAGTTGTCTCAGAATGTGGGGCGAGTTGTCACCTGAAGGTGGGGCGACTTGTCTTGGCGCGAGATTTTTGTGGGGCGAGTTGTCTTGGGGCGAGTTGTCCATAATTCGACTAAAGCATGTAGGCTTCACTTAACATATTTATTATCATTCCGCATGCTCTTGCTTGTTCCACTATCAATAAAACCGCCGGTCAATCACTCAATGTTTTTCGTTTGTCAAACCTTGTGGTTTATCAGTGTGTTTGTTATGCTTTCTCGCGTTCGTTCTCGGCGTGTAGCCTAAATTCAGAAGCCCAAAAAATCACAGGCAGGCAGACTTACGCAAAATCTTAATAAATGCACATTATGCTAAATGATTACAAACTTTACTGTACCATAAATGAAGAAACAGTTGGTCTCCTCAACTGGCTCAAGTCGATCCAGCAGAAAAATGTCTGTGTGTTGACAAACGCACGTGCCGTAAAAATGACCAACTTCATATCGATTTTCAACGTAAATAGACTTTCTCCCAAAGATATACCTTGCTAAAAGACGGTCGAATGTATGAACTATGGTTCAGTTATAATGGCATCAAATTTTGTTTGTGGGCCAATTTTCTTTGCAAAATAACTTTGGGGTACTGTCGTAAGATTTTATTTTTTTGAAAAACGGTTGTCAAACTGTGATCGATGTTTTGGGTGTGCAACTGCATTGAGGTACCGATATGCGTCTGATTTCAATAAGAAATCATCAAATTTCATTGTGATCTGGTCCGTTGGAAAACTATGACTGCATATCTTATCAAACGAGCATTATTTTGGGACTGTTTCTGTTCAAAATTTCCCGCCATTTTTTTCCGGCGAAAAAAGGGATTATTTCTTTGTGCGTAGACGACCGCTCAGAAAATGATTTACTCAAATGTGATGAGTCTGCGTTCCCACTGATAGAAATAGAAATTCATAATGCCAGAAGCAACAGTGAGGGGGACAGTCATCAAATAACCGACCGACGGAAATAAATGTAAAGTACGAGGTCTGTCCAAAAAGTTCGTGGACTGGTCAATTATTTCCGCCTAAAGTTACCATTTTAAATTTTGACTTCAGATCTGATTGCAACTATATTTCATCAATCATTTTGATAAATTTTGTTCATTTTTATCTTCACGAATGACATATATGTGTTGTCATAGAGACCCACCATAGCGACCACGGAGCACTTTGGACAAGCATGAAAAAAAATAATTTTGTGTGAAGTTTGTTGCTTCAATACTTTGACAAAAACGCGCGAAACGTCACATAAATTTTACAGACGTCACTTCACGCATAGAGCGAGCGTCAATAGAATTTGTGACGTAATCTATTGAATTAAGAATATTTAGCGCATCAAAGAAGATTAAGGGTGTTATTTCTGAAGGACCAAAAACCATGGACGTTACGTCACGGAGCTGCGCGGAGTGATAAAATTTTGTTCTGGAGCTGTCATGACACTAATTCATACGTTCAAGTTCCTTTCAAAGGGCTCTTCTACCGTAAAATGTTCAAGGAGTTTGGTGTTCAAGTGGCATCAGCGGTTTTCGACGGGTGACACCAGTTTAGAGGATAGAAGCAGGTCGGGGCGGCGGAAAATTACGGACGCTGATGAAATTTTGAAGGTCGAAAATATGCTTGATGAGGATCGCAGAAAGACTGTTCGGGATTTAGCTTACAAATTGGATTTAAAGAGGTCCACTGTGCATAATGTGTTAAAGACCTAAAAATGAAAAAAGGTGAGTGCCAGATGGGTTCCGCGGATCCTCAAGGATATAGAAAAGCAGCAGCGTGTTCTGTGTTCCACAGAGTTCTTGAGCCGGTATGAGCGTGAAGGGGATAGATTCTTGCGGCGTATCATCCCTACTGACGAGACGTGGATTCATTTATATGAGCCGGAGAGTAAGCGAGAATCTATGATGTGGAAAAGAAGCCAATCACCGCCTCCAATGAAAGCCATGAGAACGATATCCGCTCATAAAGGACTTCTATGATTAAGGCGAGGATTTTCCCCATTAGACCAGCGCGACAGGTCCGAATTTTCAAAAGTATTAAGTTCGCAAATTTTTCTTAGCATACCTTCCACAAATATGTAAACCGTATGGAATCAGATCATTTGTGATTCAGACCCGAGGACATGGGGAGATAATCCAGTCTGACCCTACCTACCCTAAATTCAAGGTTTTCAAATACCTCATTTTTGAGGTAATAAAAATATTGAAATCAGTCATTCATTCCATAAATTTTTGTCATACATGCATTCTAAATACACGCATCTCACAATACAAAGCAATGCTTTTCTTCATGTTACGCCTGATTGGCATTTAAACGTGCAGAACCACCGTTATACTTCCGGTCAAAGCGGCAAAAAGAGAACACTTCACTATAACTAAAATACAAGTACTTTCCCCACCCCCCCCCCCCCCCCGTGACCCAGCATTTCCTTCATGCAGGAGACTGATGCGATGCAAGTACGCAATATATATGAGTGGGAAGCTGGGTCACGGGGGGGGGGGGGGGGGGGGAACGATACTCAGTAAGCCAAAGAAGAAGAATGGTCAACAGTAGCACTGTGATCTTCAAGGATTATATTTTGTACCATGACCTGGAAATGAGGTCAAATACATATATACATACATATAGTCAAAACTATCCAATGTTGTCTGTTATGTAAGTAATGTAAGTCAAAAAAAGGGTGAAATGTATAGAATAAATCATTATTTCAACGATCAGTTTGAGGATAATTTACAATTTATCTCAACAATGACGTCAACGTCAACGTATGTTTAACGTACTTTACATAGACACAAACACTTGAAAATTCATTTGTCATGCAAGTTACATCTCATAGTCATAAATGCAAAGCAGAAGTCAGTAATCCGTTTAATTTTTTAATCATGGGGAAAATTCACGCCTTAAGCATAGAAGTCCTTTATGTTTATATTTTTCATGGACATGGACGGGATGTTACTACAGCATGCGGTACCTAGAGGCACTACAGTAAACGCAGAGTATTATCAAAAGGTATTTTGCTTTCTAATTTGTTTTAAAAAAGTACAGGGTTATCATAAATTGTTCAAGAATCACCATGTTGTACATGTAAACCGAAAATTAATATACGCAGGTTAGAAATTGTTTCACTTTTTCAGGTTATTCGACGACACCTACTGCATGCAATTCGAAAGAAGAGACCAGGGGCAAAAGCGGAAATTTTCTTATTCCATCAGGACAATGCTCCGGCTCATCGTGCGACGGACACGCTCTTAACAATCGATTTCCTGGGATTTGAAAGGATAAATCATGCTCCCTACAGCCCAGATTGTGCGCCGATGGATTTTGCCGTGTTTCCCAAATTAAAGTCGGACTTACCTGGCAGACCCTTTACAGATCTTCAGGAAATACGCATGGCTGTCAGAAAGGCTGTCTCTGGGTACGATAAAGAGTGGTACAATGACATATATTACAAATGGGTGGATCGGCACAGGAAATGTGTGGCTCATAATGGCGAATACTTCGAGAAATTGCATGACGCTAACTGATAACGTTGTCATAACGTCACAATGAATTCTCCAAAGTGCTCCGTGGTGCCGTCGGTGGATGCGGATGTGGTTCGACAAGTTGACTAATCGTTGACGGATTTCTACGAAATTTTAAAGATGTGTTCTTAAAAGGTAATAAAGTCGTGTGCAAAGTTTTAGTTTTTAGAAATAACGTCTTCCTACATAGGCGAACCAGTCGACGATTTTTTTGGACAGACCTCGTATAAACGAGTCCACTGTGATCTGCAATCAAAAATACCGAGATTAGTTGCGTTTCCAGTTGATAAGGTCAAATATAAACTAGCCTGAGCATGACGTTAGGTAACGTAACTCGTATTTGCTCCATTACATCGATTTTACATAAAAACGCGGTTAATATTCAAAATGATTGAATTAAATTGATAAAGGCTACAGAAAAATAAAGTTTTGTTGATAAATATTTTATCTCTATACCAGAAAGTAAATGATTTATTGAAAAGTGTGTTAGATAAAAGCCAAACAAAAAATCTTCTGAAGAGTCAATCTGGTGCTTTTTTCATTGATTTTGAGTATATAAAGCATTAAAGTCTTCATGGTTTTTAGCAAGAATAGAAAATCTTAAGTTACAAGAAAATAAGAGAATCGGATTTGGGATACGGTTCTTTCAACAGCGTTTCACTCATATAGTTCACTGGATAGTAAGAAAATGTAGTAGTGGATTTCTACGACCCTTTGGACCGCGCTTAAGTCATTTTTGGTCAATGGATGAATGAAACAGATATCAGTTAAGACGCTTGAGAGGATTTACGGCTTGGGCAGGACTGAAACCTGCAACAGTTATGGGCCTAGGACCAAGTTGTTCAAAGCATCGTTATCTTAACGAAGTCATTAGTCAAGGATTTGTTGTCTTCTAGTACACATAAAATCAAGTGTGTTAATATTTTGCTGACAAAAAAATAAGAAAATGTTTTGCACTGCAAAAGCTCCTTACATTTTTTCGGCAAAAATGGCAGTGTTTTTGCGTGCAGTTCATTTGAACTTACGACGTCGTTAGTTTTGAACAGCCGGGCCCAGATGTTTAGCCTCCCGGCGAACACAACCGGACTACAACAAGAAAAACCATGATATCTGTAACCGTGGCGATAGTCAAAGGTTAGATTCTAGCCCATCAGTACAGTATGACAGAATCAACTATCAACCTGTGGAAAGTCAATTGAATATCTCACGAAAGAGACATTTTTTAGGCTTAAAGGTCGTGATTAAATGCGTCAATTCATGGCCGCAACCTAATATTTGACGCTGCTGACGCCTTCTAGTAGGCGGATCGCGGATGTACCAGAATTCTACTGAGTAGAATGGGCTCAAACCTTTCAAGCAACCAGAATGTACTTACTTCACTTTATCTTCATTTTTCGAACGAAACCTACGTCAAGGGTGTAAATAAGGTCAGTGGAACACAATATCATAAATTAGTAGGCCGTAATAATAAAACCCTTTTGCTGAGCCAGTTAAACAACATTTTAGTGGTTATTGATAAATGAAAGAAAATCTGCATATTCCATATACCCGGTAGAAGTATCGGGTGGTTACCCTATCCTACCCCCCTGTCCAATTTTAATACGGATGTCAAGGACATTTGTTTAAATTCACCCACATGCAATTTACCTTAAAATGTTTGTTTCCCTGTCTAAAGTTTAGTCTAAAATGGCTACAGACTACTCCGACAATTATGTTATCATTTATTCTTAAAGGTTGGAAGTTCCAGTATTAAATAAGTCTATATGATTTAGAACAGTATGAGTTTTATTAAGCCAGGTATTACCGGACGTGACATCACAACACTCGATATCATAAATCCTACCATTAAAAGATAAATGATATCATTAGACAAGAGAGGCAATGGGATCATCTCCTCCTTCAACTTGGTTGGAGGTTATAAAACTTGAGAATAATCTCAAACTCAAAATAAAGCACACTTATTGGCTGCTTCCGAGCATGTGCCGAGCAATTTTGAGTTTGAGAATGTACTCAAGTTTTATAACCTCTAGGCCCGGATAGAACACGGACTTACTCGGTGCCAGGAGACATATGTTATGGATTTGTTCCCTTTGTCATGAGAGTCGGACGAAAATGAGAGACAGAGGTTGAGCAATATGCTGCAATTCGGTATTTAGATACTATATATGGTTTTAGGCATTTAAAACCGGATTTTTACATTTAAACAGTCCTGTAGAGAAAAAGATCTACTAAAACCAAGTGCTGGACTTGGTCAGCATGACCGCAGATTTAAATCTCTAGAACCTGGAAGAATCCATGAGACAGTGGCTATGACTAGTTTGGATTAGAGACAACAGTCCCCAGGATCTAACGCTCTCTAAGAGAAGAACGCCTTGTTATTTATATCTAGCCTTATTCGTGCGAGCCCAGCACACACTGTTATTATTATTACTATTATCTTATTTGTCCACAACGTTACACTTTAACTTACTAAATCGTAGCTGATCTTTAAGTTTTAACTGAAAACTGAAAATAATGTATTCAAATTATCACATTATACAAGGTTTGAAACAATAATTTGTATTTAATGCTATTCAACTGTACAACACGACACTGGATGCGCCATATGGGCGCAACTGTAAATCTCTCACACACTTCGGTTAAAGAAAATTATATTTTTACCCAAACAGGTTTTGATTCAAAATGGTTTCTATTAGGCCTAATATATTTGCTGAGCAAAGCGAAAAGTTTTCAAGAACAAATAGCATTTTTGCATAAAGTGTTTTTTTCTATTTTCAAAAGTTTATCAATGAAGGTGTGTTGGGTTAAAGACTCAATGAGGTCATATTATTTACAGTCGGATATGACGTAGGGCGACCTGGAATTGCCGTATAAAATGAAGAAGCCACTACAAGTTTTGGAAAAAAATATACATGGGCGACCTACCTGTCACTTTTATTGTTTTATCATGTTTTATCAAGAAATGTATGTCTTCGCAGGCTTGTTTTTGACACCCTATTGATTTAATGTTAGATGGCAAAAACCTAATATCCCTTACTCGGAAATTGAGCCAACTTTTACGGATTGTTTTGCCAATCACTTTGTATACCTGCAAGAAAGGTTAGATATATTTTTCCAATGTAAATTCATATAAGTGGATTCGTGTGAAATTGTACCTTTAAGCATTGCTAACAGGGAAGACTGAGATAAGGCTGCGCAATGCGCAGCCTGATCAGAGTCCTCCCTCTTAGCATACATAATCCGTGAATCCTTGGGGTTAACAAGATTAAAAGTGGAAACTCTGGTCTGGCTTAGCTATTGGCAGACTGATTTTAGTATTTGCAATATTCAAAATGCGATAGGTACATTTTCATTTGATGTCAGGCATGTATAGCATTAGCACTGCAAATATCTTAACCCTTAAAGCGCCAAAAATTAAAATTGTTGAAGTGGCAAACTGTGTAGATCCAGATGATGTGGCTCATAATGAGCTACCTCATCTGAATCTACCCTGTTTGCCCTCTAGAGGTCAAATTCTCAATATGATATCGCTTGGACGAAACCTTTTTTGTTATTCGGCAGACGTAAATTTTGTCGTCTTCTTTTTTGGCGCATTAAGGGTTAAGAAAAAAGTATGGAAAAATTAGTATGTATTTGCAACAAGGCGCCTTTAGTTCTTGAGGTGCAAGATGCATGATTATTTTCAGTTGAATCGGGCTTGCAAATTCTGCAATATTCTAATTGAAAAGTGAAGCCTAAATGTTGTCTCACGCCTTAGACTGTGGTATTTTTAATTCACAAGATGTGGCTTAAAAGTGCAAAAAAAAAACTGTTTGAGCCTTTTTGCGAGAACAAGTACATGTTATTATATGCCAATAGTGAAGATTCAGATCATAGAGTCTGAGTGCACGTTCATGTTTTATCGCAAATTTTACAAAGGGGATTGTTGGTTGGTTCCGTTGGGTTTAACGGCCTTTTAAGACAGTATTCAGTGGTTATCGAGCCGTCTCATACAGAGAGAGGAGAAAGTAAAGGGTTTGATAGGTGAGAGAGTAAAAGTCCACCCGCACTTCTTTCAAGCACAAGAGGCCCTTACTTTACTATTATCCAGATAATTAGGACCGTTACCCAGCACCATCGGCCGATTACAAAGGGGAATAGTTTTTGTTGCTTCCTGTTAGTTTCCCAGGAGGGCACAGCTCTTCCAAAAATAGTCAGCTTTAAAAATCATAGGGGAGCAAATTCTTTACTTTAAGGATTGAGCCCGATTGAGAAATGAGGCACAGAAGAAAATGGTTAAGTTGCGTCCCCTGAAAATATACATATTTATGTTAACGCGGATTCACATGTTAATCTGAGGTGAAGCTGTTTGCACGTCCAACAGAACCAAGGGTCTCTGCGAAGGGCAGTCATTTTTAACCGTGACTTACCGTCTTAGCCTTATACAAATTGCTACAGAGTTTCAGCCCAATAAAGTTTATCACTTATAGCTTTAGCAGCTGACCATTTTTGTTTAACTTTTCTTTCTGGTTGAGTTGTGAACTTCAAAGAATTGGAACACCTGAAATGAGTACCGAAGTTGTCCTATTAATAATGGAACAGTTCGGTTTTGCATTGCATTGATGCTCCCAGTACTCTTCCTACTGGCCGTCCCTTATTTGTTGGACGAAATGTTTTTGGTTTCGCAATTTACTGTATCGTTTGTCGATAAGTCTTCTTCTTCTTCTTCTCAATATGACGTCAATGTTTATACCGCCATGTTTTCCGCCATCTTTACAAAGGGAAACAACTGTGTAACGTCCTGTTTCCCTGGACTATGTGCTTTTTTTCAAAATGCAGTTGATACTTCAATCAAAGAATTTGCAACCAGGGCAGCCTTGAGTGGGCCCTCGACAGGAAAGGAGGTAAAAAGTGAAAATGGCAGAGTAGCTTCCACTGGAATTGGCTCTTTTCACATTCAGGTAGAAAACCGTACTTGACGAAAGGACCGGTTCCTGTACGCTTATGTATTTCACCGTTTATTTTTATTTATTTTCATTTTTATCCTATTCATTTTTTTATATATTTTTTTCTGAAGTGGAGCTGTGCCTTTTCTTGTTGACATCTCTATATTTCAACATTTTTGTTAAACATACAGAGTATGATGACAATGTTATGCTACCATAGCGTCCTACCGACTACTTTATCCCATTTTGGACTGGTGCACTTGTTTTCAATTATTATTTGGGTTAGTCCATTTCTAGTTAAAGGAGTTTCTGTTTGGTGTTTTCATTTTTATTGTATCTTGCACAGATATTCCTGTAAGTAAATATTGTGGACCCTTATTAGAGTGAGTGAGTGAACTCGGGTTTAACGTCCCACCAACAACGAGGTCATACGGAGACGGGACCTCGGTTTAAAGTCTCATCCGAAAGACCGGAGAAGCGGGGGATCGAACCTGCGACCCCTGGATTGGTAGTCCGGAGTGTTATCCACTACGCTACAGCCGCTCCCTTATTAGACGCCGCGTTCTGTGTCCTCTAAACTGAGCCTGCACTGTCTGCATATGTCCCAAATAGGTTCGCAGTCTTGAAGGGTTAACATGCTAGAGTAAAGTCACGTCTGATAGATACTTAAATGAATAAATGAAAAACAAAACATTATTAGCGTTTTGTGATCGCCCTGGCCTCCCCGTGAATTTGTACAGACTGATCTATGTATAGCAGCAGTGTTCATCAATATTTGAATACATGAATCTGTAAGTATCGAGATCACGCTTTCCGCTACTAGAATCTTACCATGTTAGCATGAGGTCTCTCAGCTTGCTTTCATGTCAAGCCTAAAATATGGCAAGTTCAAATTCGGTTACGCAACGAAAGATGGGTTCATCTTGTAACAATCGCGAACAGCGAAGACAAAGATCAGCCAGCACATCCACCCGAACTGAAGAACTGGGCCATCTCCAAAAGACAGGTAGAAAGAAGAGAGAAATGATAGACGAGAACATAATGTATGATAAAGATAATTATTACAGGTATATTAGCCTGATTTAATTTCCTTCTAATTTTTCTGG